>JBAMCG010000040.1:13182500-13782500 GCA_037075325.1 Drosophila mayaguana
AGTTTGTGTCTTGTTGTGACGCCTTTGTTTTTGGCCAACAATCCGAGCTGGCACACACAAGCAGACAGCTAGCACGAGGGAGTAAGAGAGGGGAAGAGGGGGACTGTGGCCTGGCGACGTCAACAAGTGGCCTCAAATGGCACAGATAGACTGTTTATATCCCTTTGGCGAGTCAATCAATGTCGGGCATTGCCTGCTTCCAATCAAGTGCAGGATATAAGCCAACAACAGCAGCAGCAGCCGTAGCAGCAACATCTCGCATTTCCACTCAAAGACACAAAAGCCTCTCCACCCCACCCCACCCCTCATCCACAGCAATGAGAATTTCCTCGAGGCCGACACGTTTCCAAACTTCAGTGCGAACACCAACACGAGGCACTGTGCCGAATATTTTGAAAAATTTGAAATAGGTCGACGTTGGGGCCGCTCGCTAATCTAAAGTGTTTTGGCCCATATCAGTTGATTTGGTTCTTTCGCTTTCGTTCAAGTTTTATCTAAATATTTAAAATTGGTTTCGCCGCTGTCGCTGTCGATGAGGCATATGCCATTTCTATTTCGGTGTCGCCAATGATAAAGACGCTCCGACCAACTCTGGCGACGTCACAGAGCCAAAGACCCACAAAGCCATTAAACAAAACCATAAACAACAACAACAACAACAACAGCAACAGCAACAACAAGCGAACAAGTTGGCATAAACTAAAGCTGTCCATGCCGAGTCCCTCAGTCGCCGCATCAACTGTTCCATTCGCATTCATGCTCACACGTCCATACGTGTCTCCAAAAGGGTCATCGACGGACTCCCCACTCTCCACCCGCCTCCCATATTTCAAATTTCTCAGTGCTGTCCTGCCGTCCGCTCAGTGAAAACTTTTTCGGACTGGAAACTTCAGTTATGACATTAAGCCATGGAGCTGCGACCCTTGGGCGAGCATTAGCCTCCCATATATCTCAGTGGCGACTTCCTCTGGTTGCATTACGTATTAATATGCTTGTGCAGCTCGATCACGTAGTGCCCACTCCCACTCCTTGCCTTGACTTCAATAATCATTGCCAATATTGGGCCTTTATGAATTTATAACCGTTGACAACTTTGGCAAATTTTTAATTGTCTCGCTGGCCACACAATTTTTTATGAACGCCCGTCAATGAAACTCTAGCCACTTACTATACATACTTATCAGTATCCCAATACTCGGGCAATAACAATAAAGCCTGTCTACCGTTCGATACACTGAGGTGATCGATTTTATAGCGCACGGGAGTAAACATACGGATCTTATATCGTCTGTTCGATTGAATTGTTTTCCTGAATACAATACATGTCATAAATTGGGGGAGACTAAGCTAGACCGAACTATGAATACCCTAACAAATATAGAAAGTTGTTTTATGGGCAAATTATATATTATATATATAATTATATTATTGTATGCAATATGAAATATCACAGAACTTATACGATATTATGGATCAATGTTAATAAACCTATCTTAAATACTACTATATATAAGTTATACCTCCTAGAACTTTTGGCTTGCCCTAGCAACTCCTATATATGGATATGTATATATAGCAGAGATTCCTGTTTAGTTGACGCAGTTACTCTAACTATGACTAAATCGCTTTGCCGATTTTTACTGATTACAAACTTGTTTATTTTTCTTGACTTGGTATGGTTGGGAAAAGTTTCTGCTTAAGTGTAGTAGATGTTCTAAAAAGTGATTAATACCTTCCACATGGGCACACTAAATCAACGCAAAATAAACATCATAATCTAAATACAGTTGAAACCAATTTCGAACTATTTACATTAGGCAAATTCGCTGCTGTTTCGACAAAAACTAAAATAGACGGCTCAAGCTAAAATCGGATTCAGAATTCCACTGCATTACACATTTTTCGAAAGGAATGCCCATATTGGTGAACCGCGTAAAGGTATTCAAATTAAAGATTTTGTTCAACTTCTTCGAGATAGTCAATCTATTGTTGGGCATAATAATCAATGAATCGAGTCAGTCGATGATCTAAAGTAGATGGAGTATATTCCTATATTATGAATCTAAGTTCTCTATAAGTCGAAAACCAATATACTCTACTCAATTCATGGACACGTCTCTGTCTGTCAAAATCAAAATTTAAATGAACCTTGTACCTGCGCTCTCGGTTTTAACTTGTTAATAGTCGAGCGCTTGTATTTCGTCTACGCAGATAAAGGCAGTTGTAGCTCATCAAAATAGAAAAAAGAAAACAAACAAATGGGGCGCAAAAGCACAAATTGAAATAATAAATGGAAATGGGAATAGAAAAGAATCGCGAAGACATTGAAAGCCGATCGCTCAACTCATTCAGCTGCCCTTCGAGTTGGCCAACTTGTAATGTTCTCAGTCGATTCGACGTGCGGAAAATGAGCAAGTTGCTCATTAATCCAATAACAATGCAGCTATCTGATACTACATATATTGATATCATCGATTAGATATGTTTATTTATGTATCTGCTGCCAGACAAGAGCGACATAATCTATTTTACCGTGCGTAATTTCCTGGAAACAACTTGCTAAGAATTAAGAATAAATTGTGTAAATTGCGACTGAACTAGGCCTAGATTTTCTAGCTAATGAATTGTAAAATCAAATATCCTGAATAGAGACTCAGTTCGTTTCGGAATATTTTGTAGATCGAGTGATTTAATTTATTATTTAATTTCAGTTAATTTATTGCACTTTGATTCTGATTTAATTTGCTGTTGATATGATAAGTTATCAATACTTTGGGCGCATTTCAAGCAATATGTTTCACAAGCTAAATCAAGCTAGAAGTATGTCTTCCAATTGGCTTCAATCTGAAATTGCTAAGTTTTAATCACAATTCGTTTTATTTTAATTAAAGCCCACTACATCTAATTCACACTCACATTAAGGCTGCAGTAAATATATTGAAAAGGTTTATTAATATTTGAGTTTACATTTCCGATATATAATAAAGGACCTAGAGAGATTAAATTATCATCTAAATAGTCTGATTCCATAAGCTTTTTTTACTGCACCCTTAAGTCTTTTTCTTCTGATATGTATAAGAATTTTTTTTTTTTTTTTTTTTTTAATTGTTTATTTTTATATTAATTATTTTTTCTTTTTTTTATTTACTTACCAATTAAATATTTTATATATTAATAATTGTTTATCTATTTATTAAGTTAATTACTTAATTATCCTTTATATACATTTTTCTACGTATTTATTTCTATAATCTCAATCTGAAAATCCTTTCCTCACTTAGCCAATTTATTACTTATTGGGATTAAAATAGCTTTAAAACCTTGACTTTCTCGTCAACATGAATTATTAATTAGTTTTTCTTGCGTTTATCTCATTTTTATGCTAGTTAACTCCGCTTCTCTCACACTGAAATTCTTTGGCAGCTTCGTGTAATTAACATAAATTTAACAAATATTTGCAAAGTACGCTGACTAAAATAAGATAGCCGTTGGTCTGTACTCTCTGTCTCTCTCTCTCTCTCCCTCTCTCTCTCTCCCTCCTTCTCTCTCTGGTTTCCTCGAATCTCTCCAAAGCTTCATTATATTTAATTAACTAAATGAAAGCATATGCCCAACTCTTTGTAGGGTATCCTCAACTGCAGCATGCCCGGCCAACATTGAATACTATATAGTTATATGCAAAGTGAATCAAAAACGAAGCCAATATACCTTTTACCCCTTTGGAGGCAGAGTATTAAAACTGTTTTGTATCAATTTCAGGCTAAATGCATAAGCCATAAAACCTGAAATTAAGAGATTTTATGGCTTATGCATTTTACCTGATTAAGAATGAAATTTAATATGAGATAAAGGAGCATTAAATTGTTTTACAGCTTGCAGTTGCTTTAACTTTGCCAAACAGAAACAGAAACAAAAACATATTTTATTTAAAAGTAATTTAAAGCAAACCAGAATAACTCGAACAATCTAGATAATCGGCGCAGCAAGAAAGTAATACTTGAAAATCAGAATTAAAGCTGTGATTATTGAGCTATATATATGTATATATATAATATTTTTATACACATACATATGTATGTATATGGGTAGCACAAATACCGATTGATGAATTGATTTAGTCAAGTGACGATGATTTATGATGATGATCATGTAGCTAATCTTAATTGGTGTTCGCTAGTCGAGCAGCTTGACACTAAACTGGTTTTTAGGGTCTAAACTCCAGCGAGCCAGCGAGTGGGCCAGCTGATTGCAGAATTAGCCAACTATTTAGCCGCTTCAGTGCAGACAGACAGAGCTGAGCGGCGCAAAAACCACTTGGCCAGCAAATATGGAGGTCAACAATTTACTATTTTAAAACAGCAGCGGCGAAATGTATAGCAAATCAGTCCAAACAACTCGGGCGGGGCGCTCACAATTGAGTGCCAAAAAATAAATAAAAAACTTGACTATGCATGAGACTCTGCTCTATATATATCTATATATGCTCTATCTCTCTCTCCCTCTCTTTCTCTTACTGTCTCTCTGTGTTTGTTTCTTTCTAATATTTTGTTTATTTTCTTTATCTTTATGGCACTTCTAGCTAGCTGCTTGAGATGTAAGCGGAGAGACGGCCAATCAGCCAATCAATAGATCGCCGCTTGACGCGTACACCCAAAAAAATGTTTCAATTATGTTACCCACAACAAGCCGACAGCCACAACAAGCACAACAACAACAGCAGCCAAGTAGAAGCACGAATTCCAGCAGTAGAAGCCACAGCTTAAGCAGCAGCAGGAGGAGCAACAGCGTACAGCACTCGGCAGCTACATTGAAACCCAAGAACCAAACCAAACAGCGACCAAAACCAAACCGAAACCGACAGCAAATTAGCATAGCTATAGCAACAAGGGCAGCAGCAGGAGTAGCAGGAGTAGCAGCAGGAGCAGGAGCAGAAGCAGCAAAGGAAACAGGACAGCGCCATGGGCTGCTCGCCAAGCACATTGCCCAACTCGTCGTCGACGACGGGGCCAGGAGCCGGCAATGGAGGGAATGCGCCCTTGCCCCCGCTGGATGCCAATGAAAAGGACGGCAGCTTGCTCTTCTGCATCAAACTGCGGCGCAGTCGGATGCGTCGCTGCAGCTGCGGCGCTGTCACGCTGCAGAATCAGAACGGCGACGGCAGCACAGGCAGCGCCACCTGCGGCGACAACATGATGTGCAACCAGGGCCTCTTAAATCCACTGCAAACCAAGAACGAGTCCGACTACGAGAAGGTGAGTATGGCAGCCACGGCCTCGGCCACGGCTACGGCCACAGCTTTCGATTTACCCATAGCTGACCAATTGAACTGCATCTGTCCTAATCCCCGCCCGCAGCTCAGCACTGGCAAAAAGGACTCCATTGTGACGGTGGCAGCTCTCGGCAACTTTACGCACAGCGTCGTGCGCCGCGCCACTGGAACGGGCAGTAAGTACCCCTATAATAGAAAACCAATCTACTCTATAGTACACATCGTCCACATGGCCCAGCTTAGACTGAGCCATGTGTGCAGCGTGCAAACATATGAAACACCAACAAAAAACGGATTTGTGCCCTAAGCGGGTATAAAAAGTGTGTAAAAAAAAGCAAGGAAACAAAAATGAAAGATGGCTTTCAAATTGCTCCATATTAATATGTCAGAGAGATTTCCAATCAATTCAAATTGCAAGCGAAATATATTTTATGAAAAAAGGATTACTGCAGCTGAAGAGAATTTCAAGTAATTTATAGAGAGAATTTTATTAAAGCAAATATATGAAAGGGGGAAGATTAAATTTTAAATTGTTGGAGCTTGAGATTTAAAAGTGAAAATGAATATTGCAATTTGTTGTTTGTTTACATCTATATTTGATGAAATGTTTGCAGATTAGTTTGCTGCTTGCTTTGGGGCAGCTTAAATAAATGTAAAATAATTGAATGTATTGTGAAAGGGTCTAGCCCTAGTCTAGATGTAAAAAGTTACAGAGTGTAACTATAAAAGCTAAAGGAATAGCCGTATACTTAATAGATCCGATGTAGAATGTCTTGAGCGTGCTGGCGGCTAAGGTCTTCTCTTAGATCTGGAGCATGGGCTTGCAGCTTTTAGTAGCTAGCCAGTTGGAGAATAGAATTCCAATAGAACTCCCATTCCAAATGAGTAAGTCCTATCAGGATTGCAAAAAAGTTATGGATAGTTATGTTAAACGATATTTGAAAGCAAATAATATAAATACTGAAATCATATAATATAATATAATATATGAAATGAAATAATATAAAGTATATATAGAGCGCTGGAAAAACTTTAATAAATATATATTTTATATATATACGAGACTCTCACTATATATATATATATATATATATATATATATATATATATATATATATATACCACTAAAGACAATTATGATGAGGACAGACTTTAGCTGGCAGCTAAACGATATATATATATATCGTTTAGCTGCCAGCTAAAGTCTGTCCTCATCATAATTGTCTTTAGTGGTATAGAAAGATGTTTTAAAGTAAACTGAATGGCTTTAAGTAAACATTGGAATAGCTAATATATATATATATATATATATGCATATATATTCCTACTTACATACGAGTATATATAAACTGTATATAATATACAATAAAGTCCCATTAGATATGTGTAGATTATCTAGTTGACAACTGAAGATAAGCTCAAGTTGATATGCAAGCTTCGAGCGGATGTATGCATGCAATTCCGCTCTCCACATATAAAGCTTGCGCTATAGGGCATTCAGCTGTCGCTGCAGCTCACATAGCGGACACTCGAGGGGAAGCTCATTAAAAGCGCTAAGGGCGGCCGCACGGCTAGAAGTAATACGATCTGCGACAAGTCAGCTGGCGCTAGCGTAGGTCTCTGGTATATCCAGGTGCAGCTGTTTTGTGTAGACTCCAATTAACGGCTCGCCTGAAGAGCTTGAGCTTGGCATATCAATGGTGCGGCAGACGGTAGCAATTGTAGTCAGCAACTGTGTGAGAGAGAGAAAGAGAGAGAGAGAGAGATAGAGAGAGAACGACCGAGAGAGGGAGAGCAAGAGCAAGAGAGCGTGCGGTGAACTGTGAGTGCGCTTTGACTGAAACTTGATCGCGCTCAGTGCTCAGGCCGATCTGCTGAGAGCGGGAGCCGTTTATCAGCTCGCTCTCCTGCTGCCCCTCCCTGCCAAGCCACCGCAGCTCAGGCGCTGCCCTGCCCGGCTGAATTCGCCTCGACGGAGCTGGCATTCGCAACAGCTGCTCGCCATTTATGGAGTCAGTTGCTTTGAATTGGTTCGCCGTGTCGGGTGTAAAACGCTTTTGTAACGGGACGTTGCGCTCGCCAATGGACTGCGGCTGTTGCCTCTGTGTGATTCGGAATTGGATGGGCCTCACAAATAATAATAATAATAAATATATATACCTCTATATATATGTGTGTACATAAATATATGATAATACAGCGCAATCGTCGTTCCATATATTTGAAACAACTGCCTCTGGCTTCGCCCAGGTCGCTCGTTATGCAAATCTCAAACGCAGAAGGTGAAGGCGTTCAAATTCAAATTTACATTCAAACTGAGATTCAAATTCAGCTCGAGAGTCTGCGGCCAATGCAGCGGGCGTGTAACGCGGGCGTGTCGGCCATAACATCGCCAGCAGCAGCAACAGCAGCGGCAGCTGCAGCAGCAGTAGCTCCGTTCAACGCGGCCTAATGTGACGGCGCAAATTTGGCCAGAAAAATTCGTGCAAGTGACTGCAACGCGCGTATTAGCCAGGGCCAACCAGTTGAGAACCAAAATCGAATGCAATTAAAGCTTATGACACTACCAACAACAGCAGCAATTGCAACAACAACAACTGTGTGACACAAATATAAAAAAAAAATCGTTGCTAAAAGATTACTGCAACTGATGTGTGTTGTGTTGTGTGGAAAAAAACAGCTCGGCGCCACAAAGCGAGCCAAAAAGCAAAAGAATACAGCAACACAACAACGACAACAACAGCAGCAACAACAGCAACAGCAGCAGCTGCTGCTGCTGCAACAACAACAACAGCAGTGCCAAATAAAAATATAACAACAATTTATACGCTGTATCGAAAAGTGTTAAAATTCAAAATAAACTTCACAGCTAAGTGTGCCAATAACAACAACAACAACAGCAACAACAGCAGCAACAACAACAATAATCAGTAACTGTGCTAGTTGCTCGTAGCGAGTCTAACATTCTCCCAGCTACATATATACCATATGTATGTATCTGTATCTGTGCACCTGTATCTGTATCTGTATCTGTATCTGTATCTGTATATATGGCTAAAAAGCTGTAGCTATTGCTGCGTCTAGCTGGCTGTGCGTTTGTGGGGTATTTCATTCGTCAATTTGGCTGCACAGTGCCTGCACCTGCCAAAGGTGTTTTTTCTATTTGTTTGTGCAAAACTAGCTCATTAACATGTGGCGGCTGTCAAGCTAACTGCCCAGTTAGCGCAGCTAACGGCCAATGGGCAACGGGCAACGGGCGACGGCTAACGACCCAAAGCGCTCCAATAATGCAAATAACAGCTAATGAGAACAAAACAACAAACTGACAAAACATGCTTATATAAATTTTTGTGTTTATATTGTGTACAATAGGAGAGCAGAAAAGAAAGCACACGCACACACACGCACACACATGCAACAAGAATTTTCTAGCGCACTCGGTTGATTATTAATTTTTATATATATTTTTTTTTTTTTTTTGTCGCTCAGAGATAAAAAAGATTCACATGACAATCTGGTTTGCGTTACACGCGACTCTATGACAATCTTTCAGATTCAGCACACACACACATGCTCAACTACTGACACACACACACACACGCACACACACCAATGCTTCGGCGTTGCCAGAGCGCAGCACAAAATGCGAGCGATCGACGACGATCGGCAAACAATAACAATCGAACGAACTAACGCCCACGCAATGGCGCCAAAACATCAATCAAAGCTAAATAAGCAACAGCAAAAGCAACAACAAAAACAAAAGCAAAGCATACACGAACATGTATACAAAACAAAGGCGAAATTGCAGCAGCAGCGCTGCCAATGCCAATGCCCAGGCAGGTGTCGATGGCCAACTGTGCTGGGCGTTTTTCAGTGTTGCGGCTTAATTACTCAATCAGAATTGAAATCAATTGCATTTGAATTGATGCGATTAGCGACGCCTCCGCGCCCCATTCGAGAACCTTTTGGGTCCAACACGAATTGTCGCCTTTCTGCTGCTCTCTGCGGCTGCGGCCACGTGAAGCTTCTCACACAGCGCAGCGCCGCGACCTGGCACCTTCTGCCAGAGAGATTAGATTAGGGCCGCAGACTGGGAGAGAGAGAAGTCCACAGCCAGTGTAAATATGCGTGTGTGTGTGTGCGATGACACTGACTGGACTCATGCCCCATGCCCGCTATCAACTATCAACTATGAACGCTGAACGCTGATGATCGCCGTCAGATAGATAAAGCCTCGTTGCTGTTGCTGTTGGGTTTCGCATTTTGGGTTCAGGCGAATGTGGATTGCTGTGAGCAACGTGCCCAGCAGCAGGCCAAACTAACTAACTGTACTCTAGAGCACTCTCGCTCCCACACTAGTGCAATCACACACATACATATATATATACACATATATATATGTGAACTCGTATGTGGTAGATGTAGATTGTGCACGCGTTTTGTTTTCTACTCGATTATTTGTAGCTGCGGCAGTGTGTATCTCCCTCTATCTGGGGATGTGTGAGTGTGCAGTAACCGTATCTCTGTGTGTACGGGGGCCTAAACATCTGAATACTATGAGCAAACTTGCCTGATATTATCTTATCAAAAATTAATTGGTTGTCATGACAACGGCCAAGGCGCAAAAGACACTCTTGGCCAATGACCGGCTAATGCCATACGCCAAATGCGCTGCACTGAATCGAAATGCAATTGCAATTGCAATAAATTTTAATTTGTTTAAATACTTCTCCATGCCCCCAAGAATGTTGTCTATAGCGCATTCGATTTCATGTAATGCAATAACAAATACTTTCATGTCTCGAGCTTGAAATTTCCATTCGATTAGCTCAATTTTTGATTGTCTACATTTAATTATTTATTTTATTATTTTGTATTCATTTTTTCTGTTGTGCGCATTTAGCTACAAAACGGAAATTGTTAATAAAAAATGTTGTTTTTGTGCCTTGAACCGGGCAAAAATGTTTACTCGATTCGCTGCGGATGTTAAAGCCTTTGAAAATCACGTCTTGGCCTGCTACAAATGCAGCTAAAGCCAATTGCATAGAAAAGACCTCACATATATGTCTATATAAATAAATAGGTATACAAAATCAGTATTTCTTATAATCCCCTTTTAAGAAGTCATAATTCCTAATGAGTTTCGGTATCAAGTGGTATAATGTGATTTATAATTGTGCCGTTTGAAGTGCGAGCAATACAAATTCCACTCAAGCATAAGCACATATATATGTATATATATATACATAGAGTGAACAAATATACATATGTATACATATATACATAAATCAAAGCAATTAATTTCTGTGAAACTGTAAAGCGAATTATTGAAATACCTGGAAATTTGAGCGAAGTGAAGTGCCAATTTCCGCGAAAATCATTTTGCATTGAAAGAGTCATTGGTTGGCCCAAATATTCAATTATGCCTTTGACAAGGCCAGAATCAGCTTGTTTTTTACCCTTTGCTCCGTTTAAATTAGTAATACATAATACATATTTGTATTTCAATTTAAATTTGTTAAATTATTAGTATTAATTATAATTAATCTATTTAAATTGATGTATGAAATGAGATTTATTTCAATTATGAATTATTTATATTATTAATTGAGCTCTTCATTATTTTAATTATTATTTTTTTTTTTGCTCAACAAGTTCAGCTTAAGCTAAATTTATTACATAAATATTATGTAAAATTCTCTTAATTTTAATATATTTTATATTTCTTTTTATTTTTTATTTATTTATTTTTTTAATTGAATTTATTAAATAGATATTTATTTCAATTTAAAATTATTAATTGAGCTCTTACTTTTTTTATTTATTTATTTTTTTTTTATTATTCTTTTTTATTTATTTTGCTTATAACCAACTTTTACTTAATTGAATTTATTAAATAGATATTTATTTTAATTTATAATTATTTAAATTATTCATTGAGCTCTTACTTTTTTATTTATTTTGCTAACAATCAACTTTTATTTAATTGAATTTATTATATAGGTATTTAATTATTAATGATTAATTTTCACCAGTTCCAATTCCAACTTCTGTTTAAATTGAACTTATTATATACAAATACATATATATGTATGTATATATATATTCTCAATTGTAAATTAATTGAATTATTAAAAGAGCTCTTCACTTTCCCCAATTCCAATCAAGAAGTCCGCTTTACATAGATATATATCTCAGTTTTAATTAATTTGAATTATTAATAGAGCTCTCGATGTTCTCCAATTGCAATCAAGTTGTCACGCTTTAAGCCCAGTTCGCATTTAATAGAAAAACTTCTTGACTGTGGCCAAAAGGCCGAGCGTTTGGCGTGTAGCGCTCAGTGCGGTCGCTGGCGGGTTTCAGAATCCGTGCGAGAATTATCATCTGGCAAACAGTTTTTCATAACGGATTAGTGCGGACGTTTCGCCGTTGGCCAGGTCTAGTCAGTGCCAACCAGTGGCCCGTTACGCTCTCTGCTTTACCGTGCTGTGTGTTGTTGCTACGGATTCCTAATTTAACTTTGACTAACTGCAATTTGAGTTTTTCATTGAAGTTTCTCTCGTTTATTTTCCTTTTGCCGTACGCAAATAACGGCAGTCGTCAGTCGCCATCGCATTCGCATCCGCATCCGTATACGTAGCCGTAACCGTAGCCGTTGCCGTACCCGTAACTGTGCTCCTGTTTGTCGAGCAGTTAAATTTTAATATAGCCCGCAGTGTTTGCACAGCGTCGTCGGCCATGCTGCATACTCGTAAATAAGCCAAGTGCTAATCGATCAAAATCAAGCGCACCTTCAACTGCCTTCAACAGCGCCCTCTCCCTCCCCCTCCTCATCGCTGCCGCTGCCGCTGGCGGTGCCGCACAGCCACATCTTGTGTACACTTTACACACTAATGAGCCAGCAACTGTTGCCAGTGTGTGTCCGTGTGTAACATGAGCCTTAATGTGAGCAAGTGTTGTAAGTATTTGCAGCCAGTTCCAGTTCCAGTTCCAGTTCCATTGGCGCCATTTCCGCTGCTGTTCCTCATCAAGAGACGCTTTAGATTTAAGTATTCGTGTGTGACTGTGTGTGTGTGAGGGTGTTCTGTTCTCCAAATAGTTGAGATTCAAATGAAAATTAAATATGGCCAGCAAATAGCTGAGTATGGCCAAGGCGAAAGTTTAAGCCAAAACCAAAACCAAAACCGAAACCAAAGCCAAAACCAAACCCTGTTGCTTATTATTGCTGGCAACGTCAGCGGCTGCTGCTGCCGCTGCTGCTGCTGCTGCTGTGGCTTTTATCTAAACAATTTATCGATTTTCGTTTAGATTACAACGCGTACCGCTAGCCAGCGCAACTGAGGCAAGCGGACGCTAACAACGATAAGATACACACAGGCCAGGCCAGGCCAAGCCAGGCCATGGCAGGCCATGGCAGGCAGCATATATTTATTTGAATATACGCAAATATTTTCTCTATATACATAAGTGCGAGTACATACTCGCACACATACATAAATATATATATATATATATATATATTATATATATATATATATATATAAAATGATATGAGCACGGGCCGTGAACTAGCAGCAGAGTTCCGTCCCGCCTGTTTATGTTTCAGGGCTATTTTCGTTCATAAATACTTACTCATAGATATTATGGAGCACACATAGTTATGCATGTGGAGCAGGTTATCATTACGCACTAATTGTCTGAAATCAATGCCAGCGCAGCCAGATAAACAGACGAGCAGCCGTGCAGTCGGGCAGCCCAATAGTCGAGCAGCAGGAGCAGCAGCTACAACAAAATAAATGAGAAATTAACATAGTGCCACGAAAATAATCAAAAGCGATAATTATGTTGAATATTTGTAGTTAATTTGCAAAGTCAGCGAATAAAAAAAAAGTAAATAAAGAACGGAAAACGCAGAGAAAAAATAAAATAAAAAAAAAAAACACTAAAACAACAACAACAATAACTACAACAAGAAACACACAAAATCAGCACGCAGCAACCGCAACGGCTAAAAGCCAAACAATGATTATATCTAGCCAGCCAGCGAACCTCTCCGGGACATCGTCGGCTCACATGAGCGAGGAAGGCGTTGAGAGCGATTGCAGCTGTGTGGGCGTGGGTGTGGACGTGGGCGAAGGCGAGGGCGCGGTGGGCACAGGCGTTGGTCTGATGATGGGCAGGGCGGCCAGACAAATGCAAACGCATGCTATGGAGGCAGAAAAACCACCAACGCCACCACCGCCGCCAACACCAGCAACAACAACAACAACAGCAGTAACAACACCAACAACAACACGTAGAGCTTCATTAACACGCCCGGCCTCCGAGTCCGAGCTGCTAGTGGGTAAGCGGATCGTCTTGGCCCAAGCAGCCGCAGCCGCAGCAGCAGCAGCTGCAGGAGGAGGAGAAGGAGAAGGAGAAGGAGAAGGAGACGGAGAAGGAGGAGGCGGGGTATTGGTTTGGGGGCTCTGAACGTGCGTGTGCCTGTTATAAAGTGTTTTGTTGAAATGCCAACGCTTATAATTAAATAAAACGTGCGACTAGACTAGAGTGAAGATATGAATGGGCGGCGGTAGTCTTCAGCTGCCGTTTGATAGTATCTCTCAATGGCTATCTCGCTCTCACTCACGCTCTCACTCTCACTCTCACTCCCACCCTCACCATCACCCTCACTCTCTCTCTCTCTCTCTCTCTCTCACTCTCTGTGGGTTGTGAATGTCAACCTAAAAGTAGGCAACACTTTTGCTCGCGCACGCAAAAGAACGTAGCATGCTTTTCAGCGCAGCTCTGTTGATGCAATCGCAGCTAAGGCCGTAATACGATTTTCTCTCATTTTTGTTGTCTTTGCAGGCACTGGCACATCGGGCACCAGCTCCTCCGGCGGCGGTCGTCCTGGCCATCGCAAATCCTCACTGGCGCTGGCACTGACGCCCGAGGATGACTCAATGGACGTGTATCAGGTGAGCCCATGTACCATATATACATACACATATACACACACACATATATATATATATATATATATATATATATATATATAAGCACTCTCGGTATAGATAGCCGTGTGCTTTGTGATGATGCTGATTAAATGGCTGTTTTGGCCACTCTTGTTTCGCTGGCCCTGGGCCATCGTTTTGGTTTTTTGGCATTTTTTGTTTTTTTTTGTCGACAACGCACATGTTACGTCTTTGATAAGATATCTTATCATCGCTTGTTATATGATGGAAACTCTCGCAAAAGTACGTTTTCTTTCTCTGTTGCTTTTGCGCCCCCTCCTGCTGTTGCTTTACATTTTGCTCAGCTGCGCTGCTTTAAATAGCCGCTCATTTACACTGGCTGAGAAGCGAGTATGAGTGTATGAGTGTGTGTTAAAAGAGAACAGCACTCACTCACGCCTGTGTGTGTGTGTGTGCGCGGTTATTTGCCATTGAGCCTCACATAAACAATGTGCCGCCAGAGAAATCAAATCAATTAACATTGAAGGTGGGAAATCAAAAAGTAAAGAAATAGATTAACCCGCCGCATTGCCAGCTACTCGTAGCTGTCGCCCCACTGTCGAGCCAATTCACTCACTCACTCGCTCAGGCAGTCAGCCAGTCGCGTTTCGACCGCAAAACAAACCTGTGAAATATTCAATTTCTAGACACAGACCATAAGTCACGACTGACGGCGCAGTGCCCCTGCATACCCACACGGATAGCCGAGACTAGTTCGACTGGATTAATTAAATCTCAATTTGATAAGTGGAAATCTTCGCATTTCGATACACGCACATTTCATTTTTTTTTTTACTTTTATCTCTTGGCCATAATATGTGCCGCTCTGCTGCTTACGCAAGTGCTCTGCCCCGGTTAATGTTGTTGTTGTTGCTGCTGCTGCTGGTGCTGCAGGCATAGAAGGACATTTGGAGCATTGCTTGAGAGTCGCGTCGAGTGTCAAGTGCTTTTGTTGTGCGTATTGATATTGTGAAGTAGCTGGGCAGAGCGAGTGAGTGTTCGAGTGTGAGTGCGAGTGTGAGTTTTATTGTATAATTAGCAGAATGCGCAATTGCTTGCCAAAAATTTTTCGCACCAAATCATCGTCGTCGGTGTCGCTGTCGTCGTCGACGTCGACGTCGACCAGAGTCGCGGCCGGTCATTCAAACGAATTGGATGCGGACTCTGATGTGGAGCGCTATGTCATTGCAAAGGCGCCAACAAAAGCTAAATTAACTGGGGCCGCAGATCGGCCGCTCGATAAAAATGCCAATAAAAAGCTGCATCAACAGCAACGGCAACGGCAGCAGCAGCAACAGCCGCCAGCCACAGCGACGACAACAACAACGACGACGACGACGACGACGACGACGACGACGACGACGACTTCAACGTCAACAACGTCGTCCGCTGATGACGTCGATAAGAACCGGCTGATAAGCGCTGATAGAATAGCTAATTCAAATAGCTTGGATTTAGAGACAAGCAACAACAGCCGCAGCCAGAGCAGCAGCCAGAGCATCAGCAGCAATAGCAATGGCAACCAAACAGCGACAAATGGCAGCATCCGCCAAGTGCTCGACACGAATCCGACCTCGGAAATAAAGGTGGCTGACGGTGAAATTTTATTAGCAGCGCCAGTGCCCGTTGCGTTGTCATTGCCATTGGCGGTGCCAGCGCCAGTCCCAGCGCCCCCATCATTGGCCTCGTTGCCGAGCAACTCCAGCAAAACGCCCGAGGAAATGGAACGGGAGTACGCCGCAAATGAGGCGGCCGAAGGCAGGGATATTGTGACGCCACTGGTACGTAGCACAAGGTCATTGAGCACGGCCTTCGCCAGTGCCAGTGGAGCTGGTGGCAGTGGCGGCAGCGCTGCTGGAGTGGGACGCATTATGCAGCCGGAAATAGTCGAGGCCATTCGCAATCTGGACACGCAGGCACTGCGGCTGAACAACCTCACGCTCGAGGACAGAGTCAAGCTGACACAGCTCCAGGATGCCAAAGCAAAGGAAACCGATGATGCTGTTGTGGTGCGACCAAAGGTATTCGCATTCGATCGCCAGACGCACAGCCTCTACGAGCGACGGCTGCACAAGGGGCCCAAGCTGCGCCTGTGGGTGGGCAACGGCAAGAAGCCGTCGCCGCAAACCGAGGAGGATGAGCTCAAAACATTTCAGGTATTCGCTGACAGGCGCACTCTAGTAATTGAGACAGCTTGACAGAGTCCATAAACCACAAAGAATCGGCTCTTGTTCTAGCTATTTACTTAGCTGATAGGCCAGGCCAAGATAACTCAGCAATCGCCACAAATTGTCACAGGCATTATCAGTGGAGCTTTGACGTTTGTCCATGATTCAAATTCACGCAAAGGCCCCATTGATTGATGTTGCCCCTTCCGGAAGCCATCAACTTCGGGTTCAGGTCTTGGGCGAGTTACAAAACCCAATTTGACTCATGCATAAATATTTAGACAGAAGCAATTCATACTTGTATGAATTATGTGAATGAAAATGTGAGACGTCAGAGTTGAAGTAATTTCTGAATACATATATATATATTGTATGATATATATTTATTTTTAAAATTTTATTTATTTTTTATGTATACAAAAATTGTAAGTAAAAAGTGAAATCGTGTTTAACATTGAGAGACTGCTATCAATCCATCAATTGAAACATTGATCAAAATATTGATGGTTTCCACTGTGTTTATTGAATGAGATCACCTGTGTTCATTGCATATTCAATTATATTTTTTGTACATATTTAAATGCTTTTTATCAAGTCTGAAACTAAAAACAAGCAAAGTTTATATAGCCAAAGGAAAATCCCATTAAAAACTGGCGTAAATCTGAAAGGTTTTAAAATATTTAGAGTATTTAGCGATTTATGTCCTGCTAATCTTTGGCTTAAATTAATTTTAATTTATTTATGTATGACTATAGAAGTAAAGGAAAAATGAATTTGCTAACGTTAAAAAATATTCAAATATCCATAAAGTATATAAATATACATATATGTGAGTATATTTATACATAAATATTTATATACATGTATGTATATAAATATATTTTATTTACATTCAGATATTAATATACATTTGTAATTAAATTTATTTAAATATAAAGTCACGATCGGCTCCTCAGGATGCTGGTCTTCTGTGAATGCCTAGCTGAAGCAGAAATACCCAGACGTCTAGCCAGGTTCTTTGAGTAAGAATCTAATATCTCGAGAAATTTCTGAGTCATCTCTTAGTTTCCGTCCTCAATACAAGACCTTGAATTTTATATACTCTCATATATAGTTTTTCGCCTGAATGGCATAGTGGAGGCAAGGACTACAGGCACCAATTTGTATCCTAGTTTCCTCCACAAATACACCTCTATCAACTAAGAGCTGCATGAACAGCCTGACAAGTCTTCTGGGAGTAATGCCTCAGCACTTCTTCATTTTAAAGTGTGTGCCTTAGAGGAAAGAGCATCAGGCTTAGCTGAGTGCTTGCTTCTCAGTATTATAACAAATTATCAAAAATAAATTGGATGTAGCTGAAGAAATCAATAATGTTGTTGCCACCGAAGGCTGGCAGTTAATCTTGAACGTAAATTGCAAAAAATACAAGAGTAAAATACTTGTTTCTGGCTGTGCTGTAAAGTAAATTCATTTTTGGACAAGTTGAGGCTGTGGAGCGTATTTATATGGCTGTAAGCTAACATGCTCAACATGTCTTCGCATAGTCAGTTTATGGATATCGATTTTGAAATCAGCGTTTATCAGTTGTCTTGTGCCCAAAGACGGTTATAAATAGTTTTGAATTTGGTTCCGTTTGATGTGAGCTTGTGTTTTCATTATTGAATTGACACAGGGAAAGGCACGTACGGCGCATGTTCGTGTGTGTGTGCGTGTGTGTGTGCGTGTAATCCCGATTTTCACATATCGCATTTATTCATACGAGCATAATAAATCTGCAGGCCAAGTCACCAATACGGCAAATGGCGCCCCAACAATTTCCGTCGGGCGCAAGCAATTTTATTTTAATTTATCATCATTTTAGCGACACATACACGCTTCGCATATTGTGCGAGAGACACGAGCACACCAACACACACACACACACACACATACACACATATACACACTCCCTCACACGAACTGGTAAACTGACACGACACAGACGGAAGCCGAGTTAAGCCCTCTTATTTTGATGGCAAAGCCAGCGCTGTAGATTTTTATTAAATTTTACACGTTGCTTCACCTGCTCACCTCTTGCTCTTGGCTCCCACTCACCTGCCTTAACTTCTGTTGCAGCGAAATCTCATGGACTTGAAATATCCAACCGTGCTACCACCGAATCCTCAACTTAAGGTAAGCTGACACGTGCCACCGTTCGTCAGTCCCGTTCGCCTGATGCCCGAACTTACCTTCCTGTCCAATTTGACTAATGCCCAATCGCAATCCAATGTCAATTCGTCCCGCAGGCGCTTTTAGTTTTTCACAAATCGGATAGCATCTGCGAGGTGGTCACCTTGGCCTGCCAGCGCCACCAGCTGGACGTAACGCTGGTCAAGTCCAAGGAGGAGGCGCTCGAAACGCTGCACAAGTCCTATGCCACGGCGCAGTGCTATCACCTAATTATAATTGATGCGCGCTCCACAAAGGGTCTCGACGCCGAGCACATTGCAAGGTGAGTGCTGCGAACGTTGCGTATACGCGATACGCCAGCTGGGAAAACTCCTGCTGAAACTTTGCACTTAAACTGATGCGAACTTCCTCTATATTTCATTCTCCACTGCTAGAACAATACGCCACACACACGGACATCACTTAACGACAATAATTGCCGTCTGCAAAAAGAGGTACGTAGCGACAGTCGACGCTGAGTCCATCTGCTGCCAACTAGCTAAATGTCTCTTTCAGTTTCTTTGAGAAGGATGATGCGCTAATTGCTCTATTGGACGCTGGCGTTAATAGAGTAAGTTTTAGTTCACTTATCAAATGGCTGCAATTATCCAGCTCACTTCCTGATTGCTCACGCAGTGCATAGCCGAGACGACCAACCTGACCCTGTGCAGCGTCGAGCTGAAGCAGATACTGCACTCGATCATCCGGCCACATAATGTGATGTCCACTCAACAGGTAAGCGCCAGACGGAATACGCAATTCACCAATGCAGCAGCTGGCAAAACGCAATCGAGTTAATGTCCTGGCCGGGGATGCATTAATTCAATTAAACTGGCGTCGGCGCTCGTCGCTGCGGCCCTAATCAAATTGTAAATGTTAACCAGAGGCCCGCCTCTTCTCCCCTCTTCTCTTCTCTCCCCACCCACAAACACGCACAGGCACTCTACACGGCCCTGCACCGGCTGAAGGAGGTGGTGCTCATCACGGACGACGTGCTGCGCATACAATATGCGAACCGAGCCACCGAGCGACTGCTCAACATGCGGCTGGTGAGTGACTCATGCATGCATCATGCACTAATGCGCCCAGGGTGCACTCTGCACACACACACACACACACACACACACACACACAGAGAGACTCTAATGCGATTTGTATTTGAATGCCAAACAGGATGAAATAATTAGCAAGCCATTAGGCGACATCTTCGTCTCGGACCTGTCCACCATCAGCGAGCAGGGCAAGAGCATCAAGGAGTTCGATGGCATACTAATGGTGCGCCGCAAGAATCAGGAGAGCATTCCCATGCACGTGCGTGTCGTGCCCGTGGCCTGCATTGGCAGGTAAGTGCGAAGGCTCCAAGCGCTCCACTCTCAATGGCATTGAATTGATTTTCGCCCTTTTTACCCTTTCCTCCCACACGAACACGAACACGAACACACGCACACATCTGCAGTGCGCCGACGCATCTGATTTTCAACTTTGATATACCCGGCGGCGGTATGGACTTCATTGCAACGCTGCCGCAACCAAAGGAGGCGCCACGGGGCTCGCTGCACTCGGTGCGCCGCTGCAGCTTCGATGTGCGCTCGATTGCCTCGGACGGACTGCGCCGCACCAGCCTGGCCAAGCTGACGTCGCTGCCGCTGGAGGCGCCCATTACCAAAGTATGACTCCCTTTTGTACGCCCAATTGGTTTTGACTAAACTGTTGACCGCTCCAACCCAACCCAATCCAATCCCACCCTGCCCAATCCAACTCATCAGACAACATACGAATGCTTTTTGTGCCCATGTTGCCAATACTAAACCAAACTATTGTCCGTGTCCGCGTCCGTGGTGTGTGGTCTCTCTCTCTCTCTCTCTGTGTCAGTGTATCAGTGTGTGTGTGTGTGTGTGTGTGTGCGTGTCATATGTCCATTGTTAGGTACTAGCACTGTAGCATCAGTAGCAACTACCAATCCCCACCGCATCTGCCACCACATCCACAACAGAGCACACACAGCCACACACACTGATATCGTTACACAGTTAACGAAGGATCCATTTGAGTTAGCGTTATGCTGGAATGACTATGAAGATGTAGAGTATAAATGACTAGCATCTGCTGTTATCCCTATTTAGGAATATATTTTAGGGAAAGTCCGTTAGAGCTCCAATTCATATTTGCAGCTGAATGAAAATCAAATTTTTATTTAAAATACTTGATCTACATATATAGAACAGCTATGTAGCTCAGCTTATTCAGTTCCAGTTCGATTCCTGCATAATTTAACTGTAAATTAAAGCTGATTCAGTTTCAGCTTGCTTAGATCCAGTTTATCAACTATGAAATCCCAGATAAATTACAAGTTCAAGCAAAACTTCTTTAGTTGCAGTTCAATAAAAGATAGATCCACTTCAGGCGCAGCTTATATAGTTCCATAGCCATGCATAACTTATTGAGTTCCAGTTCAAGAACATAGAGTTTCAGAGTAATACCCATTCAGTTGAACTTCGTTGGGGATGTCTGGCCATCGCATATATGTGGCTTTAATTATTCATCCGTATCTAATGGCTCGGTTTTGGCACATCTTCGATAATTAATAGATCTAACGCTACTAATCCCATACAGAGTCAACCAATCAATCAATCTCAATCTCAATCGCAACCTCAATCTAATATCTCAATCTCAATATCAATAACAGACTACAAACATATCGAACAAAATTGCACAACTAAAACTATTGTTTTTACATTGATTCTCTTTTTATCTCTTATATTTGTTATGTTCTCTTTTACTTTTATGTTTTGTGTGTACTCGAACAAACAAACAAACAAACAAATATCCAATAAACATTATTGTACATATGAACTGGTTCCATTCGCTCGCACGTTCGCTCGCTCGCTCGCTCGTTCGTTTCTGCTCGCTGCGCGTCGCTTGCAATAAAAAAAAATACAAAAAAAAATAAAAAATGAAAAAAAATGCAAAAAAAAAAAAAAACAAAAATCAATCAACCAAATCTGTTCAAAACCAACAACAACAACAACAAAAACTACGCACACGCACTTTAGATAATCAATTTACTATCACAAGTACAGGAGAATTGTTCAGCGGACGAGGCACGCCTCATAGACAAAGTCCTGGACTTCCTCAAGCGCGAAGGACTCTACAGTCCCCAAATGAAAGAGCTACGCACAGACGATCCCATAGCCACCGATCTCATTGGCGCCCTGCTGACGGTAAGTAGATCTCGTACGTCATTAAGAGTCGAAGCTAATATATATTATCTGTCCACTCAGGGTCCCAGTGTCTACTCGTCGCGCCGCAGCTCAAACGACTCCATCATCCGCACTGGCAACTCGACGCGCGCGGCCACCATAGTACCCGCCAAGATGAAGGTAGATATCTAGATATAGGTAAAGCTTTTCCTAGATTTGCATTTAATAATCTCTCTCTCTCTCTGTCTCCCTCTCTCTTTGTCGCTCTGCGAACAGGCCAATCCCATCATCATGGAACTACTTGAAGAATCTCTTAAATGGGACTTTGATATTTTCAAATTGGAAGAGATCACCGACTACCATCCGCTGCTGTACTTGGGCATGGAGATGTTCCGGCGCTTCGATGTCTTCGCCACGCTGAACATCGATGAGAACGTGTGCAAGGCGTGGCTGGCCGTCATCGAGGCGCACTACCACAAGAGCAACACATATCACAACAGCACACACGCAGCGGATGTTATGCAGGTGCGCTGACTCTCTCTCTTTCTCTCGCGCTCTCTCTCTCTCTCTCTCTCTCGCTAGTTCTATAAGATCACACCCTCTTACAATTGGTAGGCAACTGGCGCCTTCATTACACAGCTGGCCAGCAAGGACATGGTCATGGATCGCATGGACGAGGCAACAGCCCTGATTGCAGCCGCTGCTCATGACGTCGATCACCCGGGGCGCTCCTCGGCCTTTCTGTGCAACTCGAACAATCCACTGGCCATATTGTATAATGATCTGACGGTGCTGGAGTCCCACCATGCTGCCATCACTTTCAAGCTGACCCTGGGTAAGTGAGGGCGGAGAGATCACATCGAGATCTGTATTCTAACTTCTGGCTGTCCTGCAGGTGATGACAAGTTCAACATATTCAAGAACTTGGACAAGGAGACGTACAAATCGGCACGCAGCACAATCATCGATATGATTCTGGCCACGGAGATGACGCGTCACTTTGAGCATTTGGCCAAGTTTGTGAGCGTCTTTGGCAGCGAGGTGGAACCGCGCGAGGTAAGCTGAATCACAGATGCTGCCGATGTTGAGTATCCACTTAGATCTACATTTCATCTCTTGCAGCTTGTGCAGTCCGAGGAGGAGACTTCCATACTCATGCGCCGCATGCTCATCAAGGTGGCCGACGTGAGCAATCCAGCCCGTCCCATGCAGTACTGCATCGAGTGGGCGCGCCGCATTGCCGAGGAGTACTTTATGCAAACGGACGAGGAGAAGCAGCGGCATCTGCCCATCGTGATGCCCATGTTCGATCGCGCCACCTGCAGCATTCCAAAGAGCCAGATTGGCTTTATCGAATACATTATACAGGATATGATGCACGCCTGGGACGGTACGTGTACCCGTGAAGCGGGAATGGAGGATGGATTGGATAATTGAAATTATATTTGATTGCAGGTTTTATTGACATGCCCGAGCTGATCACGTGCATGCAGATCAACTACTCACAGTGGAAGAAGTATGATGAGCAGGGCATCAATACACTCGCCGATATTATGGCCAAGCAGCCGCCGGTGGGCAACAAGTCGTCGAGCTCCAAATAGCATACGGCTTTCCGGAGATTATTCTCGGGTCTACTGAAGCCGCTGCCGGCCCAGGCGCCTGCCACATCCACAATTGGCGAGAACGAAATGGAGGACATGCTCTAGTGCAGGCGCATCCGGACCCAGGGCCGTGGCTTGCGTCGCTGTCTCTCGGCATAGGTCTCGTTCTACTTATTGTTGTCGCTGCTATGCATACATATCTCGACTAAATAACGCTTCCAAAACTGTGCTCTGTATGGGATGTGTGTGTGTGTGTGTGTTTGAGTGTGTGTGGGTGTGTCTGTCTATGTGTGTGTGGCGGGAATCTTAATGCGCAGTGACAGCTGGGCTACCATGAATGGGTGCCAAGAAGACGCACACACACCCACCCACTCGCACACACTCACACACACTCACACACACACACACGCACACAAAAACTGTCGCAAATGTTTGAAGAGCAAAACTAAACAAAACAAAGAAAACAAAAAACTAACTACAAACAAAAACAAACACAAAAACAAATTATTGGGCTGGACTCAAAATTTAATTTTAAGTAACATCACAAAATGGAAAACAAAACAAAACAAAAGAAAATTGTTTATGTATATGTGTGTATATCTGTGTGCCCTATTAAGTGTGTGTGAGCGTGCGCGTGTGTGTGTGTGTGTATGCGTGTCAAAATATATATAAATAAACACTAATACAACCAGAAATATTTAAACATAGTCACAGATTCACATCGTGGTGCGAGCAATGTGCCGTGCGCTCTACAGTACCTAAAATGGTATAAAACAAAAACAAAAAAACAAGAAAAACGAGAAGCACACACACACAGCATAAGCAACATGGCACACATACTAGTGCATGAGTCGTGTACGTGTTTGTGTTTCCCTCTCCCACCTTCATCTGCCCTCACACACGAAGACAATCTCTGTTAAATACAACTGTCCAACTACTTATAAATTAAGATAAGTCTTGCAAAGGCCATAGCTAGATGACAAAGGATTCGCGTTGAGTGAGTGTGAGTGAGTGTGAATGAGCGTGATTGACTGTGCTTGACTGCTTGTGTGTATGCGTGGATGGATTAGCAGGGACAATTATATAGTGAGCAGAGCAAACGAACTATTGGCTAGAATTACAACTATAACTATTTCTACTAATGTACAACTCGACTAGTTTGATTAGCACAAGCAAACAAAAAACAACAACAACAATTCGAATCCACATACATATGTAACGTGCGTAATTCTATGGGGCCCTTTCTACAACTACTATTACAACTACTACTACTACAAGTACTACAACTACCTACTACTGTCTAATACCTAATATTATATATGATTACTGAACTCTGTTGATGTGTTGCAGAATTAAGCGAAATGCAAATGAAATTTATATTTAAGTGAAATCCTTTTTGAAATCTTTTTTATCTAATTGACTGAACAAATTACATATTATATATATAACAAGTAAATTAATACGAATCGATAATACGTTCTTGTTGAAAAAAAATGAAGAAAACAAAAACAAAAAAATTACAAACCAAAAACAAAATAAAAGAAAGCAAAAATATTATATATATATATATGTTATATATATACATAGATGTTTACATACCTATGAATCAAAGCAAATGCAAAATAATAAGTATATATTCATACATATATATATATACAATTTATACAACTTTTACGAAGGATAAGCATATTCAAAGGATATATTTATATATTATTATATATGTATGTGTGTATGCGAATGCGTGCGTGTGCGTGTGTGTATGTCATCCAGTCACACTGTTATTTGTATCTGTTATAGACATTTATTTCACAATTACATTTTTGATACAGTTTATACACACGAACAAGCTCCGGAACCGGATCGATCGAGCGATCTTCAGTTTCCCAATCCCAATCCGAATTGCAGACACTCATACAAAAGTAAAATACGTACATATATATACACACATACACACACCCACGCACCACGTTTTAATTGAATGCAAATACAAATAATATATATATATATATATATATATATATATATATATATATATATATATATATATACGAGTTACATGCATACATATGTATTTATTGTTGTTAATATGTGTGTGTGTATGTGTGCAAGCGTGTGCGTGTTAGTCGATGTCAGCAGGCACGCACACCTCTTAATAAGTATTTACAACAACAAAACAACAAATCAAAGCGAAAAGGAAACAATTATTTTTAAATACGAGCTCTTTAAACAAATGCATGCAAATTTCTACATAATAATGTTACTAAACAATTCTTAGATCCTGTTTGTTTACCCCAACAACATGCGGAATCTTTATACAACTACATACATACTGACATACATATATTTGTTACTACATCTGTTTGCTCCTTGCAGGTTAAGGATTATAAATGTTAAGATTTAGTCAAATTTATTGTAAAAACAAACAAAACAAAACGCGAATAAAAACGCAAATACATAAATACAAATTCAAAGTGAAAAAACACCTGACCTTCGCTTTTGAAATGATGGCAAACAAAAAAGAGGTAAAAATAGAAGTTAAAAATAAGTCAAATTTACATTTGGGCCTTTGGCAAGGTCGAGCATGCAAATAAGTTTGAATTTTCAATGTAGAAAAGCGAGAATATTCATAATATTCATATATCGATTTGCTGTCATTTATCATTATGCCTGGAACGCACTGAATATAGTTTGGAGGGGCATGATGGACTTGTGCAGCCACATGTAACCGTTGGAAGTAGGCGTGGCCCCTGCTATAGAGTATATATATATTTCTGATTATCATACAAAGCAGTAATGAATTATGCTGGCTTAAGTGCACTCGTAAAGAACTGAGTAACTCCCAGTCCTCCACTCGCAGCTTACAGCTGCGTCAATCAACACTTCTGATCCGCATTCAAACGACCTGTTTTCGATTCTTTGGGCTAAATGGCTGTGGCCGAAGACGTGCGCATAATTTCACCTGCTAAGACACAAGGTAAACATACAAGCACAACAAACTGTTGACAAAATAAATTGGTAGCCGAAATACACCAAAACTTTCTTTTGCGACTGGTTTCGACAAGAGCTTCATGGTCCCGTAACATAAGCCCTCCATAAAGAAAGTCTTACAGCAGCCGAACATTTCGTGTATTTCGAAAACCAAACCGAAGATCACAAAATAAAATCGAGAGTCTGTTGCAAGTTATATAACACGCATACAGCTACAGATGTATGCGATGATTGCGGCTCCATTAGTGATGCGGCTCAGGCAAGGGCCGAGCGCGCGCTTCACGTTCATTATGGATGAGTGTGATTAATGTTATTGCTTTTATGAATATTTATGCCCATTATATAGACAGTTCTAGTGATGATAGTGATGCTAGCCAGGCCTTGCGCTGACTGTGACTGTGATTGTAGCAAGGTAATCATCAAAGGAGTAAGTCTATATCAACGGAGCTGAGTTATCAATTCACTGCTCTTCCCATCACTTCACGTGCGCATCTCTGGCAATCAGCATAGGGCGAGAAATTCTGCCTCGATATTCCCGACGCGATGGCACTCGCATTTAATGCAGCGGAAACTGTGAAGGCGATCGGTTGGGCGCGTCTTAAAGCAATTTGGAAAATTCGTGATTTATCAGTCAACCATAGTGCAGTTATGCCCGAGTCGAGTTTCTTTGCGAGAAGCGTGCCCTTCGAGCAGATCGACAAGCTAGCCATCAGCGGTGGCTACTCCTCAATCTACGCCACCCGTGAGCCGAACGTGCCCGTGGTGGGCAACTGGGAGCAGCGCTTTTGCCGTCTGGCCGACACCTTCCAGCCCGTGCTGGATCGCGTGCACGACTTCGAGGTGCGTGAGGATGATGTGTGGATCGTCACGCTGCCCAAGTGCGGCACCACCTGGATGCAGGAGCTGGCCTGGCTGGTGCTCAATCAGTGCGACTTTGAGACGGCCAAGTCAGTGGACTTGACCATACGCTCCCCATTTTTGGAGTAAGTGTATCACTCGATTATGAGAAGCTAGTTAAGCCTCTGGTCAATATAGATTCAATGGCGTAGTGCCGAACGTGCCTCATGACACCATCGAGGCAGCCAACGCGTTAAGCTCGCCACGCCTCATCAAATCCCATCTGCCCGCCTGGCTGCTGCCACACCAGATCTGGACCAAGAAACCGAAGATCATCTACGTCTATCGGAATCCCAAAGACGCAGCTGTCTCGTACTTTCATCACTGGCGTGGCATGGTCGGCTATCAGGGCACCAAGGACGATTTCATGCACTCCTTCATCGATGGCTATGTGAACTTCACGCCCTGCTGGCCGCACGTTCTCGACTTCTGGCAGTTGCGCCACGAGCCGTACATCTTCTTCACCAGCTACGAGCGAATGAAGACTCAGCTCGATCAGGTAATCAACGATGTGGCCCGATTCCTGCAGCGCTCAGTGAGCGTTGAGCAGGTGCAGCAGATGAAGCACCACCTGTCCTTCGAGAGCATGCGCGACAATCCCGCCTGCAACCACGCCAAGGAGTTTGAGAGCATGAAGGCAGCAGCTGGCCGCGAAGTGGAGGAGTTCAGGTGAGCCAGTCTTGCATTGAGCCCGGTTTGGATCTGCTTACATAAGGCTAAACAGCGTTGCTCCACACAGGTTTGTGCGGCGGGGCGTGGTGGGCAGCCACAAGGATGAAATGACAGCGGATGTGATACGCGAGTTTGATCTTTGGTCCGATGGCAATCTGAGGGACTACAAATTGAACATGGATGACTTCGCAACTTACAGCAAGTACAATGAGCAGGAAACTATCAAGAAACTGTTGTGAGCGCATCAATTAATCACTTCGAATAGATTGTAAGCTAATGTGATAAATGTATAATGTACGAAGAACAGTAAATATATATGTTTGTTATCAATTAATGACTCCTTACTTACACACAAATGACTACAGCGATTAGCAATCAGTTTGAACTTAGCGTATGAGTGTAAATCAGACATCTATAAAACTAGTAGATATATATATTTGCATATATAACGGCAACAGCAACAATGCATTTCGAACAGATCGCACTGAAAAGCTATACCATCAATATAATTGATAAAGGCTGGTCTAAGGAAGTTCAACTAAATCATTTCCAGATGTGAAATATGAAAGTGTTGGAGAATGATGTTTGAATTGATACTATTCCAAAGAAGGTCTGCAGGACCAAAAAGTTATATCATATACCATATCAACTTTTACTACTTGATAAACAATGTTAAGACCTGATAACCTACATTTGTAAGGCTTGAAGAGCTTCATATATCATGAATAAGTATTTCTCAGATTTTCAGTAAAAAAAGAATGATAACTAAGCAGATTGTAATGCTTGTCATATTTGTCATTCTATTTAGTTTTCATTGTTCAGTGAATATAAAATAATTTTCAATGCTATTTTTATATCCCTGAATAACTTTGTAAGGCCCTATTACGAAATATATGTATATTAAATGATTATTTATTAATATATATATGTATGGTAAATATTTCATTCAACTTTTCACTCCATCGGCTGCTTTTAAATTTGGCGGCTAAATCATTGAGAAAAAAAGCCAAATTCGACGAGAAACCGGATTCGCTGACAGCACTGATAGCCGCAACTGCTGGCATTTTTAGTGCTAAATATAAGGTGCCAATCGCTGGTTTGAAAAGGGGGCGCACGCCAATTGGGCTACAGTGAATGCACGGCAAGGCGGACTGTTGTATAAATATACAAATATGTAAGTAAATAATTATATAAACAGTGTGAGTATCTATTAATTTACACAAATAACTATCTGCACTTGAGTGTATGCAAATCGACCTGTTGCTTGTTTACGAATGGGTGGAGAGCATGTGGTCGGTAAAAACTGATAATGCGCAGTTTTACTGATAAGCGACAAATCCACAGAGGGGCAGCTGTAGAGGCTGCATGAGTGCAAGCCGAAATCAGTTGTTCTCCGTTCCATAGAGTGTGTGCACTGTGCCTCGCCATGGCAGCCATCCAAAATAGCCTAAAAGTAGCTCTGAGGAAGCGCATGAAGGAGGTCCTCAGCTGTCTAACGCCCGAGATGATAGCAAAACAATCGCAGGCAGTGACCGAGAGAGTCAGTACGCTTAGGTCACATCTAGATCGGTGATTATACTTACGAACATCTGTTTTCGCCAGGTGCTGAAAAATGAGGCATTTCGTCAGGCTCAGCGCGTTAGCATCTATCTGAGCACCAGCGATGAGCTGGACACCACCGCGATAATCCGCGAGATGTTTAGGCTGGAGAAGATGGTGTTTGTGCCCACCTATCAGGGCACAAAAATGAAAATGGTGCGTTTGCGCGATATGAACGAGTACGAGGGATTGCCGCTGACCAAATGGAATATCAAGCAGCCCGACTTCAAGGAGAACCGCGAGGATGCCATGACAAATGGTAAACAATGACCGTATGATATCCCAATGCGTACTCAATCTCTCCTGCAGGACATGGTATTGATCTGTTTATCGTGCCCGGCGTCGCATTCACGCGTAGCGGCGATCGCATGGGCCACGGCATGGGCTACTATGACAAATATTTGAAGCAGCACGCGGAAAAGTATCCGCACAAGAAAACAACCATTATGGCACTGGCCCTCAATGAGCAGATCGTTAGCAACGAAGAGCTGCCCGTGGAGGATCACGATGTGCGCTTGAATTGTGTGATTACAGAAAATGCTTAAATTTAATTACTTTACATACAAATTGTATAAATCAAATATACACAAAACACTTTTGATATATGCAAATAGTGGCGCCGTTTCTAACGCAAATAGGGCGGTCTGGAGCGCAGGCCACGCCCACGTGCTCGTCCACTGTAGTGGGGCGACGTGTAGTGCGAGTCGCCGCTGCTGAAATGTCCTTCAGCAGTGCCCGAACGATACGGCGTGCCCGTCGACTCGGACCAATTGGAGGGCGACCCGATGCGTAAGAGCTTCTTTTGCCTGCGAACGAGAGTAGAAAACAAAACTGATAAAGTGCTATTTTTACAAAACTTAGAGCTCTTTACCTGTAGGCAGCTGCTGCTGATATGCGTGAACCGCGATTACGACCTACGCGCGAACCGCGCAGCATTGAAGGTATTTTATTGTAGCCCGTTGGCCCGGTGGGCTGTGCACCGCACGTCTCGAGCGCCAGGAAGTCATCCACGTGCAGCGATGGTGGTCGCGATGTGTTTGGTGGTCTGGAGCGGAACAAGTCGCCCCGAGATGGCGGTGCCCGTGCAAAGCCGCGTCCTCGCACCGCACTTACAAACATCTTCTTTTCAGGCCGACCCGTGGCGGGCTCCACCTCGACACGTCGGGTACGGAAACATGGTGCCGTGGGTGTCATCTCGCGATTGGATTGCGGTGAGCCAGATAAATGCAGCACACGCTTACAATCGCCCGTGAGATTCAGATCGGGATTCAGACACACATTGGCCAAATCAGTCAAGTCGCAGGCAATGCGCTCGTACAGCGGTTCGTCCATATCCTCAATAACCTCAATTGGCAGTGGCTCCAGCCAGTAACGCGCAGTCAGCTGGGCATTCTCAGCCGTCGCACAGAAGCGTGTAAATATAGGACGTGCTTCGTACTGAGTGACAATGCCCTCAGCTTGTGGTAGATATGGCTCAACGTTGAGTGGCCCTGTGCTGACGTTGTTGCCGCTTGTTGCATTTGCATCCGTTTCATTTGGCGTTTCTACTGAGGCAGCCGTTGCTGGCTGCGTCTCCTGCTCCTGCTTGGATGCCTGCAGGGCAATAAGCTGTTTCAAATCACACAGAGCCGCTTCATTGGCCACAGCCTTGTGCTTCTCGAGCACTTTAAGTATGCGTTGCAAGACCGGCGGTTTGTCCAACTCCACATCCTGAAACTCAAGCAGCTGCGCGAGCTCAGATGGGCCCAGCTTAAGCGTTCGGCTAGGCATGGCAGACATTGCTGGAGGTGGCTCAATTTGAGTCAGGGAGCGCAGCAGTAAAATCAACGACTCAATGTTGGCATTATACTCAACCGTCTCATTGTGGAGTATAACACGTTCCATCCACGCCTGGAACTCGCTAATCTTTTGCTTCAACAGCTGCGCCAGATGATAGAATGTGTAGCTGTAGGAGAAAACAAGCTTAAGTTGAAGTTCACTAAAAGATCTATGCTTGACACTCACTCGTGCTCGGTAAGGATGACCAGATTACGCACAGCCAGAATGGAAATTCCATGAGTGACCTCCACGCTGGCCAGATTACTAAACACAGCATCGATGACGCGTGGGATTAGTTCCTTGGGCGGCAGTGCAGCCGACAAATTAAGCGCTGGATGCGCTGTGGATTTATGTGAAATTAAGGAAATGCCAGAGTCTAGGAAACTGTCGAGTATGCGATGCACTGCCTCCTGGCAATTGGAGACCACCTCATTGAACTCGTTCAACGACAGCAGTGATTGGAAAAGATCCCAGAACTTGCCCGACAATATGGACAGCATGGAGCTCTTAAGAGGCGCAAAGGCGCAGAGCCGCGTAGAGAAACGTAGCAGGCGCTCCAGATTTGTGGTCGGCATGCAATTGGAGCTCTGGTATTCATTGCACAGCAGTTCCATAATTGTCTTGGCTATGAGCAGCGTCATGTTGGGCGCCAGGTCTGATAGCTGCATGCAGACACGCTGCAGCAGCTCGGACAGCTGCGGGAAACTTGAAGGCGCCAGCGCTTCCACCAGCTTGGCAATCTGTCCGCTCTGCGGATGCAAGTGAGCGGACCACAACTTGCGTTCAGTGATCAAACGCTGCTTGTGCTGCTGCTTCAGCTGATCGCTCAGTGGCTGTGGCATGGGCAACGGCAGCGGCAACAATTCCGCCAATAACTTCAGGCCCGGTATAAAGTTGGCCGGTCCGTCAATGTTCTTCAGCACCTCGCGTATCATTTGCGTCCAGAGGGACTTATGCAACGACTCCTCGTCTTGCTCGTGAGGTTGCGTATAGGCCAACAGTGTTTGTACCACTTCCAGCTTACATTGCTCCACCTCTGCACCCGCCTGGCAGCGCGTGGGATAATAGTACAACAGGAAGTATACCTTAACCAGATGATCAATCGAAGTCAGGTCTTTGAAGGCGCCATCGCGGCACAGTATGGCATAGGAGAGCAGTTCGCGTAGAATTTGCAGCGTGGGCAACATAATCTGGCAGCAGTGCACGCCCTGAATGGTCATTAAAGCGGGTGCATGCATTCCGGGCTGCTCAAAGTACGTGCATAGCCGTTCCATTATCTGGATCATTAGCTGTACACCATCCGCAGCGTACAGCTGGAGTGCTACAAAGCGATGTTTCAACTCCTCGGTGTCCGGCCGTTTGGACTGCTTGATGCCGGGTGGCGGTGTCGACTTCGTGGTGACCAGATAACGCAGTATTCTTAAGGCCATAATCAGATCCCCAGGGAAAGTGGTGAGATAGTCAAGAGATCGCCCAATCACCTCAACTAGGGGCATGATGTCGTCGTAGATAAACACATTAATGGCCTCCAATGGCTTCATATACACGTACATCTCCTGCAGCACAGCCGACACAGATGGCTCGAAGGTCTCGTGGTTCTTGGCCAACTCCAGTATGACAGCGCCATGCTCGATTAGGTAGTCGAGCTGTTCACAGTAGCGCACGCAGCAGTCAACCATGTCCACCGCATAACTGAGCACTGGACTCTTGTATTTGGTGCCTGGCGAGCTCAGCTGTCGCTGCGCTTGCAGCCTCTGTTCCTTTTTAATGAGGTCCATGCAAATCTTCAGGTTATTGTTCAGTCCCAGCACCTCGATGGTGTGCTGACGACCTGCCGGGTCGCAGGTCTGTGAGTATATTGCGTGCATATGTGTGGCCACTTTGATGGCATCGTACTCAGGCAGTGCTGCCGTAAACACAATCGCATCCAGGTGATAGCGCGTCTGCACTTTGTAGGCCAACTCAATCCCAAGACGGGCTAAGCGTGGCAAAACGGGCCGAAGGACGGGCGCCATCTTTTGAGGTGCTTTGACAGGTGTCGGTTCCGTTTGTACGGCAACATCAATGGCCACAGTTGCAGCAGCTGCTCCCTCAGCTTCGGTTTCCTTATCGGAGCTGTCTGATGTGTCCATAGGTTTATCCGATTGTTCAGACTTAACTGCAACATTCATTAATATATAAGTAATTCATATAAGCTGGACTTATGCAAGTCACTTACCAGCTTCTTCCTCCTCCTTTTCTATTTCTGGCTTGGGCATGGTGGGCACTTCATCCAGACCCAGCAGTATGGCCACAATAAGTTGTGTAGCCTCGAAAGCATCGTCCACAAAGTAGTCTATGCCCACGTGTGATTTGAGCAGAGCATGCATCAGATCCAGCGTGCAAAGGAATGTGGTGGCTGGGAGTTCCTTGGCATTGCTTAGAATCAGCAGCAGGGATTCGGCCAGCGCATGCTGTTTGAAATAGGATTGCAGCGCATTGCCAAAGCTCCGCTGTGCATTTGGATCTGTGACCACTTCGAACTTCTTGGAGACGGGCAGAAATCGACGCGGCTGTTGAAAGCTCAGCTGATTGGCTACCAAAGCATCCATAATCATCTCAAACGCGTATTCGATTTCCTGACAGATCTGCTGCGGCGGCCGTTCCACTTTGCGAACAAAGAGCTGATTGCAGCTGTTGCGCACGCTCTCCAATGCTTCGTAGAGGTGCAGCTTTTTTATGATGGCCTGAAGGGCGTATTTGGTGCGTGTGAGTTTGGCTGTTTTGATAGACTCGATAATCAGCTGATAGCCATTGGTGTTGCCGCCCAGAAAATGCTTAATGCCCAATTGGGTGTCGAGCATGGCGTAGATTGCTTTTAGCAGCTGCAGTTTTATGGACAGTGCCATGTAGGGCTCCTGATAGAGACTGAAGACGGCTTCGAACGGATCAAAGTTGTGCTGCTGCAGCAGATGTCGGAACAGCTGCTCGTTGTTGCACAACAACTCAGCCATGCGTGCGCCCAGCTTGATATGACGTATTTTAAATGCTGGCTGTGGTTGCATGCAGGCCGCCTGGAAGCTCAATGCAATCTGCAATATGTTCGCTGCTTGACGCAAATGCGACTCGTCGTTCTTGAAAAACTGCTGCAGCACAAAGTTGCGTCGCTTGTAGTGCTGCGTTAAGTAGCCCAGTTGAATATTCAATTGCTCGCCCAGGTAGACAAACTGCTCTCGCTCGTCTACAGTGACTCCGCCGTGCTCTTCGTTAAATGCGCTCACATTGTCCCATCTGATCTGCAGCGATAGCTTCTTGAAGAGTAGCCGCAGTGTATCGAGCTCTTTGCTGAAATGAGTCAGCAAGTCGCCATCGTATTTCTGTAGCGGACGTTGCCATGGCTCGAAGGCGTCTATGGCAGGTGGTGCAGCTGCTGCAGCTGCCTCCAGTTCGCGTTCATACTCAGCTGCAGCAGCCGCATCCACTCCATCGTCTTCGTCTTCAATATCGTCACCTAAGATTTCATCATCACTTAGAATCGGCTCAAATTGCTCCTGCGGTGTTTCAGAGCGTTCGCGTTCACGATCCCGCTCTTCTTCTTCGCGTTCTCGTGGCAACGACTCCGACGAGTGGCGATAAGCATGCGAGCTCTGCAGCTTATAAGGCGAGCGTGTATCGTCATCATCATAGTCCATGGTGTCTGGAGAGCGAGGACGTGTTGGCGAGTCGATTGAAACGGGTGGCGTCCGGGGCCACTTGTGTTCATCTGCATCGGAGCGAGAGCGCTCTGAGCGCTTGCGCCGCGCTCTGTGACTGGAGTACTCCGGTGAGCGCGACCAATCACGCTGCGCCTTGTCTCGTGAGCTGATAATGGATATTTTCAAGCATGAGAAATTCGAAATGGAGTAACAAAACCTTTAGAGTACTCACCAGCGCAAGTATTCCCTGTCATTGCTTTCCGAGTGCGTGTGCGTGCGTAGTGGCGGTGGAGAGTGATCAGTAGAATGCGTGGACCGTCGCATGCGTCGCAATTCGCGCTGCTCTTCGTCAGCATGCTGATGGTAGTGATCGCGCGACATGCCATATTCGATATCATCGTGCTCGTAGTCGCTCACACTGACGCTAGCCTTGTGTGCAGCAGCAGCCATCAGCTCAGTTTGCATTGGTTCCGACCAATCATCTTTAATCACTTCATCGGGCAAAAGAACATTATGTCCCTCTCCGCTTAGATTGCACATTTCAGGTCCAGTCATCGCTGGTTCGCACGGCAACGTTGGGCTGGCAATAGGCTCCGTCACAGAGTTAGTTAGTATGCCATATACAGCTAAGGTAATGGCGCTATACCAGCCACGTAACACAAGACCATCTGTTGGTATTTTCTCTTGCGAACAGTCCAGATGTATGCAGTCGTTCTGGTTGTAGCGCAACAAGCCCAGATTCTCAAACGCCGAAGCACCCGGCATACCCAAATCATTCACAAAGAACTCGAGATCAAACTTGGACGGATTCGTGGCACCCAGACGAACGCCGCCTGGAAAGTCCGCTTGAACTCGCGCGCCCAATGGTATAATACGCACTTGTGTTATAAACACAGGTTTCGGAAACTGAACCAAGTCCAAGTTAATATCCTGCAACAGTTGCAATATGTTTTTAATACACACATGCTCAAATTAAGAATATTATCATTTTACTTACGGTAACTTCTTCATGTGAGAAAGTGTCGAAGAACAATAACTCAGCCCCATCATCGGCGTCGGCCATTTTGGCGTGCAATATATTCCTGCTTACACGATAAATTAAGTAAATTTTTGTTAATCAAATAAACAAGCGTCAGTCGGCAAATTTTTTGTTGAGAGCTCTTTAAGTGTGAACGTTTCGGCGCTCTCTTAAAAATACCAAAATGGCGTTGCCACACAATTAAAATGGTGCATGTTGAAGTATGTCATACTTGAGAGTTTAAATATATATAAATAATCAACTAGAGACTGTACCACCTCCGACTAAACATGATTGAATGTTATTGCTCGATATGAAATCAATTGGTCCAATCCACCATGTTTGACATCTTGCATGATAGGTTGCCCAAATTTGATTACGATTCCTATGCAATGCAGGCAACCTTAGCTGGCAGCCTCAAGATTTCGCACACTCTGGCAGCTCTGAAAGCAACCGGCTAGAAGCTTCGGCCACACTTCTACATACAAGTTTGACACGCAGAAGAGTCAGGTACGTTTTTTTGCGCCACAAAAAGTTCTTTCTTATATATACATGCATAAATGTTTATACATACTATTTAATGCTTTTCTTTGTATGAAAAATAAATATGCACACATATATATCTAGATACAATGTTTATACTAAAGACTTTTCTTTGTTAATTTTTGAGTTCAATGCAACTAAGCTTGAACGATTTCTCGCATATCATCGTTTGTTTTAATAACTGTTCTTTTTTTTCTCGCTTAGATTTTAACAATTTTTTGCATAACTTTTTGAGAAAATGTTCGTTGTACGTCGTAGCGCAGCCCGTTTGTACCCAGCTGGAGTGCAGTAAGTTATTTACTCTAATTAAATGCTAATTAGTTAACGCTGTTATAAAAAAAATGGCTTAAAAACGAGAAAAAGAAAATGTTCTTTATGCGCTTACACACATATCTATTTATATGTACACTTTGTAAATTGTGCCGATAAGATAAACAAATAGACCTCCGAAATTTCTTTACGCTTGACCCGGCACTAGTTGTTTGAGTGTGTGTGTATATAAATGTGTGTTTGTGTGTCGGCTTATGACTTCCCATTACATAACCTGCGCAAAAATTCTAATGCTTCAATGTATTGCGCTGCCACTACAGATTGGCGAAAATGAGCGGCAGCCAGGTCGGCGACTTGGGCAGCGGCGCCGGCAAGGGCGGTGGTGGCGGCGGCTCCATTCGTGAGGCTGGCGGCGCCTTCGGCAAACTGGAGGCTGCACGCGAGGAGGAATACTTCTACAAAAAGGTGAGTGAACTTCAATTCAACTTGAACTTTAAGTGGATACAAATATTTACAATTTATTTAAATAGCATTAGAAAAATCTTCATCTTGAAAAATCCGCTAATAAATATAGAACAATCGAGTAATTGGGCCTAGTGGCAGGGCAATCCATTGAGCAGCTCGTAAATGCCGCACTTTTGTATACGATAATTAACTTCCTTAAAATTCAGCCCACTACCAAAAGCCTTTTGCAAGCGATTCGAGAGTGCCCAAAGCTCCTCTTTGCCCTCGTGGTTTCTGACAATCTTCAGGCCACTGATGAATTGCAGCCGTTGCTCGTCCTCTATTAACAGGGCCATATTCTCTGGGGTATATGATTGACGAATGTTCCAAGCCAGTATGCTGGGAGGCTGCACCAAGCCGCAGAGCAACATGCCTGTCTCGCTCATGGCTGCGGCCACACATTGGCTGCCTCGTTTGCCTAAGAGTACAAATTGATCGAGGCCTGCACTGACATCGTTGCGTTTCCAGATGCTTCCATTGTTAACCACACTAAGGGGAATTGCCATTTGCCAGTCGCTGGACAGCGAGTGGAAGTAGAGCATGCGCTCTAAATGCCCCGCCAGTCCGTGTGGCGTCAGTGACATAGCCACGCTGCCATCCCACAGCTGGAAACTCTCGCCGGCTATCTTGAAAGTGCCAAAGTCCGGATGCGGATAGGTGTACTTGTTCTCGATGCGCCACGATTTCTGGGCGGCCACATCATAGACCACAATGCCATCGCCAATGGAGTCAGCCATGTATACATGTCCTATATCGCAATTCTTCGCATCCATCTCAATTGTGGGTGTTACAAAGCGACTTACGCCCGTCTTGTACACATCTTGCGGCAAGCGGTAGTGATGCACCACGCCCCCACTTGCCAGATCAAGGGCGTAAAGCTGCGGTGGGCAGTGCTGCACAAAGTCAATCTCCCCACTGTCCAGTATCCACATGCGCCCGCACTCGTCAATCTGTGTGCGATAAACGGAGGTCAGCCCGTTGCAGTCGGCGCCATGAGATTGATGCCAATCGTAGCTGGGATAGGCTCGTAGCTCAGTGCCGTTCTCACGCACTTCGTTGGTGACATAGGCCAGGGAATAGGGAACGCCCTTAGTGAAGCGAGGTATAGTCACAAAGATCGAGGGTGTTTTGTCCCCATCTGATCGAGAGAAAGTTGACATTAAGTTAAACTTGAAGTACAAAAAAGGCGAATGATGTCATTGAAGCTTTTTGCCTTGCATTTGACTAATATCCTCATTTTTCTTACGTGTATAGTAGACGTCCACATCGATGGGCACAACATTATCAGGATCATAGAGGCCAGCCCGCAGGACACGCTCACGCTCCTTTGGCGTGGGAAAGCTTAGCTCCAGGTTTCGCGCCTCGAACACTCTTTCCAAGGCCTTGGAGTGGTATCCAATGCCTGGTGCTGTGGGATATTGTCCTGCCACAATGGCAATCAAACAGCTAGCCAAAGCAATTATCCTTATGCAATGCTGGTAACTCATGCTGCTGTAATCGATTCACTTTCGCGCGATGTGCTCCACGTAAGGCCAAAACAGTTACTGCGCTTGTGTCGCCAGCGAACGGCCCATGTCTTTCTAATCCGGCTATCAGCCGACCGACCAGACCTGATCAATTGGGTCAGCTTTGTGGTAAACTGGTTTAATTGCCAATTGAAAGCTTGCATTAAAATTCTCATTGTAACGATTTCGTTTAAGTCCACTGCTGACCAAAAACAAATCTGGCAAAGCTGTGCGATTCGGGGCACTAATTATGCCTGCCTTCCAGCTACTTCCAGCCTCCACTCGATGCAACACACGCCGTCAAGGTAGAGTCCATTGGCCCCCATATGTGTTGTAACAATAAATTACATATACTCTAACGAAAGTCGTTAAGACTTTTTGTTAACTGATTTTTCTGTTTGCTTAAGTCCGTGTTGACACCTTTTTTCTCGTGAATATCAACAAAGCTTAGCTCCGCGCTGTTTTGGTATTATATCTGTTTTTGTATACCTTGGCCAAAATATCTGATTGATATTTTCATTTAGGTGCTTATGTAAATATATTTATATTAACGGCTTTTAATGAAATTAATGCTATATTTGTAAAAGAGTCAAAGAGTGAATTGTAGTTGCAGAAATTTCTCTGCTCGAATTTCTTATGTATTCCAAATGGGCTATGTATAAATAATAAAAGAACTGCCTCAGTTAGTCTGTTCACTGATCCAGTTCTTTGGACCACTCTACTTAGTATAAGCTGCCATTAGAGTGTATACATTAGTCACTTTGTTGGCCCTCTTTATAGCTTTTTGCCGTTTTTTTTATAACCGGATCCCGCTTAAATATTGTTAGCTTGTTACTGTAAAACAAATTCCGCTCGCTCCGTGTGTTGGCGCGAAATCGTCTTCAATGCTACGGCATTAGCGATAAGACGACTTGTGAACTCGGTGACAAAAATATAAGCGATAGTAATACAACAACACGTACTAGCGTAGTAGCGCGAATAAGAACACCCTGTATAATGTGTTTTGGAAGCTCGTGTCAATTTTCGGTTTTGTTTTCTTTTTTGATCAAGTGCAGGTATTCAAATTAATTGTAAGGAACGCAAAATGCTTGTATAATGACTGCAATCATCATAATTCATAAGTATCTTAATTGTCTGATATAATTATAGGATATATATTTAAAATTAATATAGAAGCAGCGCTTTAAGATATTTAAATTTTTACTTTAACGAGTGTTAGATATACTATATAAATAATTAGCTATTGCGCCTTGTGAAAGCCCAAGATATTTAGTATTTCGTATTTAAATATTTAACGGATGCTTAGGTATAACTGTTTACTGTGGAGCTTAAGTAAAGATCAGACGGTTGGTCAGATCATCGTCGCTGGCGAAGTACATGCCGCTGTGTATATCGTCGAGCTGGCGGCGCATGATGCGGAAGTTAACCTCGTTCGAGTTCAATGTGCCCGCTGAAATTTTCTATAAGAAAAAATAACATAGTTCAGTAAACTGGGTGCAAGAGATTAGTCGCACTTATGTCTAACCTGGAAACGATTGGAGAGCATCCAGAGCTCCTCCTGGCCGCCAGGATTGCGTACGACCTTCATGCCGCTAACAAACTGCAGCTCGTTGGATTTGGCTGGCAGATTGCCAAAGTTGCGTGTGGTGTAGGGCGTTTTGGTGTTCCAGGCGAACAGCTTGATCGGATTGAGGGTGACACAGTAGAGATTGTTGCGACTGTCCATGGCTGAGGCGGCACACTCGCTCTTACGCCTGCCCAGCAGCTTAAATTGATCCTCCATGGCACCCGAATTGTCCTCCCAGTTCTGTCGCCGGTTGATTAGGCTGAGCGGCACGGAGTACTCGCTGATGCTGGCCAGTGGATGGAAGTAGAGATTCTGTCTGTCATTGTTCACAGTAAAGATGCCGTCCATCAGAGTGAAGCTCTCGCCGGCAATAGTGTGGCGGCCATAGTCGGGATCCGGGTACATGAAGCGGTTCTCAATGCGCCAGGCTGCATCGGCCTGATGGTCGTAGACAATGAGTCCGTGGTAGTTGACATCCGGTATATAGATGATCGTGCGGGCGCAGTTGCCACGCGGCGGGGGATCCTGCGTCAGCAAGTTGGTTGCGATGAGTATCGAAGCGTGAGCCACATAAGTATCGTTGGGCAAACGGAAGCGATGCATCAGACTATCGGTGCTCAGGTCAAACTTCAGCAACTGAGGCGGACAGTGCTGCACACCACCTACATTGCCCGAATCAATGACCCACATCTGATTGCACTCGTTGATCTGTCAACGGAAGAAGGAAGAGGTTAGATGCTATAGTCTATATTCTATGTCACCAACAGCTCGAAATACTCACAGACACACGAAATGCTGACGTAATCTGTTCGCAGTTATCGCCATTGTTGTTATGCCAGCTGAAGCTCGGATACGCCTGCAACTGGGGTCCATTGCGGCCCAGTTGCTCGGAGACTGTGGCCAGCGTGTAGGGTATGCCGGTGACGAAGCGTGGCACTGTGGTGAAGATGCGCACATGTCCGTTGGGCAAGTAATGGGGCTGCACATCAATGGGCGTGCCATAGCCAGGCATTAAATTGCCATCCGACTGCGCCTTCTGCCGATCCCGTTCCGACACGAAGCCGTACTCCAACTGTTGCCATTCCTTCAGCGTCTCCAAAGAGCGCACGGGTCGCCCCGCTCCAAGAACACTGCTAACCGGGCCAGTGTAGCCAGCGAACACACCAAAGCTCGCTCCGACGACGAGCAGCAGCGCCACAATCAACATGCTGCGCAAACGTTTCATCTTGAATGATTTCCAAAGTTGTCAATGAACGGTATGGAATTGATCTGGTCTGCGCTTATCAACGGCTTATATAGAATTTCATGAGTGCTTATATTTGTGTTTGTGTTATTAATATTTATTTTTTGGAACTGATAGGTATACATATATTAAATAAGGCGCGCGGGCGGGTAAGCTAGGTATTTTCTTGATTATTGACTTTTAATTAGCTCTGTATTTGCGTTGTGGATGAACAATCTGCTTAGCCAGTTGTGCCAATAGATTGGCCTTGAGTTCAATACTCACTTTCTTGGCTTTTGCTTTTACTCACGTTTTTATCACTCCAACTGACGACGCACAACTAAAACTGGTTGGCAGGCAGAGGCAGCCTATAGCCAATACAACTGATACAGAATCAGGTTCAGGGTTAGCTTTGGCCAGCGTGTGGATCTCAGGCAGAAGCTACTGCTACAGCCGCAGCACTGATTATATGCTGGCCGTTTTTTCCCACTTTTTTCTCTTTATTGGCTCTTATGTTCTCTCGTTCGTCAGCTAATAACATGGTAGCTGGCAAATTTGCATAGAGTGACATGCTTTTTGTTTTTGGGTTTTTTTCGGGTTTGGATGGAGAGTTGTTTGTATTCTGTCAAGTGTGTGCTAAAAAATCGTTTTTACTTAATATTCGCGTTGACACTCAAACTCTTGGGCTTTGGTCCGTAGTTAAGCGGCTTTATAACGTAGTAAGTAATGCGAAAGATAATAAAAGTTGTCAGTTCTCGTCAGGCTATAATTAAGACAGAATAACGTTTGTGTGCTCTCGTGACTAAACTTGCTAATTACTTTCTCTAACGAACTTCTTTGTTCTCTTTACAGCAAAGGGAACAGCTGGAGCGCTTGAAGAACGATCAGATCCATCAGGCCGAATTCCATCATCAGCAGATCAAGGAGCACGAGGAGGCCATCCAGCGTCACAAGGAGTTCCTCAACAACTTGAACAAGTGAAGCTGAAGCATCGAACCAAGCAACAAAGCAGCTTTTACATCACCTGAAACTATGATATGACATTTACTTAAATGCATTTAGAGTTTTTATTTGTATTGTTCTTAAAGCTATCGAACTGTTTAAATGCTTAAATAAAGATTGTTTTTTGATATTTTTGCTTCTGGCATACAACTTTTAAATAAATTTGTTTTACTGCTGCCATCAGTCGGTTCGCCTCGCCTCCATTGATAAATATGATTTAATTAATATTTCAATTTGACAAAGTTTCGCTGCCAGTGCAGCCAATCTAATAAATAAATAAATTTTCAACGAGTATTTATATTTCATGCAATTAACAGCATTTAAGGCGCGTTTGTTGTACAATCTGAGCGTTCGCAACAAAAATGTACAAAGTCATCATTTAATTGTATTTATTAGCATCTTTTTCATTCATCTGTAAATTAATTTTAAAATTACTTCTGCTGCAGTAAAGTGAATTTTATCATATTTATTTAAAGGTAAGAAAATTTGTTGTTTGTGAATTAAATAATATTAATTTAATTGATGGAGAAAATCTGAAATTTGTGTTGCCTGATTCAAAATATTAGGCCCACTTTTAATATTATTTACATATATATATATATATATATATATATATATATATATATATATATATATATATATATATACATGTATTTTTTATTTGAAACCCTATTTAAGAATTCAATTATCAAACAAAATCGGAACTAAGGTCACGAGAGGGCCTTGGGTCGATGTGGTAAGCATGTGTAAATCAAATTTATTGGGCGAGCCTAAAAGTATACAATAAAAATTTCGTACAAAAGAGTTTATACAGTAGCTTCCAAAATAAAGTACATGGCTATTAAGCTTGCTTTCAATATTCAAATCTTGAATGGTTCACATTTGGATAACTTTACCCAATTGAATAACACCCAGCATATAAGCACTTGATGCCTAATCCAGCAAGCTAACTCCGAAATTGATAAACTGGTATACATTGTGAAATATTTCAGATAGAACATACATAGAACATACAATACCTTGTATATATGGAAGCAAATATTCGTCTCATAACACAGATTCTTGGCTTCTGACGGTTATACAGACAAATATTAAGAAAACAACAAAAACAAAAAATGGCAAACTTAATACGCAAAATTCTAAAGCAGACCAAAGACTTCACCCAATGGTAAGTCCAAATCAGAAATAGTTATTACCACTAATAAATGGCGGTTCTAGGAAATACTTGATCAAAAGCAACTTCAACTTGGCTAACATAATGCGAAACAGTGCAGACCTGGAGCTAGAGGAGTTACGCTTGGTAAGATCAGCCAGATTTATATATATGATATCACATACCTATTTTCATACAAATGCAGGAGCGCGCTGAGCTCGAGGCCCGATCTAAACTGCTTTGGCAGAGACAGCGATGCGTCGAATCCATGTTGACCGATCTGACGAGGAGCATTAAGCAAATGGAATTCGACATTCATCTAATGCAGATCCAGAAGCCGGCATCGATAGCACCTCAGGAAGCACCGACGAACGCGGAGCCACCAGCGAAACGCGAGCAAAAGATATAGAGAGATGCAGGTAGCGAGAGAGCGGGCGGATGAGAGAGAGCAAATTAGTCGGTGATTTTGTTTTCTTGTTTTCTTTTTTTTTTTTTTTTTTTCTTGTTGCCTTTGCTTATCAGGGGGCAAACTTGGAAGACGCAAATTTCAAAAACCCCACTCGGTGCTTCACCGCAACCCGCAAGCGACTGCTGTCTCCATATATAATCGCCTCGCCCCACTGAGCTCAGCTATTAGTCGCACCGAGAAAGCTTCACCGAGAACATCATGAAATTCATCGCACTCTGCTGCTTTCTGCTATTGGCTCTGTTTGCAACTCTCGGCAGTCTGCCCGGCGCGGAGGCAGAACCTTCTCGTGACAGTGGCGGCAACAGCTGGAGAGGCGGCTCCTCGGGCTCTCAGCCAAAGCAACGGCCCTTCATCTACGATGCACCCATACGACAGCCTGGTCAGCCCCAGACCATATACGCCTAAGCGAAAGCCACGAACATGCCCCAAGAACGATCAAATCTTTTTGCAAATTTAAATAAATTATTACCAGCTTTATAGCAACTAAAGAACTGAGCTTTTTTTTTTTCTTTCGATGAGGTGAGACGGCATCTGTGCATATAAGCTTTGTCAGCATTTATTTTTAGTAAATTTCCAGCTCAATTTAGCCTTACCTTAGCCTTCAAGCTCAAGTTTGAAAATGCCACTGCTTTTCATATACTGGTAAATTTCAATACTTTTATATTCGTAAATTTATTATTCAAAATTTTAAGCTTCTCAAAATTAAGAAAATGACTCCCATTCATCAGTTTCTGGGTTTCTTTATTGCAAAGAATCTGCGCCTGTTGCAGTCGTCCCCAGTCGTACGTTGCCAACAGTTGCTGAAGTGAGTATGATATGATATGATATGATAAAAGATCGATTACCGACTGATCGCCGGCTGCTGATCGATCACCTGTAGATTTTCCAATCAGATCTTTGAGTCGGGCAAGGCCAAGGAGAATGTGCATTTCCTGAAAATGGTTCGGTATGGAATGCATCCGAGACTGTGCAATATACTAACCATATCCTATATCTGTTAGCAACGGGAACAGTTGAAGGAGCTGCGTCAGAAAATACTGAAAGAAAAGGAACTAATCAGAAACCGTATCCAACAGCTGGACAAGCAGATTGACACCATCAAGAGGAAAAATGATGAGCGTGAAAATAGTAAAACCTGATTCGGTTGAAAATTATAAATACGTAGGCCTTCCGAACAACTTCAATACTTTTAAAATAATACTTTTATAACTCATCATTTTAACATCTATATTTTTCGAAATTATTTTTTTTTTTTAATTTAAAATTTTTTTAAGATTTGGAATATGGCAGCCTTGTTCTTTGGCTTCAGGACAAAAGCAGTATTGAATTTTCTGAAACCGTTAAGATTAGCTCACGTCACAAATTTTCAGTGAGTTTTCAGCATCATCAAAGCTACATTAATATATATATCTAGCTATATATTTGGTTACTTTTTGTATAGATCTTACAGCCGAAAAGTGATGAATAATATGAATCCGCGTGACTATCAAAACGCCTTGCAAAGAGTTTGTATTGCTTAATCTTGCTTAATCTTGTGATTGTTTGTATTTCCAATTTATATAGCTCCATTTGCAACTGAGCTTAATCAAGAAAAAAAAGCTGCACGATCGCCTCAGACTGGACTATAAAATTGAGCAATTGGATAGAAAAATTGAATATGTAAAATTGCGTTTAAAGGATGCAACAAAGAAATGACATAATTATGAATGTTGAGCCAACAGATATAGAAAAAATCAAGAATTCAATTATACATAATTAAAAACTATTTAACAGTAAATTTAATCAAATTTGTTGTTCTATAAAAAAAAAAAAATCAAACCAATTTTAAATTGATTTTCTTCATTAATAGAATCAGGCATTAGATAAGTTGTCTACTTTGAGGACATCACTCCTCAGTGTCTCGACTCGGTTCGGAAATCCTTTATGAAATTCCAAACAAACATAAAGCTCGTTGATTTAAAATTCATTTATTGAATAGATTTTCAAGGTTTTATTACAGTTTATTTTATTTGTCATTTTGGCATGAACTGAAAGTTCCACAATTTGTTCAAAATTCAAATTCTATAATCAAAATTGCTTTGCTGTGCATAATTTTCATTATGGACGGTTTATTCGGCTGCAGATTTAAAACAGCTTTTAATCTGTTTAATTCCCAACGTTATTTTTCAGTCCAATGCGTTAGGTGAGTCTTATGTCCACTGCAGAGAAGACGTTTAATATAATCGAGTAAAATTATATGTAGATCTAAGTCTGCAAAGTATTACGAAAAAATACCCAAGGAATATAGTAGCCCCAAGTTGCTGAAAATGGTGCGTACTTTACTGAATATAGTTAAACAATATCTAATTTGCATTTCCATAAGCAATACAATGCCCTTATGGACTTGAGGCGTCAAAAGATGGCCGAACGAAGAGTACTGAATAATAAAATCGTGGACCTGCAAGATAAAATTGACGAGATAAGGGAATTGATAAGATACTGATCAGCTTAATCACACAAAATTGGGAGGGAAACATGTTTTTTTACTATTATTTCAAAACAATAAATTCTCCGCTTGAAAAGATTTTTACATTGAAATGCTTACTTCTTGGCTTCTCTTCAGTTTTATCCATTCGTATATATATATATAATATACCTAGTCTGAATCGTAGTAGGCTCCATAAAGACTTGCTCATTGTTTGTATATTTCAGGTACATTTTTAAGTAATTAGTTTACTGAATTTTCCAAATTTTGTAATTGTATTTATACCAAGATTATGTTGTTAATAAAATTTTCGTATCGACTTTGTATGGGCGCTTTTAGTGGCAACTCTGAAACTACAATACTGAGTAACATGAGTAATATATCCTTGCATAAGAAGTATATTACAGATATCCATGATAGAGGCAAGGCCAGAGAGAACGTTTACTTTCGGAAAAGAGTTTGTACTCGCATATTTGTATTTATTATTTGAATATCGCTATCTATCTCCATTCTTAGCAATACGAGCAATTACAAAAACTGAAGAAAATAAATGAAGAGCAAAAATCGAAAATTAATAAGAAAATTGATAAGTTATATGAAGAGATTGAGGAAATCTCTACACAGATTGAGCAAATGAAAGATGACAAATGAACGGAAGTTCGATTCAAGCCTAACTAGGTAGGTCGGGACAAACTGTCGTCTCCAAATGCTTTGACAAAATGTAGCTTGCGCCATTCATATACAAAATTCGAACCAAATTTCCAAATTTTTCTGTTCACACATTACCTGTTTAGAAATTTTTTTAAAAAGTAGAAATGCTGCCTGTGTGTAAGGCGCTTGAGTCTGTTCGGTTTGTCAAGCCGATCTTCGATGCAATTCCACAGGGCTCAATTTTTATCATGTCTCGTCAATATACCAAGGAGATTTATGAGAGAGCTCGTGCCGTAGAGAATGCACATTTTTTAAAAATTGTTCGCAAATATAACTAGACATTGATGTATATACATAGATATCTTTACTAACGATTTCCTTCTTTGGCCATAGCAAAATGAGCAGCTCAGAAATCTGCGGAACAAAATCGTTAGAGAAAGAGACTTAAGGGAGCATAAAGTGGAAAACAGTTTGCAAGCGAATAGCCAAAAGGCGGACAGCAATCGGAATTTGCATCAAACTCAAAGTGTGATATCCCAGCAAGCAGATAATTGAAATGATGTTTTTGTGATAAATTAGTAAAATGATTGTGGAAACGAGGCCAAGTCGCCCAATCGATCAGTAGGCTGATGCATATCTGCTAATCTTGTAACTGAACTACCTTTTTTTGGAACAAAATTCAAAATTTTTCATTCGATAACATGTGGATCTGCGTTCGGCATAGAGGTGGGGTAAAGAGCATTATCAGGTTGCTGCAAAGGACATATCAACAGAGCCACATAACCGATGAAGACAAGGCGAAAATTACTAAAGCAAAGGTAAAACACAATCATAGACAGTAATCCAATAAGAAACCCATTTCTTATTCGATTCCTACTCTCTTTTTCACCTAGATCTCGGCTATGTGGAGCAAACAAGTTGAGAATTTATTGCGGGTACGTAGCACTCGCTGTATAGGAACTTGAGATCTCTTTACAATTTTCAAACGTTCTCATTAGAAACGTGAAATGCTGTTCCTCATCAGGGAATATATTGCCCTGCAGGAGCGCTATGTGAGCTCAAGACTAACAACGAACAAACGGCTGCTCGCCCATGCAAAATATTTACAAATCATCAGAAAAAGATATCCACTGTAGACAGATATTTATGCTAGCCGTTGAAATGGGATATGCCACGGTGATCTTCATCTTTATCATTAAAAAGCACTCATCATTTTATTTAAAATAGTTTGTATTTCTCATTTACAGTTGCTTTACAGGAAGCGTTACATAACAGAGGTAAACAAAAAAATAAAAACAGAAAAATAATGCTGCTTTCAAATGTTTTTCTTTGTTTATATAATGTGTATAGGTAATATATATATATCGGGATATATATAGTTCAGAGTGTCCGACAGCATTTGAAAGAATCAATGAGGCTCACTTGCGATTTAATTAAATATGGCATTTAAAACAAAAACATTTCGTTACATAGAGAATAAATATGAAATCAGCATTCAAAATTTTGATCATATAATAATAGGTAGGGTATACGCATAATATATAAAGTGAATAACTTAAGCTCTATAATAAGATAAACATATTTTGTTGTTGTGCATTTCGTTAGTCGAACTCAAGTCAAGAATATATATATACATATATTTATATATATATATATATATATATATATATATTTTTTTTTTTTTGTATAAGTACATTTTAAAATACATTTGTGGTAAGTAAAGTGTGTGTCGGTGTGCGTGTGTTTGTAGGTTTTGAGCAACATGGAGAGCTGTTACAAGTACTACAACTAAAACTAGAACTAAGTAGAACTAAAAACTTGAATGCTTTCGGGCGTATTCACAAATCACTTGACTTGGTCAAGTGCAGAGCCACAAGACACGCCGCGCCTCTCGACTCCCGCCCCAACCGCTCGCTGCTAAGTGTTGTGTCTGTGTCTGCGTGTGTGTGTGTGTGTGTGTGAGGTAGGCTTTATGCTTGGGCTGTTTCTTGCTGTATTCGGGGCGAGAGTCCTTTAACTATATAAAATAATATGGCATACTTTTGTGCGCCACTGCAGCTGCAAAGGGAAATGAGCTGCCGCCTGTCTCTCTCTCCCTCTCTCTATCAGCAGAGAGTTTGTGTCTCTGTTCATGTCCGTGTGTTTTTGTGTGCTTCTAGCTTTTAAATACTGGTCAAACAATGCCAGGAATGTTGTGAATTGCAGCTCAATGTGTCCTTGTCCGTGTCTGTGTTTGTATTTGTGTTTGTGTATTTGTGCCTTTGCCTGTCTGTCTCTGGATACAAAATTGATTCTTAGTCTAAAATTTAACTTTAGCTACGCCCTACGTGCTAAGTGCTACGTGCTACAAAGTTACAGCTACAACTATAACAACGATGAAAACGATGATAATCAAGCAGTTAACGGTCAGCTGAACGCTGCTCTAACTGGGCAACCGCTTGCTGGCCACCTCCTGCAGCTTCTGCAGCGCCAACGTCTTGTTAATCTCCACCAGATCGCGGCTGTGCTTGGCCGCCTGCAATTGGACCTCCAGTATTTTCATACGCATCATATGCTCCTTGCTCTGCATCTCCATGAACATGCGCAGCTCAAAGGAGCTGGCCGTGCTGCTGCTGCTGGTAAGAGCGCCGGCGGCGACGGCGCTGCTGCTGCTGCCAGCGCCAACGACGCTGCTGCTGCTGCGCTCCAATGCCTGGCTGTCTGAGGAGTGGGGCACACCGCTGGCCAGTGGCAGTGGCAGGGGCAGCGATGACTGTTGCTCATCACTGGCCAGACTGCTGCTGCTCGTGCGCTGACGTTTGGCCATTGGCTTCAGTAGATCATCGTCGTCCTCATTGTTATTGTTGTTGTTATTGTTGTGCTGATGTTGCTGCTGCTGCTGCTGCTGTTGTTGCTGCTGCTGCTGCTGCAGTGCCGCAGCCTGCGCCTGATGCTGCTGTAGAGCAACGGCAGCTGCTGCCGCGCTCGGGAATTGGCCACTGCGCAGCGCATTGAGCGCCTCCAGCGTAGCGGATATGTTGTTCATGTTGAAGCTAGGCTGAAAGCCGGACATATCGCCCCCAGTGGGTGGCATGAAGGCGCCACCAACGGCGCTCGTGTCCAACGCGGCGGCCGCCGGACTCTCTGATTCGTGCAGGCCATTGCGACTGTGATTGGGCGACACACTCAGACGCTCCCCATTGGCATGAATGTCGCTGCTGTGATTGTTGTAGGTCTCATTGAAGGTCTCGTTGGTCTCCTCCTCCTTGATGTCCACATCGCATAGCTCCTGTGGCGGTGTGCGGCTGCTGCAATAGGCAAGTGGAGAAATTGTAAATTTAGTTTTTGATTTTTTAGCTAATCTCTGTGAATGGTACTCACTCATCCATGTCGTGCTCATCGGCATTGAATTTGTAGTCATCGCGATATTCAAAATCCTCCTCGAGAGCCAGCGGTATTTTGGAGTAGTCAATGCCATCGAGTGCCTCCGACTTGCAGGCCTTTTTCGCCTCCTGCATAAAGTCCCAGACCTCAAAGGTGAACGGCGAGGGCTTCTTGCGATCGGCCACCTCGGCGCCAAACCTAGCCAGGCGATTGTTATAGTCAAGTATCTCATTACGCGTGCAGGCTGTAAATGACATCAGTTGATTATCGTCAAGTCTCGATTAATCAGAATTAGTTCAAGCTCACCTTTCATGCGACGCCATTGCTCCTTGAGGCGATTGCAGGTGCGATCGGTGCCAAATTGATTCGAGAACTTTTGATGTATTATCTTCCAGGCCTTGTTCTTGACGGCAGTTAGCCCCGCATCGAGTCGCTTATTCTCAATGATGCGCATGTCCTTGCGGCACAGATCCAGCAGGTATTTCTTCTCCTGATGATTCCAGTTCTGTGTGCGCTCCCGCTTCTTATACATGTTCATTGATGGACTGTTCATGTATTGCGTCATTTCTGCAATTATATCGAACAGATTATTCAGTAAATGTCGAATGAGCATCTAATCTAAGGGCACTCTACCTGTCTTCAGATCGACACCTTCCAGCAGATTGTGGTTGGTGCTCTGCCAGTTGGCGGCTATCTTCATAAAAGCCTCCAGATCGTTGGCCGTGTACTGTTTGTTCACCTGCAACAATTAGAAAACACGTTAGCAATTTGCATCTCTCCCAGTTACACGTTAATTAAATCCGCATTATAATCCAAGCCAATCCCAGTTCAAACTGAGCCCCGGCATCGAGCTACTTGGGCATGCAAAGCTTGTGCCGGCTGAGGCTTGTGAAGCGCTTTAAGACGCACTTGAAGATTCATTGAACCTGAAGTTTTCGGACTCAAATTCCAATTGTCAGCGAAAGCCAAAAATAAAACAGACTAAAAAGCGCAAAACAAAAACAAAAGAATGAAGGATTCGAGCTCGTTCTCTCTTCTTTTTTTCCTTCTCTCTGATTTTTGACAAGCGCGTCTGACATCGTCTGATATTCTGATATGCTGCCAATATGCGATGCCACATTAATTGATTTTCAATTAGCCAACAGACGGCAGTTGCTAGACAAGGGGGCAAAGGCGAGGGCCGGGGTGCGGGGTGCCGGGTGCGGGGTGCAGGGGCAGCGAGGGACGCGAAGCTTCATACGAAATTTAAATGCTTGCAGGCCATTTTGAAATGGGCCAAGATATTATGAATAACAATGATTGCAAATGCATTTGTATGAAGAGACTCGAATAAATTGTATCCAAAGAAACAATACACACACACACACACACACACACAATAATAACACTCTCTCAAACAACAGCTGCCGACATTTTGTGCGCTTTTAGCTGTATGTGCGCGCGTGTGTGTGTGTGTTTGCATATATTTTTCAGGGGCGATCAAACGTCGCTCTGACAGCCAATTATATTAAGATCGAATAAACTTGCACACACACACACACACAGATATACACATACCACTGCACAGAGATTCTTCATAATCGGCTATACATATATGGCCAATATGACCATACTTTATATGCATATGTATGTTGTATGTGTGTGTCGTCTCTGTATTTATAACCAAAACTTATGCACATTGGCCATCATCATTTAAATTTAATATATTAAATAAGTATTTATTCAACTTGAATGTTGTGGATAAAATATAATTTTTTATAATTTATTTTAAAACTCCTTAATGTTTTTAAATCGTAATATTTTAGTTAAAGTTTTATTACTATTACTTTTCTGTTTTTCAGTATATAATTTATTATGTTACTAATTTATAATATAATTTATTATATTATTAATTTATTATATAATTTATTATATTTTATTTATGTCATTTAAAAGTAATTTTAAATGATTTAAAGTAGGTTTGTAATTCTTTTATTTGTATTATGAATTTAATATTTTAATTCTTTTGTTTTAATTCAAATATTCAAATTTTAGATTTAGATTTATATTAGATTTTTTTGTATTTTATGTTATGTTGTTTTATTTTCAATATATATTTATATTTATTTAGTGTACAATTTATTATTTTTTATTTGCATTTATAATTTATTATTTTATATTTATTATTTAAATAAATTAATATTTATTCGCTCAATTTTAGTAGACTTTGTACCACGGTAATCGCTGTGGCGCTGCCACAAATCGTCAATCTTTAAGTACGTTTTATTGTGCTTTATTTAACTTTATTTCATTTCGATTTTTCCAGCACTCTTCCCGCCTTATCCAAAACGATTACCACTCCGCGCACCCTCTCCCCTGCACAGGCCCGCCTCCGCAGCCCCCTTTAATACACCCGCACTGAAAACTTCAGTTCACTTAACGCTGCGCCATGTGTTCAATATTTTTATGCCGTATCTGATTTACAATTTGCATTTGTGAGTACTCATTTCTATATGTTTGAATGGATATGTATGCGTGTTTAATGGGCATAGACGGAGAGCGTACACACACACACACACATACACATATTTCTATGTACACATTATGTGCTATGATTACGATTATTAGTTATTATTGCTGTGTTTGCCTTATTGCCCCATCATATGAATGTATTTATTAGCAGTTGATAATTATTCAATTTGAGTTAGGAGCTGTCACATTTAAATGCGTAGCGGCTGTTCAGAAAGGGGCGTGGCTGCGAATTTCTGCCAGAGAAACGAAGCTGGAATATGCCTCGATCGCAAATCGAACAGGAAGCTAAAATCCATTTAACTAGCGAGAGGTATATAATATAATAAAAGTATATTTTAAGTATGTCTAGTTAGATTTCAGCTCTCCCTCCCTCTCCCTCTCTCTCCCTCTCTGATCAGACATGAAACGCGCCAACAATAACGTTTATAATAATACAACAAATAATCACTCCAATCAATTGTGAGCATTAAGCATTGAAATTAAACAACTAGAAACTGGTTTATACAATCTCAGCAAATGGCTTGATTTTTATTATTTTTCTCGTTTGTTAATATTAAACCCGAAAATAATTATTGCCAGTGCTTTACACGGAGCGTGTGGAACCTACACAGCAGCGACAAAATGGGTCTTAACCTTGTGCCTTTAAATAAAGCACGGCATTGTAGTGAGGCCCACTACGAAAAGCCAAACCAAAAAAATATCAGACAGCAACTGTCCCACTCCCTCTCCCTCCCTCTCTCCCTCTCCCTCTCTCGCGCTCGCTCTCTGTGAGTTGTTCAAGTATAATTATGACAAATTAACAAAGTTATTGCATGTTACTTAGTACAGTGAACTATTTGCGTCAAAGAAGCTAAAGCAACGTTACAGTTCACACTCGCTAACAGTTTCAGCTGAAGTGCGAATGGAACGCATTTTAATGGGGTCCATATAAGTACAGCTACGAGTACTCGACTGCCTGGAGGGCAGACCCATACACATGCACGCACACACACACACACACACACACACACACACGCACGCACACACACTCGTACATACACTCTTGTATTTATTTAGGTATTATAAGTACGTAACTGGGAATCGTTAAACTTTGTAGCACTCGAAATGATTTTACAGATTCCATTTTTAATATACCACGTCTTTCGAAATGCCACAGAGCGAGGTAGCTTAGAGTCACGATCATCAGCTCAGTCAGCTCTCTTTAATCTGAGCATCTTTAGAATCTGGAATTATAACATTTATGCATAACCCAAAGCAATCAAAACTCGACTTTAATTGAGAATTAGAATTTCTATTGAAATGAATTGGAATTGTTCTTGTTTTCTTTTTTACAGGGCATCTCTCGACTGCGCACACACATGCACGCACACACACACAGCTCGTTCTGTTCTTTTCATTTTATGCGTGGCGCGGCACAAATTTATGTATTATTATAATTACAGAGAGTCGAAGTACTAAAATAAAAACTGAAATGTCATCGAACGTTCAAGTGGGCAAGGCGAACCCATGAAAGTGCCCAAAAATCCCAAACCTCCTCCCAATTTTCAATTCCATTTCCAGATCTACCTACCCCTTCCATTCCATTCCAGTTCAATCCATTCCATTCCGTTCGGTTCATACTGCCTCGCTCTGGATGAATTCAAGTGGCATCGAGCATTGATTTGTATAGTGTTTATTGTTCTAACGTCGCAGTATTCCCCGAGCTCATTCCGATGGCTTAAGTGGAGCTGGCTTTTCTTTGCTCTCCCTGCCTCTTGGCGCACACCCTTTTCGGCTCTTCGGTTGAGTACTCGCACACACAAACACACACACACACACACAGAGTCACACATAGAGTTTCAATTTAACATATGCATTTTGCCTTTTATTCATACAAGTTGAACAATTTTTGTTATAATTTGGACGCAGCTGACGGAAATTGACTCATGGCTGGCGAATTATGCTCCAGGTGTGCATGACACTGGCGCTGCCAACAACAAATTTATTAGAAATTGCTACAACAAGCCAAACACAACAACTACATACACACACACACACACACAAACAGCTTATGCAAACAAATAAACTAATTTCATGACGCACACGCGCGCGCCTGCGCAGTTGCTTCAACTGCCGCCGCCGCCGTCGACGTCAGCGTCGCCGTCGCCAACGACGTCGTCGTCGTGGTGTGCTACTTACAATTGTAACTAGCTAAAAAAAAAACGAAATAAGATTTTTTCGTTTTTTCCAAACGTGCCTTTGTTTACTTCCCAGCTCAAGCCTGGCCTACACCCAAAAAAAAAAAAAAAGCTGGAAAAAGCGTCGCGCGCGAGTTCAGTGACATTTTTTACTACTTTTTTAGATACTCTACACATAGGGTGTTATCATTTTATTGGCAAGCATGTAACAAATGAAGATCCAAACAGGAAGTGGAATATGAATTGTGATGGGATTAGGAATTGAGCTTGATGCGAAAGCCCCCTAAGTTATTCTTAGGATTGCTGTGAATTCAATCAAGATTGGCTCACTATATATCATAATTATGAACACTATATGCTAAAGCTATTAATTAAGTTCTGATCACATTTAAGCTCTGATCCTGACCTCTGCTGATCCTCTGAGCTGACCTAGACCTCAGCTAGCTCCCAATCCAAGCTCAATGAATGAGTTTTCATTTAATCCTCGTGCTCCAGCCATTTGAACCCTGATCCTGATTGATCCTCTGTGTTCCGTTTGGTCTCTAGAGCAGATAACTTAGATCTGAGATAAACGTCTTATACATTTTATATATAAATGCATTCAGCTCCTATTCTCATTTATAATACACTCATTCACCAATCCCAACTCCCTTGCCGTACAATCGCAGAGCATTTAGTGTTCGTCTAGTCAACCTCAAAATTCTTGTTCGTTTTGTTTTCTTGGCTTTTTTATAGTCTGTGACAATTGCTGAGGCATCGACTGTAAGTTGAATTGCGCATGCGTAGGTAAAACTTACTAAATTATTGGGTTGTGTTTCATTAGTCAGCCCACAAGGCGGCAGCGTGGATGGGGGGACACGCTTTCGGGCGCAGCTGGCTGGCTGGCTGGCTGGCTGGCTGGCTGGTTGAGTGTTGGCCCAACTGTGTGCATACTTTTGAAACAGACTGTTGTAGTTGGTGTCTTTGTGACAGCTGCACAGATATCGGCAAGCCAAATGGATTACCTATGCCACTAGGCGACTATTTCTATTGCTATCTCCATCTCAATCGGCCTGGAAACAAATGGAGCAGCTCGCATTTGAATAGTCATTATGCGGTTGAGACTCATATCTCTCTTAAAAAGAAATATAAAAAAAGTACAAAACAAAAACTTATTGTATTTATGCGTACTGTCTGTGACTTTCTTTGCCCGAGCACACATCCCCACACACACTCGCACACACACACACACTAGCACAGACACTCGCACACACCCTAAACATGGCTGGCTGACAAGTTCATTACACTGAACACTCGACTCTGGCCCGCACGCCTTATATGGCCAATGCCGATTGTTATTGTATTGTTGCGAGCATATAAATTAGGAGGAGAGCACAGCCTTGCCCCAATGGGGCGTGCTGAAGTCGAAAAACGACTACAATTGATTTGTCTTCACGTTTTCCCATTCGTATGAACTATTAAACCAATCGACTGAAACCTAGAATTAACTCTGGAGCCATAGTTCCAAAACTGTTTGTGCATTATAGTTGAATTTCCACTTATTATATTTCATTTGATTCTCTCCATCTCGCTTTATCAAGAACTTTCGCTGTGCAATTTCTTTGCAATTTATATCAAATGTATCCGAATTGTTTCTATACAAATATTTGAGTTTAGTTTTGGGTTAGTTTGCTAGAAAGTTGGTTTAAGCACGGCCAGTTCAGTCTCATTGTGAGCAACACCCACACAACATAGCTCATTTAAGTTGTGCTGTGCCCCCAGCCCCAGCCCCAGCCCCAGCTCCCGCTCCGACTGCTGCTTGCCACAAACTCCAAAAGCAGTTGCCACCAATTGCTGACTGGCATTTGAACATTTTTCGTAGCTGCCACTTTTGAATTTCTATACAAAAAGTTTCTTTAATTGTTTATAACTTGACTGTGTGTGTGTGTGTGTGTGTGTGTGTTAAGTTGAGATATTTTTTGATGTGGGTTAACATTTCTTTAAGCATTTCACTTGGTAAACTCATATGCGTTGTTGTTATAAAATCTTACTCGACAATTCTAAGCAACAACAACGAAATTTCGTTAGTCATTTTTTTCTTTCAAAAATTTCATTTGAATATTGAAACTTATTGTTGTTGCTCTTGGGATGCAGATATATATATATATACATATATATGTGTGTCTGTGTGTGTATGTATCTAATTTCTTTTTATGCTGCCAAAGAGAGCTGGGTGTGTTGTTGCTGTAGCATTTTATAATCGCATCAAGTCATGATTACGCTACGACTTTAGACTTCTGGCTTCATAGGTTTAGATATATGAATATATATGTATCTGTGTATGTATGCGCGTGTGTGCCTGTGTGTGTGTGCAGCACTTGAAGGCGTTCAAATAATTTCTGGTTCCATTTAACTTGGACTTAAGTAACGAAAACTGAAACGCTTCAAGTAGACGACGACGATGCCGATGCCGAAAACTACTTACAAATCGAAAGAAAGAAAGCCTCAAAATTCAATCCCCTCCAAACCGCAGCCCCAACTGCCCCCGCCCTCTCTCTCTCTCTCACACAGATCTCAACCATGTGGTTACAGAGTTGAGTTATTTTTTTGTCTCCCTTTCTTCGTTTTTTTGGCATTAATTGTTCCATGCGCCGAATCTAAGATTGATTGAACGAGTTCAGTGAACTATTCGGGATCCATGTAAATTATCATTACTCGAAGCGATATACGAACCCGATTCGTTTGGCGGCCTTTAGAATGCAGTCATTAAACAAGTATATCAAATTGACTATATATATAATGTGTGTGTGTGTGTGTGTGTGTGTGTGGCAGACCAACCAACCAGCTACTCAATACTCGATACTCATTTGAATTGGCCAGCCAATGCTTTATTGAGAGTGAGATACACGCTCGCTAAACCACGCCCAGTGGCTGCCATGTCATGTCTCGCAATGCGCAATAATAATAATAATTACAAATGATCAGATGTCAATTTCTTACAGTCGGCTCTCAGTTATCTGCCGCCCCCGCTCCCGCTGCCGCCCTCGTCGTCATTCTCGGGCTTAGCTACCGCAAAAAAATATGTGTTTTTTTCTTTTAAACAAATGAAATTTATTGTTAACGGTTAGTGACCCGAATTACACGTATCGCTTATTTATATCTATACATTACATATACACACACACGCACACACACACACTTAGATACAGAGACAGACAGCAGATCAAAACTCTAGAGCCAAACGCCAGGGCGATCAACAACGAATTGACTCTCCATGTGCATGTGTACATGTGTACATGTGTGTGTGTGTGTGTGGCATGTTTCTTTAAGTAGCATACAAGTCAAGTCAAGCCGAGACTGAATGACAGACTGGCTGACTGTCTGACTTTCTGCTGTTTAGCTTTAAGCGTTTTAATTGCGCCAAACGCCGCCTACAAGCCGAAGACGTAACCCAGCTCAGATAATGTATCTTTGTATCTGATCTTAATGTGCACACAGCACACTTTTCTCTCAGTGTGTGCGTGTGTGTGTGTGTGCAAGACGAGCGCATAGATCGAACTGCTTCAATTAGTAAGCACCCATAATCACCAAGACAAACTTTGAGCTACTTTTTCTACAGCAATTTTAAGCAGATCGCAGATAAATTCAAGTTTTTTATTTCAGCGAAAGATTTTTTATAAACAATTTTTACGGTTGTTAAAAGCAGCAGAAGTGAAGGAATTTATTTATTTACTTTCGAATTGTTTTTAAGAAAATAAAAGATTTAAAACTTATATATTCAATTTATTATTCAAGTTTTTTCTTTGACTTTTCTATGGGCTAAAAAAAAAAGTTTGAATCGTACTTTATTTAAATTTCAATTCCTTTTAGTTATGGTTTAATAGAATAGAAATTGTTGATTTTCTGTTAAATATTTTTAATTTTTTACTAGTTTTACTAGTTTTCTCTTATTTCCATTTAACAGTCTTTCTACTAAATCACAAATATAAATTTAAAGTCAAACAACTATTATTTCAATAAAGTCTTCAAATATTTTATCTTCAAAATTGCAATATTTCTGCATTTCTGCACCCAAAACACTATATTTGAGTTTAGGCCTTAAATTAAAATTAAAGTACAATGAAAAAAATAAAATAAAATAAAATAAAATAAATTTTAAATGAAATCAACAAAATAGATTTTTTTAAATATTATGAAAAAAAAAATATATATATATATTTATAAAAATTAAGTAAAAAAATGTTCTTTAAGATCTTAGAAAAAACCCAAAAGCGCACTTCATGTACGCATAATCAAAAAAATATCATTTCATTTGCTTTATATTTAATGCAGTGTTACTATGTTCTAGAGCACAGCTGTCGATAAATTTATAAATATAAATTAGAATAGGTCTGAGCTAAGACAATAAACTGCTCATATCAATTATTAAATAATATCTTTGGGCCTTTTGTATTAATTGAAATATCTTAAGCTTCACAGTTGTTGAATGTGCTCCAGTTCTTTGAGAAGTTGTTGGGTTATGCAATGGATTAATTGAAATGCAAGTTGGGTGCAAAATCATTTTAATGAAAAAGTGGACACGCACATGCATTGAGAGCCGGAGCACACACACAGGCAAATACAAGCACACACACACACACACATTCATCAATATGGCTCTTTGTATATTTTTCTTCCATTCGGCTGCACTAACGTTTGGCCTTTGCATTGTTGTTGTTGTTGTTGTCGCTCACGTTGCTGCGCCCTGTGACGAACAGCAATTGTTGTTGTTGTTGTTGTTGTTCTTGTTCTTTTTGTTGCCGTTGTTCTTTATAACTTTGCACGTACGCATTTCGGCTTAACTTTTTCTATTCAAAACTAATCCCGAAAAGAGAAAAAACAACACAAATCATTTGAATTCTGTTGTTAGATTCTTTCTAATGCTCATTTCGGATGCGGCAACACATTGCAGCAGCAGCTGCAACTTGTTGCAGTGTTTGTGCACACATTTTCGCCAATGTATCTCACAGATACATTTCGTATCTATAAGTATAACAATTTTACATATATACGTTGCGTTATCGTTTCTTTTCTGGTTTTTTGGCTTTTTGTTTTTGGCTTCTCGGAAACGCAATTTAATTGTTGATTTAGGCGTGTTTTTATGGCTTATCAGGCGGCGGCTAAAAGCCAAAGAAAATTTTAATTTAAATGCGCGCCCTCAACAAATGGCATAAAATACAAATTGTTTAATTATGAGCAGCAACAGAACAACAACAACAAGCAGAATAAGAAGAAGAGGAGGCAGCAGCAGCAGAATAACAGCAAAACAAATGTGTTAACTAATTCGAGGCAATTGCCCCACGAGCTGATAATGCGCCCACCACACAGAGGAAAAGCTAAAAGGCAACGCGACCCTTTTGCCAATGTGACGCCTGCTCTTTGTTTAATGTTTATCATGCTCTTTGTTACACACTCTGTACGCCCTGAACTAGGTTCTGCTTGGGTAGCCAAGAGGTTTTAACACCTATCAAAGAGCATAATTGGGCCAGGCATACTCAGGTATTTTTCATTTCATTTATGATTCCCAATTTGTTTTTGCCCCAAGCTGAATCCATGTGGCTCACTCGACTATCAGTTGAAATTGCATTTAAATATAAACAAGGTTTAAATTTTAATTAAGTGGAAAACGCGTATAAACGCAAACTTCTTCCTGGTATCAGCGACTTGTTAAATAAATTTGCACAACAATTCGAATACAATCAACAAAGGTGTGCGTGTGTGTGCGTGTGTGTGTGACTAGGTGTAGTCATATCTGAATACTTCTTCGTGGGTTATACAATAATTGTGGGCCGCTTATCGAACTAAATAAATATTAAATTGTAATTAAAGTCATGCGAGTGATTTTCGGTTTTCCATTTTACTGTCAACAAATAAAGCACCTAAACACGCTGTTCACAGAGACTCTACACATAATTGTATTTATCTACGGATTGCTGCTTGGCCAAGTCGTAATTGTAATTGATAAATAAGTCGAAAAAGACTTTGGCTGGGCATTAGGTCAACGGAAATTTAATTGCTAATTGCTTGGACGAGCTTAGGGCGCTTCACTTTAAAGCTAGACTAAACTAAGTACACCGGGTGATAGATAGCCTCAATTAGTTTGTCATTTGACAATCAATGCACGTACCATCGGCCCGATTCTAGCGGCCTGACACACGGCATTGGCGCGCTCCGTTGGTCTGGAAATCGAAATTCACAAAATATTTCTGCTAACTCAAACAAACAACAGCAACAACAGCAACAACACCTCGCATAACATGCAACAAATTGTGCGAGTTTTTTTTTGGGACACACAGCTTGCAGCAGCATTTTTGTGGCGCACACCTGGAGAGGTGCCCACCAGAGAGCAGCCGCCTGGCAACAATGCCACAGGGGCAACAAATCTCCGCAGATACCGAAAAGCGAGCTGACAACTGGGCAACTGCCAAACAGCAGCTGATGCCAAACGCCAACGCCAACATCAGCTGCGCCTGCGTTTGCTGTCGGCAACTGCGTCTGCGCCTGCGTCGGCGTCTGCGCCTGCGTCGACGTCAGCATCTTACGCCTTGCGCCTTGAAGTTTCTTTCTTTCCATGCGCCGCTAACTTTTGTTGCCTGTTCCGTTTCGATTTGGCTTTTGCCTTGTGCTCCTTAAGTTTCTGATACCTGCACCAAAAGTGCGACAAAGCGGGTATATTAGTTCGACTCTGAACAATTCTTTAGTTTACAGTTAAGCTGCTCTTGCTTAAGCTTAAGCAGTTTGGCTCTTAATTCAAATAAATTTCGTGAAGTTTTTCTACATTCACGCGGTATTTTGTCGTCGTGTATTGGAATTAATTTTGCGTTTGGCAGTGTTCAGCTTTTAGCCCTCTCCCAGTTATTATGCGCAAGTGTGACGCATGAATCATAGCAATTTATTTTGCTAGTTGCAGTTGTTGTTGTTGTCGTTGTTGTTGTTATTATTTCTGTGCCATTTGCGCTGAAAGTCATGCGCTTTAAATTTTAATAAATTAATATGTATATATATATTTTTGTTGTTGCTTTTAGTTGATTCCGGGTGGGTGACTGATCAAAGTTTCCCTCCAAGAAAGACGAGTGCAATTCGCGAGCTTAATTGGAACATCTAGCAGGGCCAAGTTAAATCAAAAGCGCATTCAAATGATGAATAGTTGGGCGAGACGCAAACCCAAATCAAACTGTCAGAAAGCCAATAAGTAAATGAATTGAGATATATATCTACACACACAGACATATATAAATTGGGTGTGTACATATATACATACGTTTTTTTTTTTTCAATAAAATCAATGCCAAATGATGTGAGGCAAGAACCGAATTCAGCTTAAAAAATGCTGACGACATTTTTAATCCTAAAATTGAGACTAAACATTTGAAAAAAGGCAACGAAACGAAATAAGAAACAGCAAAAGTCGACGACGAAGCTCAGATTTATGTGCACTGCTCAAGGTGGGGGAGTTATTATAGCAGATAGCTGATGAAATGCCTCACATACCTGGGAAGAGGAGTTCGTGCGATCGCAACGGCGAGACATATTATAAAAATGCTCCACGACTTACATATATAACAAATGAAGCAGAGAAAGAGAGAGAGAGAGAGCGAGGGGGAGAATAAAAATAAAAACTGTAACTCGAAGAGTACACAAACATATACGTTTATACAATCAAGATTTGGTTTTAATAATTCAAAGTGAGTCGCACGCGGGATTAGCTGAGAAACGCGTCTAATGGGCGGCCAGACTTTGAGTAAGTAAAAACTGAAATCATGTTACGTTTTTTGACAAATTCGAAAGAAATTAAACAAACGGGTGTGTGTGTGTGTGCGGGTGTGCGTGTGTGTGTGTGTGTGTGTGATACGAAAGGAAGTGGCAATGCGCACGCGGCTCGTAGCGCTATTAAAATACAGAACACACCCAAAAATATTTTAACGACGTCTATAGAGCGAGAAAGAGCTACAGAAACCGAAAGAAACAAAAAGCAAAAGGAACGAAAAGAGAGAGAGAGATGGAGAGAGAGGGAGCCAACGATATCAACGAAAAATATGTGTGGTGTAGCTAGTTGGGCAGCCGATGGATGGCTGACGATGATGATGGCAATGATGATGTTGATGATTAGGATGACGATGATGACAAAGAGGCAAGTCGCTGTCGGGTGACAGCGCGCGATTTATGCTCGAAATTGTACGCGTTGATGCATAAGTTATGCCCGAAAAGTATCTTGCGGATGCAGTCATGGGAAGATACGCGAGACACGCACAGCCACAGCCATAGCTCAATTCAATCCGAAATTTTGACATTAGGCAAACCGGTTTTTAGAGTCTAGCCAAGTTGTAAAATTGACTTAGCTTGAGGTCCTGCAGCGAACCACTTGCGAACCGGTTCACAGGCTCGCATTCCCTAAGAATTCTTATCTGATCTATTGTTTTTCTGTTCTTTCTAGCCCTAGCTTTCATTTATAAAAGAAAATATGATTTTAGGTGCATTAGAAAACTCTCTGAACCGGTTTTGAAACGGAAAATTCTAATTATTTCTTAATTTGCAGAATAAATTGCATTAGAAGAGCTTGTTTTTACCAATTTTTTACTAATTAGTTCACATGAACTGCTGAACTCCTGCTTTGTTGAATTTACTTTATACAAATTGCGAGCCAGTTCACACTACGTTTACTGATATATTTTGATAATATATTAGCAATATTATTATATAAGTATAAGCTATTTTTAAAATCTATTTTTGTGACTATTCAAGAAATTATTTTTATATACATTTTTTAGTAAAACATTATTAAAGAAATTATTTCAAAATATTAAAATTATATTAAGCCGATTTTCTAACCGGTTCGTGGTTTATCAGCGGATTATTTTCGTTTTAAAATGATTTTTCATATATTATAATTTATGATATTTAAGCTACGCAGGACTAATTTAAAGGCAACGCCTCTTTATCAGTCCTCGCAGCTGTCAACATTCCAATAACTGGTTGTAGTATTTATGTACAAAGACTTCAAACAGAACTGAAAAAAAGACAGCATTGCGCAGTTGTCGAAATTTTATACTCACACACACACACAGAGACAATGCAACTATAAAATGTTAATCCTATTTTATTAAGTGCACGCAGACATTTCGATTCAAAGGAACAACAACAACAACAACAGCAACAGAGCTGTCAACCCCTTGCTATGAGCCGCAGAGCGTTCCATATGGCCAGCTGACTAACTGGATTCCACAGTCTGTCGCATAAATATATGCACTCCATTATGAATCTATAGCCCAGCCAGGCATTGGCATTGAGATAGAGAGACGCGAAATATATATGTATATATATATATATGTTTTTCCTATTAATTGGCCAGTCAGGGTTAGAAACTTTTAAGATCGTCACATATAGTAGATATATATACATGGTATATGTATGTGCGGCAACAGGGGCTGGGAACTTGAAATGTGAATAAGAAATATGTTTGTATGACAACTACAAAAACAAAAACATTCTGACATTGCAAATTCGCATGAAATTAAAAAACTTAAGTCCGCGCTTAGAATAGGATTTTATGGAATTTACAAAATATTATATTTTTGTAATGAATAATGAATAAAAGTAAAATGTAATATAGGTTACTAGTTCTAATTTTCAATTGTCAAAGTTAGTTAGAGCTTGGTTGATTATAAGAAATTGTTTTCTATTTTGTTATATATAGAGTAACTTGGATAAAGCTGGAAATGCAAACTAATTTTTCTTAAAAAAACAATGAGAACACATACATTATCCATATACCTATAAAGCTAGAATTCAAAGAGTCATTAAGATTTGATTTTATGCTGGTCTTATGTTTATATAAGATATATTAAATTTTGCTGAAATGATAATTGGATAACTTCATTTAAGTTTTGAGCCAATTTTCTCTGAATATGTATATACACTTATATATATATTATATTTGTATATATACATATAAATAGCTATAGCTATATGGATATCATAAAGAATTTATGAATATAGTATATATCTAAATATAAATCTATCGATGAGTGAGAGAGTAGACTCTCTTATTAATAATCAAATACCTGAGATGCATATAAAAGATCTAAGCAGTTTATTTTATAGTATATGTACATATACATACATAAATAAATATATATTATATATATATGCACATATATATATATATATATATATATATATATATATATATATATATATATATATATATATATATATATATATATATATATGTCATCGATATTTATAGGAATATGTATGATGCTAAAGTCGTTCATATGCAGCTCATTCACTCATTATCATGTAAAACATATATGTATATCTATATATCTATAATTATCAAGTAATGCCAATTAGACATCAGGCATTAGATAGCAAAATTCTAGTTTACTTTTGGCTATGAATAATATACGAATTGATATCAATTTAATACATATACTTCCATATCTATTAGTATTTTTGTACTACTTGATTAATGGTTCTTGGCAGTTAGTCAAATTTGAGTTTCATATGCCCCTCTCTGTCTCTCCCTTGCTGCCAGGAAGTTGAGGGCTACCTGAGAAGCGTAGGCATCTGTGAGTGAATGGCTTGCTTTCAGATTTATGAGCACATCAGGAAAATGCATATGGAAAATGGGATTTTCAATTTTGGATTATTTGTGTCTAATTGCGATTGGTTTGTTGTCAATTGCTGTGCATGTTGCACACAAATAAATTAATGGGGCGCCTGGGAGGGAGTTCGTGCCTCAGCAGCAGCCCGCATATGCAGCCAACTGGCGGCCACATGAAAAGTAAACAATTGGAAAAACAAATTTTCGTGTTACCCCCGAATAAAAGAAACGCAAACGAAACGAAAACGAAACGAGCGAACGCACAAATGAAATAAAATAAATAAATGTGGCAACAGGAGCGGGTTAAGCGGCGCTTCAATTGGCCAATTGCCACAGCACACACACAGGGGGCACGCGGGTGCCCGTAGAACCCATTAGATAGGGTGTCCCATATGTTTAGTGATTAATTCATTGCTTAATTGCTGCTTTTATCAAATACAAATTCACATCTCGGCTGAGGGCGGCGAGCGACCGGGAGGGAAGGGAGGGGGCTTAGCTTGACGCAAGTTTTAGTTGCGCCTTGAAAGAAATTTTCATTTCATAGTCGCTCATTGAAAATAATTAAAATTAATTAAGCCATTTTATATATCGCTGCCGAGCAGCTACTGCATTGGCTAACTGCTTGTACAACCCTCTCCCCCCATCGCTCCGCCCCGCCCCTGGCCAACGTATCTATAAATTTAAATCGCCTTTAATTGAGGCGACTTTTGGGTGACGAACCACTGCGAAGACTTTGTGGAAATTGTCAGGAATTTTATTATGATTATTGTTCTGCTTCTACTTCGTCTTCTTCTTGCTCAATCTTGTTGTTTTGTAGTTTTGCGCAATGTTTTAATTAATATTTAATTACGGGGGCTTAAACTGACTGATTTGTTCAAGTTTTTCGAAAATATTTTAATGGAGCGGTCTAATCAAGAAATAAGCAAAAAACAAAAAACAAAAAAAAAAAAAAAAAAAAATAGAAATAGAAATGGAATGAAAAATAACACGTGCAATGATTGATTGGTTAAGTGTGTTTTTCAATACCCTGTAATTGTGAAAAATAAAATGGGCAGTGACTTGCGAAGAGGCCAAGCTAGATATAAGCTATGGAATATCTCTAAATATCTTTATAACTCTTTATAGAACATCTACATCTCTGGTTAAGTTCTTCTATTTACAAGTCTATTTCGGCTTCTACTGGAACTCTTTAGTTAGGGAATGGGCAATGGAACCAGTCTTTATAATATATATAATGCAAAAAGAGCTTATTATTTAGTCTGCTATATTTTCTCATTCAACTGAGTTAGGGTATTTTGTGGTCAGGCATTGCCTTTACAGAAGTTTGTTGCATTGGGCCATGGCTTAGTTGAGCACAAACAATACAGGCAAATAAAAAAAACTCAACTTGGCATTTGGTTCTTTGTTGTCTGAATCAAAGAAAGAGCGAAACATACACACACACATTCACACACACACACACACAGATTTAATGCATATAAAGGATGCCAATAGATAGCCATAGAGGCGAGTGACTCACTCAGCAGAGCCTGTCGCACTTGAATGACTGCCGGACTGCCTGATTGATGGACTGATGGACACACTGACTGAGTGACTGACACGCATTGTCTCTGGCCAGGCTCACATTTCTTTACATTTTACATTTAACATTTAATTCGTTTTTCTCGCTCTCAAAAAGTTGTCGGAAAAACTACAATTTGAGTGATGGAACGAATTTGCATTCGACATTTTATGATAGAAGCGCGGGAGCACGAGAGAAAGAGAGAGAGAGAGAGAGAGAGAGAGAGAGAGAGAGATAGTGTGTGCCACGAATATTTATCTAGCCTTTTAGTCTCAGCCAAGCAACTAATTCACTTAATTACCGTACTAAAAAAATAAGAAAATCAAATTACCTTCGAAATGAGAAATGTTTTAGGAGCGCGTTCTTATATCATCATCAAACGAAATTATTTCGAATTATGTCATTAAATAAGCATTCCAAATTAAAATGTTTTCTGTATATTTACAGCTGGTGACAAATAGTTCTCTGTGTTTATTTTAACTTAATAATCGTTCAATAAAATATTTTTAAGTTTTAGCTACTGAATAAATAAAAACTTGTTTATTTCTTAAATTTTTGTAAACATAATTTTTAATACTTATTAAGTTTTCAATAGATAAAACAAAATATTTCTGTAATTTTATGATTATTCAGTTAAGCTTAACAATTTTTTTGGAATTTTTTTGTGAAAGAATATAGAAATTTCAGTAGACAAAGAACTTTGTAAAATTAGAGATGTTTCTTGAGAGATTTGTATTAGAAGCTGAATAACTTAATAAGGCATATGCCTAAATCAGTCTATATATCGATTGATAGCTGACAAGGCAATATGCAGATAGATCTTTCTATTAGGGCAGTGCAGAAAAACATCAGAAGACCAAGATGCTGAGATAAACATAGATTTACAATTCAATAGCTGAGCTGAGCGGGCAATAATCATCTGTCGCTGCATACATTTGTCCAATATGAAATATACGTATATATATGTATGTCAATTATACAAATTTATTTTTAATATGCAATATCTATATGATATGCCTCTCTCTTTCTGTCTCTCCCTCTCTTGCTCTGTGTGATCTCTGACTACTTAATTTTCAAGTGCCATAAAAATGTGAATGCCTTTCGGAATGGAGGATTGAAAGCCCAGCGTATTTGGGGCGTTGAAAAATAAGTTGGCTTATTTATTGTGCGCTGCTTATAAATATTGAAAAAGCCTGCAAATGAAATAAACAATTAGTTTATTTATTGACACACTCGCACACACTCAGACTCCGATTCATTATAGCCTTTCTTATTTTCATTTTATAAATTAAAATATGATATACATTGACTTATAGCTGAGCTATGTGGCCGAAAGTGCTCATGTTGAAAGGCATTTGCATTTGGAGCCCTTTGCCAGGGAATATGAATCACAGTCTCAAGCTATATAGCTAAATAAATACATAGATGTTTATGGAATATTCAGCGCAAAGTTGTGCCATGACGTGAACTATTTGAAAATTCTAACAAGGTTTTGCGACACACGAATTCAGTTTCTTACTGATTTCGCTTGTAATTCGTGAAGTGTTTAAGCAAGCTACTGATTATTGATATATAAAGATAGATCTGTATATATACATATAAAATACCATGACGTATTCGACATATATATGTCATGGCCTGCGCTTTCTGGCGAAGCTTAAAATAAAATCAGTTTCTTTACTTTATTTGTTTGCAATTCGCAAGGAGTTTAGGCACCGGGTGTTATATGATATAGAACTATATAGGGCGCATGAGCACAATTTCAAAAGAAATATTCTCAAAAACCTCTCACTTGAAATTCGCAAACAGTTGAACAGTTTTCTTATAGAAAAAATATATAAACACTAGATATATCTAATAGACATAGATGTATGCTTACTACTTAGATATGCCAAAGGTTAAAAGACAGAATCTCTATGGGTTATAGATATACCAAATATACACAAAATACATAGCATCCTCAGCCAAACATTGCCGAGATTGATAAAGTCTCAATATCTAAGATTCGCATTCCCTCTCTCAATGGCCGGACCATCTAGGCAATCTATCGCCTAAATAGCTCGCTCGTCTATCTTATTATGACCAAACTGTACTTTTATTTTGCTGGCGCTGCAGCAAACATATGTTAAATATGGCAATTAATAAATAAAATGCGTCTATTTCAAATCAAATTCGAATTCAAATATAAATTCAAATTCACAGACGAATTCACTGCCCCACCAGCACCGCCGGCACTTTGAGTGGCCGTTGATTTAAAACATACATTGCGGCCTTTAATTGTGGCGCATTTTTGTCGAGTCCGTAGCAAGAAGCAACACCAGCCACATTTCGTTTCCTTTTAATGAAAACAAATTTGATCGAATGTGTAGGCATGGCTGAAGAGCAGCAGCAGGGGGGGGGGGGGGGATGGTAGGGGCGTTGAATTAGAATACCTAAGAAACAAATCGAATAACGAACAACTTGAAAGCGGAGCGCGCGAGCGCCCTGCACAAATGGGCATTATGGATTGGTTCTATAAATGTGTGTAGAGGCTCTATATGTATACTCATCTGGTACTCGCTCGGGCTGAGGGGGGCCACAGGCGGAATTATGATTTGTGTAAATGTTGCCTGTGATTAAGCACTTTTAAGTGTAATTCGGTGATGTATGTAGCCTGTAGCCTGTAGTTGTAGCTGTAGTTGTAGTTGTAGTTGTGATAGAGCACACATACTATAAATAGCAACGGCCAGAAGATGTTTGCCTAAACCATAACTAAAATCTTTATAGCTAAAGAGATATGTGAACGTATGTATATACGAGCAGGGGTAGGGTTGGGGTTGGGGTGCTGCGAGCAGAACTGGGGGTTAGCTACTATGCCTGTATGTGAGATCTTCACGATTGCGATTGCGACTGCGGCGGCTGTTTAAAGTCAATTTTTGAATAATTATGAATAGCTTTTCAGTCGTGCTGCTGCTGCTGCTGCTTCTTCTTCAGCTTCTTCTTCACATTTTGTTGTTGTTCTTCGCTAATTATAACAACATCATAATCATAATAATTTCTTATGAGTTGTATTTTGGCTAGCTCTTCGTCTGTTCTTAATGTGCCAAATATATTTCTATCTATTGAGCCAAAATTGCGAATATTTGTCCAACACACACACACACACACGCACATGCACCAAATGTTGCCTCAATATGCAAATGGTGCAGAGAGATTTTTGAGAAAAAGAAGCAAAAACTATCCGAAATGAATTATTGAAATCGATTCGAAATGCGTTTGTAAACTAACCAAAATCAAATTATGCGATTTTCCAAATGCAACTGCAAGTAATATGCACACACATACATATACTATAAGTTTGTATATGAGTTTTTATTTCTAAGACTGTTTGGCTAAAAAATCAATCAATATATTTTTAGACGATATATTGAATATTGAGGAGGTTAAACTAAAGACTAAAATGAGAAATGCAAGAAGAGAGTGTGAAAATCAGAAAAAACTGCGAGAAAAAGCTAAAGAATATCTATTTTATATATTAGATGATAATAATATATACGACTAGAAAATATCCATATAGAATGTACCCATTTAAATGCCGATTGGTTTAGTTAAGATCTTTGAAACTAAATTCGATCACAAGCAAAAAAGGAAAGGTTTAAAACTTCCTAAAGAGTATAGAAGGTATACTATAAAAAAGAAGTTATTATATTACGATACACTTCAGGAAATATAGGTATAACTGATGACTAAAATTCTGATATAGAGATGAAATCCAAGTAAAATGCATTTCGAAAAAAACCCAAGCAAACAAGAAAAAAGTAACTCAAATCGATTCAAATTAACAGCAATTTTTCTCAGTGTATTGATGCAAAGTTTATACAGAAAGCGGAAGTTCTTTAGACGTCACTTGCACTTTATTAAAATGATTTCGAGCACAAAATAAAGAGATGTGAAAATATGTGTATGATTAAATCACGGCTCCTTATATAGTTTTGTGCTTAATCAAAATCGCCGGAAATTATAAGATGCCAATAATATAAAAATTAATATGCAGAGATTAAAGCGATTTATATGTACGCCATGGCGTATGGGGGGCGGGAATGCGTGCGACAGAGCCATAAAATTGTTTATAATATAGCACACACACTTATGCACACACACACACACACACACATTGATACACAGAGACAGCTACACTAATGGCTGTATAATACATGGGTATATATCATATACTTTGGCTTGTTCAGTTAACACTTTGCTTTAATGACTAAGACTAAGGAGCACCCCTCGTCTGCTCGAAGCAAAATATTTTTTTGTCAATAAAATAGAAATTAGCGACGCTGAATCACAAATTCTAGTCAGTCTATATGTATGTATGTGTATGTACTATATAAATATAGATATTGTTGATTTGTATGCCCATATTTGAATGAATAGTTCGAGCTATTTACCATTTTGTATCGGTTTGGCTTGGCTTGGCTTATCCACGCTTATAATCCCAGCAAGAATTTATAGGTTGAAATGTTTATTAGATTTATTTGAGATATGTATTTTATATTTCTTCACTTTTAGCACATATTCAAATGTTTGCACGTTGCAGCTGCTGCAATTTTTATTTGATTTCTTGTTGCTGTGGTTGCAGTTGTTGTTGTTGTTGTTGTTGTTGTTGTTGTTGTTGCAGTTGTTGTTGTTATTATAGTTGTTTTTATCACTTTGTTCAAATTGTCTGTTCGTTGCGCGCGTGCCGAATAATAAACAAATTAAGTTTTGCGCTAATTACAATTGCCGATACATGTGCATATATATTGTCAGCGTTATGTTTAATACACATGTATACAAAGGTATATATACATATATATTTCTATTGATATTAATGTATTGACTTGGATATATATCAATTATTATAGAGTATGCAACAATAAGCCGAAGCCGGGTATGCCGCTGCGCGCGCTCGTGTTCGCACTGCTGCACGTTTAGTCAATGACTAAAGGGCGGGCAATTCAAAATTTTTTAAAATTCATCAATGCTGCTCGCAGCGACAGCGACGCTAGCGGCAGCGCCGACAGCAGCGTCGCGTCAACTCTAGCGTCGACAGCAGCAAACACACAACAAAAACCAAAAACTAATAAAATCAATTACAAACGCACACAAACACATTCATACACAAGAGCAGCCGAAGACGCCGACCGACAACAACGACGAACCGAAGGCAAAGAGCACGAACAAAAGCCGACAATGCGACGTGCTACACACGAAGTTCTCGTTCTCTGGAATCACAACAACAACCAGTACCAGCTCGGTAGCAGCGACGGCGACAGCGACAGCAAAGGAAACGGAGCATGGAACTAGAGCTGAGAGCGTGTCGAGCGCTCATGCTTCGGTTTAGTATGTCTGTGTAGTTGCTACTGCAGCATAATTTGTTAAGCATTAACAAGATATATCGAATGCTATCGTTCATAGGTTTGGCGCTCATCTCTAAAGGGAATCTACGCTGTGCGCAAAGAGAACGTTTACAAATGTGCAGTGCTCTTTGCTGCCTGTGCTCTCTCTTGGCCATTTGAATGTGGGCCAAAAGTAATGACAATAGCGGCGATTGTTTAGCTTGAATTTTAACGTACTTTGCAATGCCGCCGCTTGGACCATTGCCAACTTATGTCTAGCTAAGGTTCGCTCTCTCTTTCTTGCTCGGTCTCGCTCTCTTTTGGCATGCACATACACTTGTATGGGTTATTGCGCTCTTGCTGACGCTGAGTTACGATGCCTGTGTGTGCGTGCGTGTGCATGTGCTTATGAGTGGGTGTGCACATTGGTGTTGCTTGCCAAATGAGCCAAGCAAAACAAAAAGGCAAAAATATAGTATGTTTGTATGTATGCATGTACATACACATGAACGCTTGTATGCTTGTAGTGGGAATAAGAACAAGCCTTGCACCTCGCCCTGCGGCGCGCTGCACACTTCACTCTCTCTCTCTCTATCTTTCCCTCTTCCACACACAATCACTACCAAGCGAAATATGCAAACAATTTTTACATTTATGGCAAGGCAATGACGTTTGCTCTGCAGCTAAGAATTTTTGCACCGATCTCGTTTTACATTATTTACTTGTGGGAATAGATTTTTAAAATCACAGCTGCACAAATACATATACATACATACATACATACGAATATTTAACATATAGCATAAGTTTGAGCGTGCTAGAGTGCGGGCTTTGGCACCCCTAAGTAAGTAGCATTGTGTGCACTTTGTTTCATTATTCCCTATCCTAAAATATAATCGTCGCTATAAAGTGTCCTTTTTAACTCTCACACACACACATTTCAATCGCGCTGCGTTGAGTAACTAACCCTCATGATGTGAACCAAGTTGCAGCCGTTATTGCTACAGCTATCCATAATTACACAAAAGTCTAACATATATCGCATATAAGCCGCAGCGCAGCACATAAATCGCAATTAATCAAGTGCAAGCCAATGCCGTTAACTCCCTGAACACCCGTCTCCGCCGTCATCGGGCCGGCTATGTGAACAGCAACAGCAGCCCAAGCAACCCTCAACCCAGTCCAGCACAGTCCAACGCGGCCCAGCCAAATCCCATACCATCAAATCCCGCAATAAGAACAAGAAAAAGTTCAACTGCTGCTTTGAGCTGAACAACAATTATAAGGCATTCTCTCTCGCTCATTCATGTTGCATTGGCCATCGCACTCGCTCTCGCTCTCGCCGAATCTCACTCGCAAAATGAAAGCTACTAAAACTGTAATCATTATGCTTTATCGTAATAATCAGCAGCCGCAGCCTAGGCAAGTTTTGCCCAACAGCCAGCAGACGGCGCACACTTGTGCACAGCATACTCAACACACACACATACACACATACACAATCGTACATACATTGCGAGAAATATAAGTACTACATTCTAACATAACAAACAGGCAAACAAACAAAACTAAATTACAACAATTCCAAAAATTTATAATTGTGCTGCGCGCACAGTTAGAAATCTCAAACTACCACCAGCAGTCGCAGCCACCCTTTCCACCAGTGCCAGCCACCTCCCCTTCCACTTTTCCGCCACCTTCCCCTCCCTCCCTCCCTTTCCATTCCATTCAGTCTTGTTCATGCTCATTCTGAAGCTCTTATTCGGCCCTCAATCATCATCCTCATCATCATCCTTTTGGCTTGCCTTCTTGCCTTACGAATTCGCCATGCTCTCGCTCACTCTCTCTCTCTCTCTCTCTTTCTCTCCCTTTCTCTCTTCCTCTGTCACTGCCATTGGACTGCGACGACGACGTCGTCGCAACTAACACAAAAAAAAAGGCAGTTAAGTTAAAATGTACTTAGAGTTTAAGCGTAACCCCGAAATCCCGACCGAACCCAAACGAGATTGTGTGTTTTAAACGTTTTAGTTGCCCGCTGCACACCCTACGGCAAGCGTCAACGACGGCGACGGCGACGGCGACGGCAACGGCGACAGCAACTGCGACTGCGACAGCACAGTCAGCGTCGACTTTGACGTCGCTGCTCACTGCCGCTGCTCAACTCTGGCAGCAACAACAACAATGAACCGAGCCGAGCCAGCCAGCCAGTCAGTCAGTCAGTCAGCCATCTTGTGCGGCGTTATTAAATTTTATACAAATACTAAAAATGAAATCAAAATTTTCTTATTACAATGACTATTTTCTCTCGAACAGCTGTGCGCCCGAGCAGGGACCGACAATGAGTCCCGGGTCCGTTTCTGAGTTTGTCTTGCTGGTTGCGTTGCGTTGAGTTGGGTTCGGTTGGACTGGGCTGGGCTGGCTGGGTTGAGTTGGTTTGCCTTGGTTTGCTTTGCTTCGGTGTGGATGGGAAGCTCTTGAGTCGTATGGCCCGGGCCACCCACTCATCCATCCACCCACCCGCCTGCCCGCCTGCCCGCCTGACTGACTGACTGACTGACTGTAAGTATGTTTGTCGAGTCGAATGAATTGTACTTATGCCATACTTATCGACTGCATTGTAAGGGATCCAAAGTTTGTTGGGTGTTGGCCCTAAAAATTGCCAGTTGCCCATTGTGGGCTGTGGGTTGGGGAATACGGGGGTGCTTGGCTTGGCTAAAAGTCCTGCAAATATTTTGTGCATTTGCCAAAAGCTATTCATAATTTCAATGCAGCCGTAGCAAAATTGCCATAAATTCAATTATAAATTTTTTAATTGTTATGCGTTCCTTGGTAGACTGAACACGTTTTACGAGTTCCTGCCACTTCCTGCTGCTGCTGGCTGTTGGCTGTTGGCTGTTGGCTGCTGTTGCTGTTTGCTGCTGTTGCTGCCAAACAACTAAATAAATGAATTTCCATTAAAATAGATTCTACCTGTTTTAGATAAGCAACTCGCGCACACAATCTACTCGATCCTCTGACTACCTGAAAGACATACTTAAAATTTAAATTAAACATCGCACGAAAAGGTCGAAGAAAAAAAAACATACACACACACACACAGAACATACGAAATGCCTAAACAAATTCTGATAAGCGTTGTGCAGATAGGCGCACAGGACAAGTGATGAATAATACCAATCACGTACCCAGCCCAGGCCAGACCAGACCGGGCCACCTCCATCGACTGTCCGCAGCCTAATCAAAAGAGCATTGTAAACTAAGCCAAGACAAGACAAGACAACAGAAACGAATTCTAAAGGATCAGCAGACCAGACCGAGCCAGAGGAATTCGTCAAAATAGCTGCAACAAGGCAAGGCAACGAAACTAATCAATCTATGCATATAGACTTAGGGGATACCCTTTAGATTAGCTAAACAAGGTATTCATGCTGGAGATCAGGTTGCATATCATGTACTCAAAAATCTCACTAGTTATATAAGTAATATCTCTCTTCTATATATTTTGTATAAATTCTAACAAATTTGATTTTAGAGATCCGCACTACGTGACATTACGTTGTTTTATAAAAATCTTCAAATTAGTTTCATGTTTATTAATGCCATTTGTATTTCTATACTTTCGACATTTGTTTTACCCAACAACAGGATTGTTAGATCATATAATTTATAGTTTTCTTAGTAATATTATCTACGTGACATACGTTACGTGATGTATTTGGCATTACAAATGTACTTGTGATTAGTTTTTCATTTATTTAATATTTCGTTTTTTATAAATTACAAATACGAAATCGTACGAAGCACGATTTGAACTTCTATATTAAGCAAAGTTACTTACATTATTTTTAGGTTATATTAAAGCAATGATTATAATATATATTTTCATAATCTTAATGTACAAAAATAATTAATATTTTAAAAATTACATATGTTAAAGAAAAATTATTCAATAGATTTATATTGATTTACATATAGATTTATATTGAATCTTAAATTCTTTGCATTTTAATAAACAACAGCTGCAAGTTACAGGGTATCAAGCGGCTTGCTACTTTGCTCGGTCATATGGAAAATGCGTAATCTCCCACCAACGCTGAAGACAAGAACAACAAATTAAGTGCCAATGCAATGCACACACACACACATGCACACACACACACCTAGGTATACAAATATCAATCTATAAGGTCTATCTATGAACATGTTTCGTGCGCATGCGCAAAGGCTGACAAGAAACGAAACTCGAATACTGCCGGACAATTAGTTCAGACAGGCTTCCATCTCGCTGCGATGTTGTGTTAAAAGGTCAGCGTTTGTGGCTAAGAGTATATATGAGCTCTATGGCCAGGCCATGTCTGGGCTCGGCCTCGATCCCAGTCCCAATCCCGGCTCTGTTCTTTGATAGCGTTGATCTATTGTGTGTGCATTGCTTTTTACATTTTATACGCATGCGTCTCTCTCTCTCTCTCTCTTTCCCCCCCATCCCTCTCTCTCGCTTTTCTATATTTCTTTTCTTCATCGTTTTAGTGCCCTACGACTAGGTTCGTCAAAATGATTGATTTGTAGGTGATGAATTACAACAACAGCAGCGGCAGCAATACCAAGTCTAAGGCTGGCTTAGTTAAGAGCATACCTTTGTATCTGTGTGCGTCGGTGTATGCTGGTGTGTGTTGGTGTGTGAAAGGTACGACATAGTGAGGATTAAATACGGAATTCCATTTAAAAATCTTTCATTGTTCGCTTATTGCTCTTTTTTTTAGATTTTTAGGGGTGCAGCTTATGAGTTTGAATAGAATTTCCACAGATAAACTGATATCGAAGCTGGAAAATTAATTATCATAGTAGAGAATGCAACAGCAGAGAGATGGACAGCATTCAAAGTCACATCTCAGTTTTTGAAGGGTGGATTTATTACCACTTAGTAGGTAGAGTACAGAAAACACCAAAAAACACACTGCTATGACACATCATATAGTAAGAGGACTGTGTGAAAAAAAATGCCAAGAAAAAAGTGAAGATCCATTAGATCTTTCTTTATCTTTAGATATTGCTCAAAACACCAAAAATTCTAAATTTATTATATTTTAAAGAAAGAACTGATGGATCTGGAATCCGATTATTGGCACATTTCTTAAATATTAGCATTAGTAATCAATTCAACACTTCCTTATCAAAATTATTATTTTTGGTATTATTATTACCATCATTGGCCTTGGAATTCATATTATCAAAAGTTGATATCAATTCAAATGTTTATTATACAAATTAGTAGTATATGGTATTATTACTATAAATTGCATTATCATTAGTATTGACATTCAATTCAAATGTTTATTATCAAAGTAATTATTTTTGAGTATTATTATTATAACTAACATTAGTATAAGCATAGCATTAGCATTATCATAAGTATTCATTCATTTCCATTCCCATATTCATAGTCTTTATCATTCTGCTTCTAACTACAATTCCCCTTATCATTATCATTATTATTATTATTGTTATCCATACGCCCAACTGCAAATTATATTCACAATCTTCTAAATTAAGCTGGCTCATTACGGCCGACTTAGTCATTCGACAACTCATTTGCTCATCTACTAAGCGCCGCATGTTACTCGAAATCCACAAATTATATACATAATTTATTTAAATTTGTCAAGTCTAACTGCTAAGCTATTTCTTAATATGGCAGCACATGTATTTATATATTGCTGACATCATCAATGTCAACAATTCAAATACAAATACATATATAACACATGTACGTAGTCAAAGTAAAGCACCAACAGCTTCCCAAGAATTTAGTATAGATAAGAAAAAAGAGACAAATTTAGAGCGTATATATATATTGAACATATATATATATATATGTACATATATTCAATTGAACTGCGCTGACTAATTTGCCAGCTGGGGCAACAACAGTAAATGGCAAAGCAAAGCGCAATAAATATAGCTAATGTCAATCCTAAGTAACGCCATCTATTCCAAATTAAATTTTTCTGCTTGCCTAGTTTCCAGTTATGTTCAATTCTCTTTATTTTATGTGCGTCCATAAGGGGTTAATGTATTTGCTGAACTGTGTGTAGGAGGTAATAGATAAGAGAGAATATATATTTATATGACTGATAGATAGCTGGAGATGAGAGACCTTTATGGACCAATCTTTATAGGATATGAAATTGTTAACTTAGTCTTTAGAGAAAATAATATCAAAAGAGTAGATCGTGTCATAGCTTCATTTCCATGAACGATAAATATTAGATTTTATGAAATCAATTATCGATATCAAATAGGAAGTTGATACCCCAAGTGGAGATTCTCTTTTAGCCAGGGTAACTGCTAGTAATGTAATGTATTGAAAACATAAGTCTTATATATAGTTCGCTTTCCATCAATCTTAAGTAATTTAACTCCTTAAAATCGATAAATATCGATCCCAAATTTGAGCTAAACCACAAATTCTCTTTCAGTCAGGGTAATTGCTAGTCATGTACTTGCCACTAAAGCGCTCTTGCCGTGCCTCGCAGTTACATATATTGTTAATGATGCTCTGCCCTCTCCTGCTCGTTCGTGCGCAACAACTCAATCTGTCAATATGATAATTTGCTTATGGCTTGCATTGAAGCTACGCCTACTTTTCGCCCAGACGCCCAGGCCGATTCGCACATCCTTTGGCAGTGCTTTAATGTGCCGTTACATTAATGCTAGATTGAAGCAACCCCCACCACGTGCAACAACCCCCGGCACGAGGGTGTCTCTGCCCTGCAACAGATTCTACCAATCAGTTAACCTTTGTCGAGAGCTTGAGATCAGGACTCAGATTTCGTCTATGCCGCGATTGAATCTCAGCCAAGCTGCGGCCAAATGCGCAAGAGAATCAACAACAACAGCAACAATAAGAAATGAAAATAAATAAAAATTGTAGACAATAAAACCGAATCGCATCGATGAAACAATACGCAACGCATATACAAAAGACGCCCCAGGCCCTTGCCACCAGCTTCTGCCACATTCGCTGCCTCTGCCTCGGCCTCTGTCTCGGCCTCTGCCTCCGTTGTGAGACTTTCCATATTTTTGAATTCAAATTCAAAAACTCCCAAATTCGGCTAATGGCCGCGTAATCAAAAACTTGCTCATTAATATTATTTTTGCTCTGCTGCTGTCGCACTGTATCTGTATCTGTATCTGCTTCTACGTATCTGTATCTGTGTATGTGTATCTGTGTATGTGTGTATGTATTACGATTATTGCTTTGGCTATCCCTCTGCCATAGCCAAAGTTCCCCCTTTTCGGCTTTGTTCTTATTTTTTTTTTTCCTTTCGGTACGTCGCATTTGACGTTACGTATGCCATATCTCAGGGTAAACATCTAGAGACCGGCCTCGACTACGACTGGCGCGCTGCCACCCTGCATTTGCCACTAAAAAGTATCTTTGTGCGTTTTTCTAAATGTAAATACATTTGCCTAACTTTAGGCAAAGGCCTCGCCGCCGCCTCTCTCGTCGCTGCCACACAAAAGGGAAAATTCAAATACGCGACGCTTTCAACAGCAAATCGGGATTTGAATTTCAAATCTGTACAGTTGCCGTTAATCTAGATAGCGGATAGCGCACATATTTGACTTGACACACTCTATGACGCCTTTTCATAACTATGGCCCCCATCATCGGCAACCTCATCCCACCCCTCCAACCTGCCCAAAGTCCACAAGCTCTTTCTGTTTCCTACCCCTGACTTTTGCCAAACAATGCAAAACTCTGTGCAGCTTTGAAAGCGAATCGAGTTTTAGTTTCGGAGACGATTTAATTTGTTTAAATATACGAGGGTCACTCATATCACATGAGGCTCGATAGTTCTGGTTGTGATATAGCTGGGATATACATAGACGCAATTACATTCATTACTACCTATCATATGAAGTAATTTAGCTATAACTTATATAAAATAATAAGATAAAGATTACATAAGACCAATATACCATATACATATATCACATGAAGTGAATGAGTATAGATCTTATATTCTTATACTTTTCATATAATAATTGGTTATATATGCAACATATATGCTAGCCTATATAATTGATAGGAGATCTGTTATGATATCTCTGATAACAAGCTGGCATTCTATTGGCCATGTTTATGGCAAGTTTTATTAGGTTTTCATACAAAATATATGGAGAATATAAGTCTAAGACCTACTTAAATAAATGCGGATTTTAAATTTTACATATACATAGCAACATATAGAGTAGCTGCTTAGCAGTCTACATGACACTGGTCAAAGTTTAAGATCGATTTCTATTTTAAATTTAAAAGTAAACATATTCAGGCATACACGAAAAATATTTTTAAAAATCTACACTTCCTTAAAAATTTTTCAAAATAATAGCAATTTCTATAAATCTATTTCCAGTGTACGCAATTTCACATAAAGATTTCATTCAACAATCACGAATCAAAAGTTTTCCATGCAACCCTCGGCTGGTGCGCCTCACTTGAGACTTGAGCACTTGCCAGGGGGTTGCATTATTAGTTGATAAAGTTTTCAACAAATCTGACAACGAGGGTGGCTGCACGCATTCGAACCGTACTAAAAATCTAAATCTGAACCACCTGTACTGTGCCAAGGCTCTGCTGAAATTCGATCCGTTTAACGTGACAGGAATCTGACACTGAAGTAATCCGCCGAGGACAAAAGATGAATTCTCAACAGTTTTGCATAGGAGTAGAGTAGGATGCAGCTGCTAAAAGAAAAACTGAGACAGAGACTGCAACTGCGACTGCGACTGCGACTGAGTTGCAGTCAAAGTCTTGCCAAAAACTGAAGAAAAACCAACTCCTAAAACATAGATACACACAAACACACACACACACGCACACAGCCACAGCTACAGCTACAGCTGCAGCTACAAAAGGCATTTAGTTATTTCTTCAAATTTTGTTGTTTTCATTTGTTTACGCTGCGTGTTTAGCCTAAGCAGCAGCCGGAGGCAGATGAAGCCAGCCGGAGACGAGGCATTTGGCATTCGGCATTCCGTATTTGGTATTTGGCATTAGTGGAATCTAGTATACAACAGTTGGTTCCGTTTGGTTCCATTTCTATAGGGTTCTTGGGCATTAGCCGCTGTTATTATGTGCGCCCCTTTTCAAAAGAGGAAACCATTAAAAAAAGGATAACGTGTTCTCTGCCTTTTGTCTATTCTAAAGGTATATATAACTCTGTGTAATTGTGTGTGTGTGTGTGTGTGTTTGCACAAGACGCAAAAATTTGTATGGGCAACTTGATGACGTCGCAGCTGAAATTTCAGGTAGTCAAAGATTCAGCATTTTGCGTGCTCTCTCTCTCTCTCTCTCTCTCTCTCTCTCCCTTACTCTCGTCCTTTTCGTTTCATTTGATTTGCCGTTTTTCTCGATTTATGGCATTTGCTGAATTTCCTTGGATTTTGATTGCCAATGTCATTTGATATGGCTTTGTCTCTGCTTCTGTTGCTGCTTCATCTATTTCTGCTTCTATCTCAATTTCGATATTCGTATCTCAGTGCGAATCGCCACAACGGAAGTCTCTGCCTAATGCAACATTCTGTTGAGTGACAGTTCGCAAGTATCTAAAAGCAACCATCTTAAAGATTTCGATTTTAATGTTGCCTCGACACATTTGACAGTTAGGGTAGAAAGGTGGAAAGCATTTTAGTTGAGAAAATAATTATTATGAAGGCATTGAATTTCAATGGCATTGATGCACCCCAATGCCTAAATTGTGGGAACAGACTTTGGTTAATAAATAATTAATCCAATATTTCTTTATTTATAATTCTTATAAATTAAATTCAAGATTTCAACTCTTAATTTGCCGGGCTAATCAAAATTCTGTGAGACATAAGCAAATCTTTAACTATACAAAAATAAGAAATATCCAAGTCGAAAATTTCTTATCAACAATAATATTTTATAAAAATGAATATTAATTATAATTAAAAAAAAAAATTATAATAAAAATAAAAATAATAATAATAAAAAGTCCTATTATTAATAATAATTTACAAAATAATAATTAAAAAAAAACACCTATTAATAATATATAATAATAAAACCTGCTCATTTATATCGGTATATGTATATTATTATTAATTTCTATTTTATTTTTCTTCATTATTATTTATTATCGAAATTCCAACGACATTTCCGTGCTGCAATTTGGTCGTTCAACATGTGTCACCAATGCAGCCGCAGCCGGCGTGGCCAACTGTTGATGTCTTGGCTTTGTTGTTGTTATTCTTATCAGCAGCAGCAAGAGGTAGCCGCAGCAGAGGCAGCAGCAGCATCAGCCTGGGCAGAGCATCGGCAGCAATGTTGTTGTGACATGCCGCACAACACCTAAATAGCCACAGTGAACGGTCTGTCCGGATGCCCGTTACCGTTTAGCCTCATAAGCCGCTCCATTATGTTGCATATTTAGTGGCATTTAGCTTACGTTTTCACGTGTTATTGTTGTTGTTGTTGTCGGTCCTGACCTATGACAGCAACAACTGCTACAGTCCTGACGAGCCGACCGAGCCGTGCACATGTTGCCAAATGTGTGTGCCTGCCTGCATGTGTGTGTGCGTGTGTACACATAGTAAACCGAATGCCAAAACAAAGTGAACAGCAAGAGAGCAACAATAACAACAACAAACAAACTGTCGGCTGCTCTGTCCTGTGCTCGGGCTGCCTCTGCCGGTCTGCCTGCCTCTGCTTGCGTTCTCTTTTCACTTTCTCACCTTGGCTGGCAGCAGCATGTGTTGTTTTGCGCGCTCTTTGGCTCTGCTGCGGCCTCTGCTCGCAGTCGCTGCTCGTTGCGGCTGTTGTCCTTTTGCAAGCCTCGGCGCGTGTCGATGTACGTGTGTATGTGTGTGTGTCGATGTGTCGGTGTGTGCGTTGCGTTGCGTGTGTGCCCTTCAACAGGTGTCGGTCGTGTCTGTTGCGGCACATGTGGCATGTGTCGGTGTCGTTGTTTTGACTGCGTGTCCTTGCCTCTCCTCCATTCATGCATTCCATTCAACTACAGCGCTGCCACAGAGACACGATAAAAACTCAATAAGAGCTTTTATTTATGCAACACCATCGCACGGTTGCCGGTGTGAGTGTGTGTGATTGAGAGAGAGAGAGAGAGAGAGAGAGAGAGAGAGAGAGAGAGAGAGAGAGAGAGAAGAGAGAGAGAGAGAGGGGTAGATAGGACGAGGGCCCTCATTTGACTTTCGGGTAGTGTACTAATAAAAGCATTTATTCGTCTCGTAGAAATTACGCGAAATTCGTTTGTGACGACAGCATTTCAAGTTAATTTCATAAAAGCCAATGGAAAAGCACCAAAGAAGGCAACAACAAGAATTAAAATCAAAATGGGCGCAAGAATAATGGAAAAAGTAACTGCTCAACAAGTCAGGCAACTCTGAGTCTCTATGTGCACACAAACACACACACCCATACCGACAGGCATACTTACATTCATATGTATGTATATACATTTACATATTGAGTAAGTTTGGAGTGCGACGAAAGAATCGGAGAAGTGAAGCGAGAGAGCAAAGACAAATTGTTTTCAAACGTCGTAATCAAGAAATGATTTCTTAAAATATTCGTCTACTTTTTGAGTTCGGATTATTACAACAACAACAACAACAAGAACTGAAGCAACAACAATGACGACAGTTGCTGGCATTTTACAAATACATGCACAGTTAACAGAAAGTAACGCAAAAGGGATGCAAAATACTCGCTGCTAGAGATGGCAACACAAGGCGATATTCGAGCTTCGGGCACGAACGTTCATTATCGTGACTCATTTTGGCAGTTTGCAATAAAATATATTCGATATTAATATATGTTAATCCAAGTCTGGTAAAAATTAATATGGTAAATGGGTAAGGGCTCATTAGCTATATAATAATCTATTCTAATTGCAACTTACATAAATTAAAATTTTAATTAGGATAGCATCACGCTGCCATCTCTAAGACATTACTTTGCTTTAGTTCGTTTGATGAAATCACGGACTATGAAAAGGAGTTGAACTGATTCTATTTATTTCAGTCTGTGAATGTGTCTGTGTGTGTTGTATGTGTGTGTGTTTTGTAAGACTTTTTGTCTGTTCAACAAATTCACAGCCTTCGGAGGCACAAAGTACAGTTGCTGCAGCCAACCACAATAGATACTTGAACCAAATTGAGGCGTCGCATTGTGTTTAGATAACTCAACTCTAATGGAAATTAATAAAAGAAGAAAAATAAAAAAGCGACAGACATACATACATACATACATACATACATTCAATACATAAATATAAATCTATGTATATCCAAGCATGTATGTATAAATTTATGATTTGATTACAGGCGCTCAAGTGTCGCCCCGTTTGCATCTCTCAGATACATTTGCTAATGGTTTTTGTTTATTTGACGAAAGGGCAGCTGCTGCTGCCTGAGGATCGTTTCGGATCGGATTGATTGGTGTTATATGCCACTCAGCTCAGTTGCCCTGCTGCTGCTGCTGCTAGCTGCTGCCGCGTCCCGCTGCGATTGCTCAAAAAATACTTAAAGCGCACTTGAAGCGGCAACAAATTGTCACAATTCAATGACTCTTCCAATGCGCTCCACTTTATGCGCGTATTAATACTTTTTGCCTTGCCACGCCCCGCCTCCTCACCGTTACATGCCACCACTCGTCACCCGTCACCCGTCAACCGTCACCCTGCAGCCTTCACCCTTCCATGTCGCGCATCTGGGGCAGCGCGTTCAATTTCAGCAATCACAAAAAATACGTAGGAAAAAAATACAAATAAAAAACTCGCATTTAATTGGACTTCGATAAACCAAAATGCAATCAATGAATACGATACGATACGAATTGTATTTAGAAGATTTTTCTTTCAAAACTTGCTTCACTCATTTCTTAGCCAACCATATGCCATAAATTTTCATTTAAGCTCAGTTCACAAAATAGTATATCTTAGACCTCACATTTCAAACAATCAGCGGTTAAACAATGGGGAATTTGAGAAGATTGGGGTGTGTGTATATGTAGAATAATATACATATATGAAAGAGGGTCTTCAAAATTATATATAATATAAATATATTATATATTTTAATTATATAAGTATCATATGCATTAATATGCATTTGAGGGCACTACGTTTCTATATTTATTTAACATATGAGAATTCTTTAATGAAGTTATTCAAATTGGGCTTAGTTTGTTTCAGAGTTTCTATATTGAATTATAAATGTATATATTTTATATAAGGGTAATAATTATTGGTAAGGGGTTTAAGTAGTTATGCCTGCACGTAGATGTAGACCTATATCACCTTTTCTTCGAACAGGAGAAAATATAAAAATTATAATTAATAAAATATAAAATAAATATGAGCATAAGTATTCGTTTATAATATATGCATAAATAAAATAAAAAAATATATTTTAGAATTTTATAGATATGTATATTAAATATAAATTCTATTTTGCGAATCAATTTTTCTCGCAGGAGTTAAAACATTTTAAAACTGACTACAAGTGCTGATATCTTTCTCTAATTATATATGTCTAATGTTAGTGAATTATTATTAATTAATTACATCATGATCTATAGTATATTTGGCCAACTAAGTACTTGCCAGACATTCAACAATATTAAAATTTCTCACTCTTCAAAGGTATTAGAGACAGCGCTTAAAGCTATTAAGATCCATGGCAAACGATAAAACCTGCCCATTTTCGCAAATCAAGTAATTAGACGTAACTGAGATCTATAGCAAGTTTATGTAAATGCAAAGTAAACAAACTGATTAGCTAGATTTATGTTGCAAGAGGGGGGGGACAGAGAAGGGCTGAGCAGAGAAGCAGAGGGGCCAACATTTATCGCTGACAATAAACAATAGCCTTAAAGGACAATTCCAACGCCGGAGTAGGGGGCAAGGGGGTGCCAGCAGTTACCCGAAAAGTGAGGGGTAAAGTGGAGCCAAATAAAGAGCTGCGCATTGGCGAATGATTTTTGTTTAACAAATATATACATATATACTTATATACATACATGCGTCTAAATATGAGAAAAGTAACAACAAATACACTAAACAAATTATCAAAGTGGGGTGGAGCTTAACTATGTGAGTGTGTATGTCTGTGTTTACTTATAAATATGAACGTGTGTAGATGTGTGCGTGTGTGTATATGTGCTAACTGGTTTTTAAAGTAAACAACGCTTAAATTAGCGAATAAAAATGTATTATTAATGCGAAAACATGTTTATAAGACCATACACACACACACACACACGTACGCGCTCACACATACAGCTACACACACAGAATCAGAACAGAACGAGCTAAAGAAGAGACGCGTTGCGCGAGAGAATGAGAAAAAAAACGCTCGTTTAATTGTTGTTGTTGTTGTTGTTGCTGCGTTTATTGTGTTGTTCGTTTTTAAAATAAATAAGAACAAAACACGCAGTCGATATATGGCGTCGTCTATAACTTAAGGCGGGGCTAAGCGACCAAACTGAAAGTCGTATAAGAAAACAAAAAGAAACTGAAACAGAAACACATACACACACACACACACAGTCACAAATACACACGCATACTAATACAAGTCGCATTTGCTTATCTTAAATGAAATTAATAAATTAGAATTGAGAATTGAAATTTCAATTGCGGCAAACGATAAATGTGGATTATGTGAATGGGTTACATGTGTGTGTGTGTATGGTTTAGTATGTATATACATATGTGTGTGTGTGTGCCGATAAAGTTTTATATATGTATGTATAGGTACACATATTTAATGACTCTATAATCACGTAGCTAAAGGCGGCTGCGCAAAAAATAAAATAAAATAAAAATAAATATTAAATTTATATTTTTATACATATGTACATATATACATACAAACACATGCAATTTATATATACCCTCGTACGTATATTAGGCGCAACTCAAAGCTCTGACTGCTCCAAAAAAAAAAAAAAAAAAAAAAAACAATAAAACAAATATATTAAAAAATACAAAGAAAAAAACAAGTTTTGGGAGAGCTAAATTTTAATTTCATGTGACGCACATAGCATTTGCCTATACGCAGGCACGTAGAGCCGCACAAGAAAAAAAAGTATCTTACAGATACCAAAGCCTGAACCCTCTAACAGCCCAGCTGCACTTTGTGAGCTACTATTTTGTTATATTGTATTGTATTATTATATATTTGATATAGAATGGGTTTGTCCTTGAAAAACGTTCATTGGTTTCCTAAGGATTCGTTAGGACATTGTTTCAGAATGTAGATTCATTTTAAAGCTGATATCATATATTATATGTTTTCTTTTTTTACAGCTGTGATAGGATTTAGAAAATATGAGATATGCTCTCGACTTGTCTATCCGCCTCTCTCTCCCTTTGTTGAATATTCAATTCCTGTCTCCCTCCTTATCTCTATATGTCTATCTCTGCTCTCTCTTTTTCTTTACTACACTTTGTCACTCTTTACTTGACTTTGTCACTATTTTCTTACCCTCTCTCTCTCTATCCCTCTCTATCTCTATCTTTTGTCCAATTCCTCTATTCCTCTGTTAAAAGCTTTCTTTGTTTTCACTGTCTCTCTCTCTCTCTTTCTCTCTTTCTCTCTCTCTCTCTCTCTCTTTCTCTCTTTCTCTCTTTCTCTCTCTCTCTCTCTCTCTCACTACTTCTTATTCCTCTTTTTCAGTTGATCCTTCTCTCCCCCTTCGTTAATTCCAGACTTGTTCGATCCTATTCTCTAGCTATCTATGTATATAATTCTCACTTTTCCTAGCCCCCTCTTCTCTCTCTCTCTCTCGCTTTGTCTTCTCCTCTCAGTTTCAGCTTCTTCCTTTCGCTCCTCTGCTTTCTCTGCTACAACTGGCACAGCTCCACACCCGTATCCCCATGATTTTCTCAGCAATTTGCATGCCCCTGAGTCCAGCTGGGTAACCTGAACTTGTAGGTACTCGTACAGACCAAATACCTGAATGCCGGCCACAACTTGCGCATACTTAACGCACTCAAGTGACAATAATTGAATTCATTATGGGCAAAAAACGATTGTGACAATAGCGAACCAGTTGGTTAGTTGGTTATTAGCTGATATGCTGGCTGGAGGATTAACAATGGCGGGTTAATTAACCTGATGGTTACGTTGGCCTTGGAGCACCAGCAGCCGACAATAGATAGATAGATAGAGAGAGAGAGAGAGAGAGAGAGAGAGCGAGGGAGAGACATGCTTACGTGGTTTTAAGTATATTCGGTATAGTTTAAGTTCTGCTACCATTTTTATTTTGGATACGTGTGCGTTTTTTCATATGAGTTTAGTCCCTAGTACTCGTATCTCCCCCTCTAGCGCTAACGCACTCTAAACCCCATTTTGTTGGGGGGCCATAAAATGTTGTTATATTGACATGATCTTCGCGTATGTTGTTGCCGCTTCGAACGCGTCTTGCAAAAATCTTTATCAACCGGGGGTCAACAAACCCCCTCGATGAGCACCGTCGTGTGCCCGGTTGCTGTTGCTGGCCCGGCTGCCTGCCTGCCGGCCTACCTTTGGTTTATCAGATAATGTGGCCAAATACAACGGCGACAGCGACTACGTTGATGACATTGTCGTCTCTGACTCAAGACCCCATAAAACATGACGCCAACTTAACGGTACTATTGCCATTATGAGCCAGTTGAGCATTTTGATTTGAAAATTTGTTTGGGATTTTGGTTTTTAGATTAACAATTTTAGGGAAGTGTTCAACAGTATAGAATCTATTTCTTATTGAACTGAGACTGGAGATTTTATTTACATTCTATATATTTTACATATCATTGGTTCTATATATTTTACATATCATTTGTTCATGAAAATAGATTTACTATTTATAGTAAAATACTTCAGCTTTCTTGGAATTTTTCAATATATTTATGTTTTTGTTCAATTATTAACTTTAGTTGATATTATTTATTTCCTGCCCTATATCCTATTTCCATTTATACTCTCCATTTTGTTCTCATTCATGTCGTAATTCTTTTCCCACGCTATATCAACAAATTTTTGTTTTATTTCCTTATTACTTTAAATATCTTAGACTATCACATAGCATACTTTTAAGAGTGTTTATCTTTACTCTTTCAAATAATTGAATTTAAGGAAAGCTATGTAACTTGATAGAAATCATATAATATTAAAATAAAAATTGAGACAATGAACAAAAAAAATTATGCATTTTTTTATACGTTAGCTTAAATAGTATTAATAATTCCACAGTATTAGTATAATAGTATTAAAATTCTACACTCACCATGTAAACAATGTGGGGGCTAGAATAAATATGCCCAGCAATTAAATTGCGTTTGTTGCACGTTAATTTGCAATATATAAGATGTTGCATCTACCCGATGCATTTATGACTCAAGCAAAATAGTAAAAGAATATTTCCATGAGTGGAGCGCGTCACAGATAACAAACGGAACGCCAGAAACACAACAGAACTGAACAACTCGAAATAGAGCGATAAAAATAAACAAACACGTGCGAAATGCGCTTACGGAAGAGTCCACCGGTTGGCTAAGGCTGGGAGGCAGGCAGGCAGGCAGGCCGGTAATATGCACTATGGTAAGACGTACTAAATGAAAATTGCGCGCTAGGACAACCTAACCAGAGGCGGCCAAAACTGCACTGAATGCGCCAGCACTGGCCCCGACTCCCGAACTCCGAGTAACACATAGAAGACGGAGACGTTGGCGTAGACGTAGAGACAGAGACAGAGACCGAACCAGAGATTCTGATACGCCGAGTGCTAAAGAGAAAAAGAGAAAGAGAGAGAGCGCGAACTGCCCGGAATCGGAATCATCGGAGCAACGAGCGATTCGCATACACAAATAATAAATATTCACTTACATATCTAAAACAAAATGAAAAAATAAAATACAAATACAAATCTATATACATATACATGTGTATGTGTATGTGTATATACATGTGTATTTGTATATAACTGTAAAAAACATAAAGCGAAGCAACCGAAAACTTGGCTAAACAAAGTGCATAAACAAAAGTTGAGCTGCGGCTTTTGCTTTTCTCTTCTCTGTATTTATTTTAACTCTTCTTTGGAGTTGTTCTTCGTTTTGTTGTTATTCTTGTCTTTTTTTTTCGCATTTGAAGAAAATTTGCTGACATTTGCAATAGAATTTTTGTTTTTATTTTCGTTTGTTCTGTGCTTTATTTAGTTCTCTCTTTTCACGCTTAACTGTTGCAATGCCAGCCAAAGGCAACAAAGGAGGAGGCGAAGAGACGCAAGAGACAGTGGCTGAAGCAGAGCCAGAGGCAGAGGCAGCAGGCAGAGACGCTGCAGCTGAAGGCGGCATGTGGGTCTTATTTCAATTTACAACCAAGTGACGAAGTATCACAATTCAATGTTTAAAGTTTTTATCACGTTGTGGACGGACGCCAGCGCCGCACACATACGAACAAATAAGAGCACTGCAAATTGGTGAGCCGACTTGCGCATACCCTGGGTTTGGTTGTGTACATATGCATCAATATAAAGTTATATGCAAATAATATGTATTCATTATTATAAGTATTTCTCTGCTTTAGCTGGGTGAGGTTAAGGCCATAGACATATGTAGTTTTACATATTATATTTTTAAAGCTTGAAAAATCGAACGAATACCATTTTTAATAATTTTTTGCTGCTTATCTTTCATACATTTCAATTTAATAAACAAGCCGTTTAAAAAGTGCTAAACGTAAATTTCCAGAGTTAATTATATTTAAAATAATGGTCCATACATAATTGCACCAAAGCAATGCCTTTATTTGATATCACAGGGTATTACTAGCAAATGGAGCGTCTAGCGGTTTGGGTGCTTGCATTGAGGCATATGCAAAAAACGTCGCATATGCATCCGTGTGAGTATATGTGTAAGCTTCTGTGAGCGGGACTGGGCTGACACAGTATGGTTAATATGGCGCGACAGTCCCTCGCCGGGTCGTTCGCTTAGTCAGCCCGCTCCGGCACTAACTATTTAGTAAGCAACTGAAATAGTAGCACCCGTGTTAGTATCAGTTCATGAAATGACAAGCAACAAAAAAAAAAAAAAACAGCGCACACCATATTAGCACACACACACACATGCATATCAAGAGCGTATGCAAGTAGAATGACTTGGATACATACATATGTATGTTGCATTTGAACACGAGTATGACCATAAGTGTGAGAGTGTAAGTGTGTGTGTGTGTGTGACTCTGAGAATGGGCATGCAAGAATCACAGAACAACGTCAGCGTAAACTGATTACCCCCCTTCGATCTATGGAGCACGTACACAACGTTCGCTTGCGATTGGCTATTTTTGTTGTTGTAGATTTTTTGTTTTTGGTGTCGTCTATGGGAACCTTCGGCACGGGAGTTTGGTTTACAACGTTACACTTCGAAAAGAGTCATTTGGCGGGTAGTAACTGCCCAACTAAAGGGTGATGCATGCCCAGCTCATCTGATTTATGTAATGCAGTATATAGGAAGTCATAGTTGAGCTTTGAATTACAATTGCGCAAAAGTATAATGCCTTCTTTGATGACTTTGATTACATAGTGTTTTAGCAGTATATTTTAGTCAATCTTCTCAATGATTGATTACTTATGGCAAATGGCAACTCTAACAAACGAACCTGTCTGACAATACAGAAAGGCACAATGCGAGCATTTAATATTATTTTAACTTGCACTTTCTGGCAACTCTGACTCCCTCATACACCCACTTACTGCTGCAAGTAACTATAAATTGCTGTCTAGCACACAACAAGCATATTTACACACATATAACATCATACGAATACATATATACGCACACACATACATCTACAGAAACATAAAAATAAAAGGGGAAAAAAAATGCAAAATAAAAACAGCACACAAGATGCAGTACACATGTATGTATGCATACACACACATACACGATTATAAATTTTTGCACGAAAATGAACACGTGCTGCTCCAATAAGGAATGGTAGCGCGCGAGAGGTTGCCTGCAGGCACAGCCGGCTGCCAGCGTGTGGATAGCGGGACAGTGGCAGAGCGGGGCGGGCAAGGCAAGTGTGCGTTATGCTCGCATACCAGGCGCAACAATAACAAATGGCAACGTGAGAGCTGCTTTGCGGCTGACTCATGCCTCGCAATGCAATTGCCAATGTATTGCCGCTCTTTTGGGCTAAGAGCGAGTGGGTTGTAAAGCAAGAGACGGGTTAACCAATAAGAGCGAGTAGCAGACCAATTCTTTTCCATTGAGCAGCAGTTGGAGGTTGGGATGCCAAAAGTGCGGTGCTTGCCGACTCCAGCTGCAATGCGGGCTATTTGGTCTGAAACTTTAGTAGCCTCTGCTAACTTTGAGCAAAAACTTTTGATACGAGTACCTGCCACTAACTAAGCACAATTCTATACACGCACATTAGGCAAAAAGTTGGCACACGAGACCACCACGCATAGAAATTGAACTATGAAAATCCAAAAAGTTTGCAGACAGAAATTTCTAGGAAACTGCACTCGAATAAAACAAACGCTCACACTTACCGCACCGCTAGCCATTTAGTTGTAGCACGTTTATGTTTGTAGTTATTATTAAAGTTGTACTAATCACAAACCACTCTAATTTCACACGGAACGTTACAAATTTTGCACAATCCAAATTACACACTAAATCACTAAAATATTACAATAACAATTATCCATAGCCAAAAGTTTCAAAACAGCTGTAAATTTGAGCGCGCAGTAGCACAGGGCTGTTATGACAAACAGCTGGTACGACCAATTTATCGATAGCGGGTGGAGAGAAACGTTTATGATTTAAACATCGTCGACACTCTTCTCCTTGTTGAGCGGGTTTTCCTGGGAGGTTTTTTTTTTAAGCTGGCTGTGAGCAATTTGAACCAACGAAAACGGCTAACATATTGCTCAAATGACTTGCTTATAAAATACAATTTAAGTCGGCGCTTCCTGTGCTCATTATTATCCTTGTCCCTATCTGATCTTCGATTGAAAATTAAGTCTAGGGCAAAGGAACAATGCAGATAATAGGTGCCAACAGCGAACCAAGCCCACGTGGCATTGTCCTTGCAGCAGATGAAAAATTCATTGTGTTCCTGCTCCTGTTCCCTAAGAAAAGGCATCAGCTGATTTTTTTCAAGCAAATACATGTGCACGTAGACGGTAATCATATTCAATGTGCCCATTGTTCCACTCATCAAGGCCTCGAGACGGTGCGCGACTCGCTCGTAGAATATAGATCCCACCAAGCTGGCAACGCCTAATAGGACACCACTTGCATATGTAGCGCACAATATAAAAACGTTGGGGATATCATGATCCAAATAGCACACTAGGTGCCTATAGCAGCAAGCCGAGCTTAAAAAGATTTCCAACATCTTGAACAGCGCCCACACAGGCTTCTTGGAGCGCTGATGCATTTTCTTCAGATTTACATATATATCTTTATATATACAGAAACGTATAGTATATATTTTTATATAGTACACAGTTGACTGTAGATAAGGAGCTTATCCTTACCTACTACGATTACCTACTGTACTAAAATAAGCTTAAAACAAGTTAAATTATAATATTTATAAATATTCACTTCCGCCAGTATTGCGTTATCCGATGAATCTGCTCGACCAGCGCGGGCATCACAGCTGTTATGGATATGTCCAGCAGACTCTGCAAGTGCTGGACCGCCTCCTCGTCGGAGAGGCCCAACTGCAGGTTCTCCTCCACTTTCTTGACCGCCTTGTCAGGCTCCAGGGCAATATCGGGTACAGTGGCATCCACCATGAGCGAGAACAGATTGAGCATCACATTGGCATGCCGGCGCAAATGCAAATACGCCGTATAGCACTGCTTGCGGAATTCGTGATAGAAATCCGAGCTGACACCGCCCATGGCTTCGACCATTTCTTTGCTCAGCTTCATGGGCGGTGGCATGGGCTTCGGATCGCGTCCAAGAATGTATCCAAAATCGATGTGGAATAGCTTGCCATAGCTGGTTAGCAGCAGATTGTCCAAATGTCGATCGCCCACGCCCAGCAAGTATGTGATAACACAGTATCCCGCACAGCTCTTAATGTATGTGTCCATGACCTCGGAGGAGATGCCAAAGGGGCCGCTATCGCAGGGATTGTGGCGCTTAAAGAAGTTAAGTATGTTGCCCTCACGGGCGAGCACCTCGGCCACGGTGCACGAGTCGATGTACTGAAGGAAACCATGCTTGGAGCTGGTTGCCAGCACTTTATACGGAGTCAGTTTGAGATCAAGATTCTCTCGCCGCAACAACTTGTCCATCAACGTAATCATTTGCAGTATGAGCTGATCCTGACGCAGGTCATCGCCATGCTTAAAAATGGCCACATACTCGTGCTTACCAATGGATGTAACAAACGTGAGTCTGTAAGCAGGAAATGATTAGCTTTTAGCAACTACTCTGTGAGCTGAATCCACTTACTTGGCTGGCATCAAGGCGCTCTTGAACAACGATGTGCGCGTTGGTATTATTTTGGTTATGTAGATTTCCGGGTCCAAGGGGAATGGGATTGGCTCAAAATTGGTAAAGTTCACCTTGAACATGACCTGATCGGCGAGCAGCTTTTGAAACTTTTCCGTTTTCTTGTTGCGATTCCCTGGCTCCTTGGCCACCAGCTTCACCAGCTTGACCAGCTCGTCGATGAAGCACTGCTGCTTCCGCAGATTGTGGGAGATGCCGCGCAAATGGAAGTTGCCTGGGTGCGAGACATGGAGAGGGAACAATAACAAGGTTTCATTTTGACAGGAAATCTACGCACCGTTGTCGAGCACCTTGAGGAATATGTTGTAGACCATGGCATACATGTCGTGCGCACGCTGATCTTGTTTACGCACCGACTCGACATCCTCCACCTCAATGGACAGATACCAGTACAAGTAGTTGGCGAGCGTGGCATTCTTGCAGGCGCGCTGTATGAGGAATGTACACAGATTCACGGGCACGCCCTGGCCCAGAAGCGTTGTATTTGAATTGGATTGGGAGGTCATCGAGGCGGCGCTCACTTCGCCACCATCGGCGCGGTCCATTCGAAGTGCTGGCGTGCTGGCCCTGATCGCCTGTGCGCTGGCACCGCTCGACATCGTCGTTTTTTCGACCTTGAGAGCTGTGAGCGCAGCACGCTGATTGGCGGGTATTACCGAAGCATGCAGAGCGCTACTCGCTGCACTCAGGTCGGAGATGCTGCTCTGATCTAGCAGAGAGTCGCTCTCGTCCAGCAGTGAGCAGCCCGCGTCACGCTCTGGTTCTGGTATGATGAGCTTGTGCAGTTGTATTATATTGCGTAGATCCTCATATTTGAGCGCCTGCACGAGCTGCAGCAAATAGAGCAGGAGATCCTCGTCGGGTGCCTGCGCCAGCCGACTGATCGCATACTTGCGCACCTCCGGGTGTGTAAACGTTGGACTGAGCAGCTCAAGCGCATCCTCCACATCCATGGGCGCCCAATTGGCCAGCATCCACAGAGCCTGAGTTACCTCATCGCTCGTTTCCCAATTGATGCACTTTAAAAATTTTGTGAGCGCCTTTTTGTGCGTGGACAAGTAGAAACGGAACTTCCACACCAAGTCCTGCTCCTCGCTGCTCAGCACGTAAGTCGGTGGATAACAAACTATTTTGTGCAATTGATCACGAATGCTGGAGTTAGAATATAAGGTATATGATACTGGATTTAGGATAATAAATAAAATTTGAGTAATGCATACATTGTTGTCGGCTTGGCATCCCGATCGGAAATACCAGAGCGCTCCGAACGTGCCAGACGATGATGTTTGCGCTCAACTAGATTTTCCTGCAATAAAAAACTTTGAGACAAATGGTAAATATAGCTTTGATCTACTTACCATTTGAATCTCTGAATCCGGGACCAGAACTAGCTTAGGTTTGGCTGGCAATTTATATTTGCTATCCACTTCTGGCTCAAAGTAGACAACTGAATACTACAGAATATAAAAAGACATTATCATATAGTCTTATAGTACTCAAATTAGATCCCTTACGGTGTACATATCATCCACGATAATTGTGGGAAACTCGATCATGAGGAACATGTAGTCGGACATTCGTTTCTCGCGCTCGTTAATCACTTCGATTTCACGGAATGTCAAGCGATCCAGCCAGTCGACCTTCTGCACCTGGCCGTTGCGATGCTTTTTGGCCAATTTGCCAAGGCGTTGCATCTGTGATTTGGAGGATTCCTTGCCCTTGCCAGGGGTTTTGCTCGGAAAGTTGCCGTCGCCCTCAACGCCCAACCAAACACGTAGATCGTACATGCCCTGACGGAACATGCCGTCCTTGCCAAACATTGAAATAGCAGTGCCGCCAATCACCGTTGTCTGCCCAGCACCGGAGCAGTCGAGTATGGTTAGCACCAGCATGGCGCCCCGCGGCAAATCGGAGAATAACAATGGCAACGTCACCCACTCATTCCAGCTCCAGCGTTTGCTGAACGCCTTGTATGAATTATGCACAGGCAGGCAATAGGGATGCCCGTCATTGTAAACCTGGAGTCGCACTTGGAACGAAGGATACTCCTCCGAATAGAGGCCCGAGAAACGGAGTATGGGATCATCGAGCAATTTTTCGTAATCAGGCTGGCGTTTCTTGCCTTCGAGCGTGCCACTGTGAGAGAGAACATATATTAATTATTTGGCATCATTGGGCATGGAGTGATTACTAACACTTTAATTTGGACACGTTCGTGTAGTGAGGAACTGTGTATATAGCGAAAATGATCATCAGGCTGATCCATTGCGACTATTTTTATTTTTCATCCACAAGCAGCTGCTTGATGACGAACCTATCAGCAAACAGCTGATAGAAATGGAATTTTATCGATAGTGATTTTGTTGTGCTTATCGAAATGTTAAGTTAACAGAAGCACGCATTCTTAACAGAAGAAGAAGCAGAGCAGGCGCGAACACATTGGAACTGACTAGGAAAGATTAAGCACCTTGGTAAAGATGTCAACAAATGCAATGATAGACCTTGCGCTGGACCGCGTGGATTGGACTGCATTGGCCGAGAACCAAGAGGAACTGCCTCGCATTTATACGCCCGGCGAGGTGCTGATGTCGGAAGCAGGCTTTATGCGCGGCCATGGCACCTTCGTGGAAGACGAAAACATAAAAGCCTCAGTGGCAGGTGTGATTGAGAAGGTGAACAAGTTGATATCGGTGCGACCGCTTAAGAGTCGCTATGTGGGCGAGATTGGCGATGTGGTGGTGGCACGTGTACTGGAAGTGGGTCAAAAACGTTGGCGAGTCGACACAAATTCACGTTTGGACTCATTGCTGCTGCTTTCTTCAGTAAATCTACCAGGCGGTGAGCTTAGGCGGAGGTCAGCGGAGGATGAACAAATGATGAGGCGTTATCTGGACGAAGGCGATTTGATATCCGCAGAAGTGCAGGTCAGTAAGACGAAAGCAAATTTTACTTATACGTTACTTATTGAGTATTTTTTGTAGAACGTCTTTGAGGAGGGCACATTGTCGCTATACACCCGCAGCTTAAAATATGGCAAACTATCTCAGGGCATACTGGTTAAAGTTTTTCCAGCGCTTGTCAAACGCCGAAAGATGCATTTTCACAATCTGCCATGTGGTGCCTCCGTCATTCTAGGCAACAATGGTTACATCTGGATATCGCCCACAAAGTGCGATGAGCAGGTCGGCGGCGAAGGTGGCTTCGCCCAGAACTTGACCGAAGTGGTGCCGCGCAACGAACGCGAGGTTATAGCACGCCTGCGCAACTGCATCCTGGCGCTAGCCAAGTGTAAACTGATGTTATACGATACAAGCATTCAATACGCCTACGAGGAGTCGCTGAAATACGAATCCCGTGAGCTACTCCAGCAGCACGTCATCTTCGATATTGGCGAGCAGACGCAGGCTCGGCTCAGAGATGTCGATCTAATGGATTGATGCAAGGGCCAAAATAAAATTTATTACTTATTCGATTTTGTGATAATTATTGCTAAGACAGATTGATGTCAGTCCTACTAAGAGAGAAGTCCTTGAAGTTTTTATAGGTTGCCTGTTTATGTACTCGATATATATCGATTGAATCAGCCATAGTTATATTGCAGTCTCGTACAGTACCCATCTTGTATACAGACCTAAATTATCAAACTACCTGACTTAACATATGGCTACCTGAGGTAATGGCATTGAGCTTGACTTTCGAAGAAAAATAGAAAACAGTCTGAATTGTCTGGAAATAACGTTTCCGACTGACTCATCTGAAATCATAGGGGAATTTTAAATCTTCATATATACTAAGTGAATAAATCTTCCTTATCTCTCTTATTATTGTTAGTAGTCCGATTAAATGGCTACGTTTATTACGAACTCTTGTGAACAAGTTTTTAATCGATAATTTCAGGATTTACAGTTCCCCTATTAAAAACATTTCCCTTTCAGAACTGCATAGCACCACGAATATGTGGTCAAAACAAAAGCGATTTGTTTACTATGAGTATTTAGTGTATTTGCCGTGCACCTAAGTAGCAACGCTTTGTTATAGCTCTCTGGCAACGCCAATAAAAATGGCCTCTTAGCGTAAAAGGTGGCAGCTCTGTTCGAGGTTCGTGTATTGATGCAAGGCATTGTGTTTGTCACTTTTTTTTCCAATTTTTTGTTAATTTACAACAAAATAATTATAACCAACTACCTTAAGCGTGATTTAATTGCTACGTCAAGACAAAGACTACAATTTTCGAAATGGCTGACATTGGCGTTGTGCGCGAAACTGAATTACGCAAAAAGGAAATATGCCGCTTCTGTCTGGTGCAACAAAGCAAACTTGCCTCAATTTACGTTGAGAACACACGCGTAAAGTCAACCGCGTCGCTGCCGCTGCAAATAATGGCCATAACATCTATAGAGGTAAGTCGCGATTTGGTTCTAGGTTAGACTAAGCCATCAATTTATTTGCCTGAAGATGAACAATGAAAGAACTTGGCTAAGATGTTTGTCATCGCTGGTTGGTTTCTAAATAGCTGCGTTGGCGTCTTCGCTAACCTATTTGGCGGGCTTTTACAGATAACAATAATCCGCTACAGTTAGGACAACCGTGTTAGAAATCTGTTCAATTGTAAAAGATCGCGATAATGGGATAAACAAATCGCTCAAGTATAATATTTATCATTTTACCAATATGGCGACAACTGTACAAAAATGCACATACACAAATGCAGCTTGGCGCAATGCTGCCAGATCGCTCACAGCTGGAGGGAATATTAAAAATTATAATTTGATTATTATATCTTCAGATTTTGTCTTTCATGTTTATTTATGTTTTCATATAAAATATATATACGTTTCTTGGTTTGCTTATCTATTCATATGTTTGTAATTGCTTAATTTGTAAATATGATTCTGAAAATAATGGAAGATGGCATGGTTCTAACCAATAATTGCATTGACTTAGTCTTAATTGGAATTTGTTGTGTAAGTCAATCAGCGGTGGTTGTTAGCCTGCCTGGCTGCTAGGGGGTTTGTCCGTAAAGCGCAAAATGCGCGTCAACATTGATGTCACACATGGAATTTGCTTCTGACGATCCATCAACGGATTCGATGGCACGTTCGATTCGTAATCGACGGCCACACGTTGGCTGACAAAAGTCAGCAATGTGAGCATATTGTAATCCTTGCCATTTTCATTGAGCTCCTTTATGAGCGACTGTATGTACCATGAGCCGTTATCAGTATTGCGCCACGAAAAGTATCCTGTAACATAAAAGGTTTGGCTATAGCAGGCTAACAACCAAATAATAATAATAATAATAATATGAATTACCTGGTATAGTTGAATATGAGAATAGAAAGTCGGCATGTGTAGGTATTTTGTAGCTCGTCGAGGAATCGCCATCCGTTTCAGTTTCCTTCACCATCTTTGTGCCCGGATCCAGTTTATCACCCTGACAGGCCTGTATGAAAAATAACTTCGGTTTACCAGCTAGCGTGGGGCAATTGTTGGCGGTAAAATAGGACGAGATGCATTCCAGCCTGTAAGGCACATCTTTGGCATAGAGATGACCGTGCTCGCCATGGGACATCACCGTAATCACTATGCAATCATTGTCAGTATGATCCTTTGAGGCCGCCTTGCTCACAATATCGAGAATCTCACTCAGGATGCAATCCTTGTGAACAGTCACCTCGAAACCTAAACGTTCCAAGGCTTTGGTTAGCTGTTCGCTGTCCACATTAGTGCCGCGACGCCTTGACAAATAGGGTGTAGTGAAAGTTTCGTGATTGAAGATGAGGGCATGTCCCCGGTGCTTATGATTCATATTATATTCCTGGGCGTATCGGTCGGTGGTCATACGAGCAACATATTTATGTATTGGGCTGATTCAAGCAAATAGATAAGACAAGTATTATCAGCAATTCGACTATTATAATTCTGATAGCCAACTTTCAAATTTATCGTCATACAGGAAATGGAATGACTATTATCAATGCATACACAAAAGCTTGCAGAAAACTCTAAAAATTATATTTAATATAAGGTCGATTGAAATCGAGTGTTTATCAAACCTTTGAAATTTTTTTTTTTTTTTTTTTTTTTTTTTACAAATATTACATTTTTCATGTTGTTTTTGCACAAATCGCGTGAGAGCTACGTGACTTTTACATATATGCACATATATCTCAACGCGATCATTACACCCTTTTCAACATATACGGAACAGGGTATATACATGCATGTCTGTATGTATGTAGATAATAAAAAAAAATGCACTTACGCTGGGACGGCGTTGGCTGCACCACCGCTTCGCGCAGAATTTATGCTCGCTTCTCCTTTTGCGTCGATTGTATCAGCATTGTTTTTTATTTTGCCGCTGTCAAGGTCGTGAGAGCCGAAGGATCTAATTTTCCATTCGTCCGTCATTTTACTTGTTGTTGTTCTTCTCCTGTGATTTCGTTCTTTCTTCTCTATCCCAGCACTCGCGCGTGTGTGCGTATCTCCTTGTTGTGTGCCTTTTGTTCTGCTTATTCAATTGTTGCGCCCTTTCCACTAGCCGAGTACTTTATATATATATGTGTGTGTGCGTTGCTTTGATTGCGCTGATTTATGCTTAGTTTTATTATTTTGCACTGTAAACAGCTGTTCTTATTACACTTGCCACGTGACCAATAGTTATCGAATTGCATTTGATTAAGAATAACAAAAATATCCTTTTATGGTTAACCGCGTTTAATCAATCAATTAATGAATGCGACGTAGACCGAACTCTGCACTCACGAAAACAAATCGTGCGAGTGCACTTGTAGTTGTGCCGCGCTTGCCGCCAACTGCATAAGGCGTTGCCACTTTTGCCGATGGCATGGTTAGAGCGCATGCGCGGTGCTGCCCCTTGAATTGTTTGACCATTCACATGTAAACGTACTTATTTCTTTATTGTTTTGAAATAAACAGGTCCAGAGCAATGATGGAATGCCCAGCTATATCTGTTTGGACTGTCGTCTGCTTTTCGAGCACTGTTATCGCTTCAAGCAGATGTGTAAAAATGCGGACACTCTATTGCGACAATATCCGTTAACAGGCAAATGGCCTGAGCCACTGGAGAAGCCGCGGGCCCCATTGATAGCCAGTCAAATGGGTACAGCTAAGAAGGATTCTGTAGAAATGCAACCCAAAAAGCTGCTCAACTCTATGGCCAAATCCAACAATGTCCAGATTGAAAGCGTACAAGTATTGGAAACCAGCTGTCTCACCAAGAAGCTGCTCAACTCGGGTGCAGTGACCTCGGCTGAGCTGCCGACTCCTCCCAGAGCGTCTCCGGTAAAACGCTCACAGGCGAAGTCATATCAAATGAAAGTGGAGAACAACCAGGAGCTTTCCATGGACGATGTGCACAGTCTACTCGCCGATATGGCTGATGAACTAGATCTGAGTGACGTAACGCCCGCTCCTGCAACGCCTTCGGTTACCAAGCCAAAGGTGCTCAACAAATCATCGATGCGACTCCTTAACAAAGGTGCCACCACACCATCAGAGCCTCGCCTGGCCACGCCACAAATAAAGCACTACGAGGATGGCAATGTGGCGCTTGTTACGGAAATACTCGATGCGGACGCAATCGAAGCAAATGATCCGGCTGCAGATCCCATAAAAAATGCAGCGCCCGTAGCGACAAACGTCTTTCCATGTCCGCACTGCGATCGCTCGTTTCCATTGATGCAGCTGCTCGACATACATGTTGTCAATCATTCTCGCACACGCAGTTTCCAGTGTCCAGAGTGCGATAAGAGCTTCTTCTCCAAATACGATCTGCAGAAGCACAACTTTATACACACAGGCGAGCGTCCATACAAGTGCAGCGTCTGTGAGAAGGCCTTCACGCGTCGTGCCCTGCTGCATCGGCACGAACGCACCCACACTGAGGTGCCGAAGTTCATATGTGTTTACTGCGAGAAGCCGTTCATCTCACGCAAAGAGATGGAGAAGCATTCAGAGCGCCACACCAAGAAGAGGCCGTTCCAGTGCGGCGTGTGCCAGAAGTCATTCGCTTTTAAGCAGGGCCTGGAACGACACGAGGTGAGTGCAAATCGAGAATAATCTTTATGTATGTGTGGGATTTATATTTATATTTCTCTTCAGGTCATACACAGTAATAATCTGCCATTCTCGTGCCAGTACTGCAGTCGAAGCTTTGTGACCGCTGGCAAGCTGGCGCGTCATCTGGTTGCGCATGCCGGCAAGCGCGTTTATCCATGCAAGTATTGCAACAAGTCGTACCTGCTGTCGCACCACCTCTCGCGGCATCTGCGCATGCACAAGCAGGCCGTGGTGGCCTCATTTACGTGCAGCATTTGCAAGGATACGCATCCCACATACGACAGTCTCGTGGAGCACTCGGCCATCCATGCCAGCATCTCGCTGGTCTGCCCGCTGTGTCAGGCGAGCATTGCAGACTTCGATAGCCTGGAGCCGCACATGCAGGCGCACAAGAAGAGCGAACGACACGCCTGCGAGTTTTGTGATTTAATATTCATGACCTCAGGTCAACTGCAGAAACACATCGAAGACGATCATGTGGTAGACATGGTGCCCTATCAGAATGAAAGCGAATATGAGCAGGGAGCCAGCAAAGAGGATGCCGAAGAGGAGTCCGAATTAATGGCAGAGCTATTGGGCGAGGAGTCGCAGACGGCTTCAAATGAATCCGTGACGCCACCGCAGCCAAAAATACGTAAACTCAATCCGAGTTCCAAGTCAACAGATAGTGAAAAACCCAAGCAAGAGTCAACGTCAAAGAATATCAAAGATGAGCCGTCTTCGCCAGAGGTACTAAAAAGATCTCGCACATCAAAGTCACCCGCAGCTTTTTCCGTTTCGCCTGAAAACAAACGTCAGACGCGCCGGCAAGAGACCAAAGAAAAGAATGTAAAACCAAGCGACTCGGGCAAAAGATTAACGAAGAAAGTTGTCGGAGTTCCGGAAAAACCAGGCACCAAACAAAAGAATACAAAAGTCACAAGTTCCAAACAGCAGAGCTCCAAGTAGATTCGATCCGGATTCTATTGGTCTAAAATAACCTGTGCTACGTTTATAAACCTAGACTTGGTTGATGCATAAGAAATGTATTTTACATTGGGCAAATGTAAAAACGGATCAATATCGGGTCATTTTCAATTTTTTAAAAACAATAGTTTCGCTGCACATTTTTATGATTTGGTTTATGTCTAGCTCGGATTCTGATATTTGGAAAGTGAAGAGAAGTAGATGCAAATTGTATACAGAGAATATAGTAACAAATAAATGATATTTATCTAAACAATCTAGCATTTTTATCTATCCATATATAGTTGTATGAGACTTTGCAATGCCTGGAAATCTATTCTTCGGTCACTTATCCAGTTTGTCACTCTTTATTTAGTTAAGTTTATCGGGAGTGTTTCTGTTTGTGTGTATTTCCACATTAATTACAGCTAACAATATGTTTAAATACATCGAGTGCTATTGTAGCAGCAATGGCAGATTACCATGAGCTGCGACACCTTTACAAAGAGTGGTAGAGCTGCTTAGTGTTCATAGCCATCGGGCAGAGCGTTAACATGGGGGTTATGGAACAGGCTCTTGTTGCCCTCGCCCCAGGGGAAACGCTTCTCACGACGACACAAATAATCGTACTTGACGAATTCCGGACGGGGGTGGTCGTGCTCTTCCTGGTGCTTCAGATAGGCGTTCAGCATGCACAGACCCACAGCTGGCATGGCCACGAAGAAAGACAGACGCTTCCAGACCTTGTAGCCACCTGCAAGAGATCAGTCAACGTATGTGTTATCAACGATATTTTCAGTTTTGGTAGACACCTCAAATTATATAACCTTAACCTATGAGGGAGGATATTATCGATTGTGGACATAGTTACCAGAATGTTCTCCAGCTACGGCGGCAGTGCCGGACATGTTTCTGGCGGCAATAACGCCAATTTGGCGACGAATCGCGTTGTTCAACACAAACGACATATTTACGTTTTAATTTCTGTGCCTTATGCGATTTGTAAATGAAAATTGACTCTTCTTCTTCTCTTTGACAGTCAGCTCTGTTCGACCTCCTCCTAAATTAACAGACTATCGTTCTGTTATTAACAGTAGTATCAGCTGTTAATTTTAAACTGTCATAATTAAATTTTCAGCGCTACAAATATTATATTTAAAAATGTTAATTATTGAAAAGAAATATTCTAAAACAAAAGACTGATGATATGTTTTTTCAGGAAACCGTTTGAAATAGAAGATAATAATCGGACTTTACTTCACTTCAATGCTATCGACATCATGACAAAAAAAAAAAAAAAAAATACCAAAGAGTCTGGGCTATTTTAAATACCATTTTTCATATATAACGGCTTACAATTATGATTTTGCGATGCCTAACATTATGCAACTGTTTTTTAAAGGTGTCTCAGATTGCCCATAACTAACGAAATTAAAAATTATAAATAATAAATATTCCATGTGCATCACAAAGTCTTGACTTACATTGGATTGTAATTGTTTTCTCACTTGATAAACCACGGGGATTTTCTAAAATAAACATCAGATATTAATCTAGAGAAAGTTTGATAAGCAATTTTATTTTCACTTGATAATGTTAATGTTAATAAAGTTAAGTCCGCGATTTAGCTAGAGAGTTAAATATACTAATTATCTATGCAAATACTATATTGAACACCATCCATTCCCATTTCTATGTTTTCTGCCTCAAGGATAAATTCGAAGATCTAGATCATTATTTGAGAAACTGTAAGTCTTTCATTGTTCATTATTCGATCACGTTCATGGTGAAAAGCCAAAAAAGACAAAAACGTGTTCGAAAGTAATCTTATCTATTTTGAACTTTTACCACAGATGTTCTGCGCCTCACTCCCAGACGAATCACATTTGCTGACAGACTGCTTCATTCTTCCTTAGCCAAATTGAAGAAAACATATCAAGTCATATAACGCTAATAAAATTACGATGCCCAAAAAGCTGAAAGATTTAAATGATAACTGAAATGAGGCTGCATAAACTGAGCTATTAGCAATTTAGATTAGAGTCTCGGACAACTGTGTCTATAAATACGTGGGAATATGGAAAGCTTCGGTGTCAGTCTGTGAGGAACTCAAGCACAAGTATGGGGTATCTCTTTATTACTACTGCGCTGCTTAGTGCATTGGTAGCGACAGCTTGGTCGGCCGCAACCTTCAATTGTAAGTGCTCAGCTTAGATCAGGGAATTTGAAGTTAAGAATCAAATTCTTTGGCAGTGAAGGAAGTCCACACGCAGGAGCAGCTGGTGGGCTCATCTGGTATAGCTGCGACCAGAGATGTGAATATCATTGATCCTAATGCTATGGCCAAGAACAAGTATACACCACCAGAGGAGAAGGACGCTCAATTCTGGTATGATATCGCCAATGAGGAGGTGGCCAAACGTTTGGCCTTGCCGCAGCCCGATAAGAGGAAGGCCAAGAATCTAATTATGTTCCTGGGCGATGGAATGTCGCTAACAACAATCGCAGCTGCCAGAATTCTGAAGGGTCAACTGAAGGGCAACACAGGAGAGGAAGATTCCCTCAGCTTTGAGAAGTTCCCCCACACGGGATTGAGCCGGGTAAGCAGATGTGAACATAACTGTTTGATCGCCAATTCCACTCTGGTTGATAACTTCATTTCGGACAGACCTATTGCTCCAATGCTCAAGTACCAGACTCTGCCTGCACGGCCACCGCCTATCTGTGTGGCGTCAAGACCAACATTGTCGCCCTGGGCATCACGGCCAACGTGAACTTCAACAATTGCAGCGGCAGTGAGGATCCCGCCAATCACGTGAGCTCCATTGCCGCCTGGGCACAGGCAGCGGGCAAGGCCAGTGGAATCGTGACAACGACAACTCTGACCCATGCCAGTCCCTCGGGTGCCTATGCACACTCCACCAATCGTTTCTTTGAGTCTGACACGGACATCGTTAACTATGGCGAGGGCAAAAACTTCCCCGACTCCTGCACGGACATTGCCACTCAGCTGATTACCAAGGAGCCGGGCAAGAACTTTGATGTGATGCTGGGCGGCGGCATGGGCAAATTTTTGCCGAAATCAATAACGGATAAGTTCGGCAACCAGGGCGAACGATCTGATGGCGTCAATTTGCTATCCAGGTGGCAATCATTGCATCCGGATGGAGCTCTGGCCTACAATCGCAAGCAGTTGCTGAGCGTGAATCCTAAGAACACCCCTCGATTGATCGGCCTCTTCAATTCTGGTACCATGAATTTCCACAAGATGGCCGATGCGGAAAATACGCCCACATTGGAGGAGATGACCAGAAAAGCCATCGAGGTGGTCAGTCAGAATCCTGAAGGCTACTTCCTGTTCATCGAGGGTGGCCTCATCGACTATGGTAATCATTACAATGTGCCTCAGATGGGACTTGACGAGGTGCACGAGCTATCCAAGGCTGTGGAAACGGCGCTGGGCATGACAAATCCTGAAGAAACTCTGATCGTGGTCACCTCGGACCATGCCCATCCACTGTCCATCTCTGGCTATCCAGGTCGCGGTACAAATATTCTGGGACTCAATCAACACGATGCCGATGTCAATGGCGTTAAGTATGCCACCTTGAACTATGCCGTTGGTACCAAACCGTATCTGGATGAGAATGGCAATCGCGTGCCGCTCGAGGACAAAATCGATGATCCCTGTAAGTGCAGAGGTTCGACTGTAAGGAATACCTATTATTTATAATCTACTCTTTTATTTAGTGTTCATCTTTCCGAGTTATATAACTGGCAGCATTGGCGTGCATTCGGGTGATGACGTTGGCATCTTTGCTACCGGACCCCAGAGTCATCTATTCTCCGGTGTTATGCAACAGCACACCATACCCCATCTCATGGCCTATGCCGGCTGCATTGGCAATGGACCCACTGTCTGCGATAACTAGGGATGGAGATTGACCCACTGTCTGCGATAACGGAGCAACTGAAACTAGGGATGATTACCTCTAAACGGCTATGATTATGTAACAGCAAATAACATAAACCAACAAATGTTAATGTGCACATTAAGAAAATACTTTTTCATAATTATTCTTGGAGTTTCCTGCGTGGGGGCTTTCCTTCGGGACTCCTTATACTTAAGGCAAATCAAATAAATTGAGTATACCAATTTTTTTTATTTATGTCTCTCTCATATCTGCAACAGTCAAGTTTAAAGCTAATGTTAATACTAATGTTAATGTTAATATAAATGTCATACCATTCAAGTTCTGTATGATATATTAATTGCATATTCAAGTTGACAGCTGGCTAAACGATTTTTCTACTTTAATTAATTAGGAATAAAAAAAAATGAAGCATTGCTAAAAATCAATAATAAAATTGACATTACCCGTTTTATTTATTGCCATTCTATGCATGTTTCGCATGGAAACTTATGCGAATTCCTGTTCTCACAAGAAAAAAAATTTTATATATGTATATATATTTTTTTTTTTCAACCAAAAATTGATTTCAATTTAAAACGCATCAAACATACAAACATCTTGCGAGTAAATATATAAATATATGAACAGTTTGTGTTAGTTGTGCGTGCTGAGTACCCTGTAATATTTTGGACTACCCTATGACTAAGCATTCCTATGCATAAAACAAGAGTTAAAAGATATGGAATTCTTAGGGCTATCTTCAAATGTCGTGCTGAATACTCTCTAATATTTTATACTATCCAATGAAGGACATAGAATTTTACAGATATTAGAATTTTAAGAAATGGAAATATAGTGCTTTAAGTTAGCTTATTTTTTTCGATATATTATCTATATATATTTTAATTTTCTTTAATTCAATGAGTATCTCTTAGTTAAGCTTTGCCTTGCTGCTTGCATTCACATTTGCTTCAATTGCCGCCTGACGAACGACATCGATTTGGTATCACTTAGACTTGGAGTGCTAACACTTAATGCATATGAGCGTGTGTCAATGGTCGTGTGTGTGTGTGTGTGTGTGTGTGTGTAATACTTTCTGAATGTCAGGTTCAAGTATTGCCAGTGCGTCAGCCATGCACAAATGTATCTGTTCGCTTGCAACGGGCAAGTGGCACCCACACAGGCATTTAGAGCAGCAGCTGTCTCGCTCACTCATTGACTTTGACTTGTAATTGTATTCATTGTTGGCTGCCTTTTTAAATGTTTTTTGTTGTTGTTGTTTTTAACGCGTTTTTGACACAAATGACTGCGAAACAGTTTGTCGAGACAATAAACATCAATTTTTTGTTTGTATTCGCTTGCATAAAGACTTTGCAATTAAGGATTTCAAGGCTGGGTCCTTGCGGTTCACATTGCGTCATCTCAGCCTCTGCAGCCTCTGCTGCTTTGTTTTCTCTGTCTGCTGCTGCTGCCCAATTCTGAGCCCATATGAAACTCAGTTCAGACTTCATTTCATTATGATTATTTGCTTGTCTTGTCCGTTATTTGCAAGTCGACTGCATGGGGCGCGCGCGTTCTGCACTAAACATTTCGTTTGCTCAGCGAAAAGTGGCAGCCGTTGACGCTATCGCTGTCACCGCCACTGCCACCGCCTCTGCCTCTGCCGCTGCTGCCTGTGCTGCTGCTGTTGCTGCAGTCGTCGTTAACAAGCGTCGGCTCAAAGTTTCAACGTCTCAACTAACCAAGTCTCAGTTGAAAATCTGTCGCGACAGCAAACGCGCGTGCGGCTTAAGCTTTTAATGCTAATTTTTATTGACTGCAACTTGCGATTGTGTGCGTGTGTGTGTGCGTAGGTACTGTGTGTGTGCGCTCATGCGCAACTGCTTGCAGCAAAAGGCGCTTAAATTTAGTCACGTTTGCCTTTGAATCATTGAGAACTCTTTCGAGTGCTGCAATAATTGCCAGGTAAGTGTCAAATTCAATTGGCAGCAGCCGCAGCAGCATTCAACTTTAAATTGATTCAATTCAGCCAGAGTGTAACTAGGTGGCAGCCCTGTAACAGGATAACAAATGAGCTGAACTAGTTCGCAGTTTTATTGCCATTCGCTGGCTATGCAGGCATCGGTTAGTTCATTTAAATGCGAATATTTCTGCAGTTTCCAAACTGGAGCAATGCACATTGACAATTTGGTTATTTGATGCCTGGCAGGAAATCAGCATCGAATATCGGATTTAATAAGACAGCTCTGTGAGTTTGATTGAATTGCGGTTAGCACAGAGCGCGAGCGGCACGATAACTGACTGTACTTTGGCAGAGGTGTTGAATATTCGACTTTTATGAGGCAAACGCTACTATAACAGGTAACCGCAAATACAGGTGAGACAGTTGGGTTAGCTTTACGATATGTTTACCTGGTTTTTTATTGTACTGTTGCTGTTTTGATATACGGCCAGGGCCGCAGCGCTTTCGAAAGTTAACTTTCGGCCAAACATTTCTTATCCCCATGTGATTCCCAAAAATCTACTCGCATTTTTCATAAAGCACAGTAGAAAGTAATACGCGAACAGCTAGCTCAAGTAGTTTTGCCAGCCGTTTGTGCTACTTACTTGTGGCTATCATGTTCCCGACCTGGCTTTTACCAGGCTGCCACTGCTGCCACTGCTGGCTGGGCCGAAAGATGAAAGATGCCAGATGAAAGAGAAGTAGCAAGAGATCTGGTCTGCATAACTGCTGCTGGCAGTTCGTGGGTGTAGATGCATTTAGCCTGATAAGAAAGCAACTGCAAGCTCAACTTAGCCAAGTCACGGCACTCACAAACTCAATCTAGGCTAATTCAAATACGATGCACAGCCAAAAAGCTAAAACGCGTATGCAATTCATCAGCTGCCTTTCAGGTATTTAAGTAATTTATTAGAGCATTTGTTTGGATATGGCTTTGTTGGTGTTCGTTCGCTTACTGATTGTTGTTTATCTGCATGTTAGCGCCTGGCTGTCAGAGTTTGCAATGTGCATATTTTCGTATCTTACAGATACACACCTATATAATCATACATGTAATTTGCTGCTTCTGTTTACTTGCCCATGAACCTGAGCATTTCTCGTTGATTCCTGCAATTTTGTATTTTTGTATTTTTTTTATCTAAAATTGCAACTTTGCAGCTTTGTCACGTGAGACGCGCACAGTTCGGACGCTCTAATCTAATCTCCAGCAAGTAGTACGAGCCGAGGATCTGATTGTGCAAGAATCACTAAGGTATTTTAGATATTTTTAAATATTTTTATCGCTCGGCTGTCTACTTTATATGTGTCTTAAAGCAAAGCTAAGAACATATTATTTATTATTTGATGTTTTATCTAAAGAGCCTTCTTACCCTTTATTTAGCTAAATATCCCGGACTGTAAACATTTTTAATGATAGCATTAAAGCGTATTACTATTCCGGTTATAACTCGAATTTCGGAACGTCTTTAGCTTTTATGATAGGTCTAAGATATTTGAAGGGTTCTGTTTGCATTTCGGATTTCCTTATTTATGCAATGTTAAATATGATTAAATACATTTGCCTTGCTTAACGAATTTAACACGGCTAAAGTTATGGAATTGGTCGAGAACAAGAATAGAAAAACTTACAAAAATAATCAAAAATTCACACGACAATAAACTGGCTGTGGGCAGAGCTGAAATTTAGACATTTGCTTCGATTGTAAATATACAAAATGTAAATATGAAAGACTCGTATTGTCTTTAGACTGTTGTTAAGGTTAACCAGATTGCGTTCGCTTACACGTCGCCCGAAAACAGGAAAACAGAAATTTTTGTTTTTTTTTTTGGACCTGGGCAAATTGTAACAATATTTAAACATTTGCATATATGAGTGCCCCGTGCTCGACCACTCGCCCATTAATCCCATAAATTTGTGTTTGTTTTTGTTTCCCATTTTTTTTTTTTTTTGTTTGGTTGTTTTTGTTGGTGTTTTTGCTTTGCTTCATTTTAACTAAACACTAAGCGAAACAAAGCACAACACGCAAACAGCCCATGTGTTGACGTTGACAGCCCAGTTCCGGTAAAGCGTCGCTGAACCCTCTCAGACCAGAAACGAAGGTGACTCGCTGGAGCGCTGGCTAGCTACTGGTCTTACCAACCTGCTATAGTCTTGTCCAGCTGACGATCCGCTGATGTCATATCAAATGGTCAATGACTAATCTCACGGGAGAGTTGAACCTTCGGGCAGAGTCATGCGGTTTGTTTGTAAACATCAACAAGAAGTGCCCAGCCTTATGTAATTAAGCGCACCCTCATTGCATGCTAATTGGACTGGCTGAGAGTTATTGACAAACAGAGCTGATGAGATACCATCCACAACTGATTGGAGTCTCATTGACATTCGAGTTGGAAGAGTCCAAATCGATTAATTATATGCTTCTTGAGCTGGCTCAGCATTTGGATTTGGTTCGCACAGAATTTGGAACTATTGGAATAATTAACTTCTTTATTTGTCTGTCTATATAAATCTAGATATATTTAATTGACGTCAATTGCAACTGATATCGTATGCTCTCATAAAGTATTAAGATTTTTGGGTACACGCCCACTCCCACAGTGGGGAGGGCAATTACTTTATCCTTTACAATGTCTATGCGTTTTTTTCTCTTTTGAAATATTATAATTTGTAATGTAGACTATTCTATATTTGTATATATAGAATTCTTATACATAACTATCCGCGTGGCAATTCAAATTAAGCTGAGTTCTCTAAAGTTATAGATTAATATAGCAAATATGTTGCTCTTGACCTCCCTTATAGATATATACAATATGCATGCATGGCTATTAGGCTTTATATAATGTTTTGCAAAAACTTTTGGATATATGTATATAAAAATATTCTAATATTTTTCTAGACTTTGTCCAGCTAAATATTTCGACTTAATATTATTTACGCTTAGCTGTGGGAATTCCCAAACTGATCAAAGTTGACTAAGAATGAGTTTCGTCTCTATGGATTATGCAAAAATGTCATTGACACGCCCCCCAAAGGCTGATCAAATCAGAATCTATTTATAGCTAAATTTCAACTCTAGAATCACCTGGTTTGACAGGTGCAAGTTTATGGATCTATACGAATTGGTGCATTCACTCGAACGAGTCTTATTCATGCAGTTGCCATTGACAGCAGCATTCGTATTTCATTTCAGTTGGGCTTCTGGCTGTTGCCTCATAATTTTGCACTTAAAATTTGGTAGCTGCTGTAAAATCTGTTCTTTATCGCCTTGATTAATGCGTCTTGTTAGCTTTGCAGCCGAATTGACTGAAGTTTTGGTTCGCCTAATGATCCAACGCGTTTAGCACTCAAATTTCATTTGCAGTTGGTCGCTATTAAACACTTAAGCTTGAGAATTTAAGGTTTGGCGATCGTTTAACAACATTTTCAATTATACTTATCAAATTGTGCAATTAGTCATGTAATATTATCAAGCTGTGATTGCTGGCCGTGCGCCACACAACAAACAATTGGGGGGTTTGGTATGAATTCCAAGCGTGACGACATCATCGCTGCCAGCTTGGAGCTGGTGATATTCGATATGCGGCAATTAAAATGTAAATGTTGTATAAAATGCAATTCGCTATTTGCCCGCTGGCATGCCAGTTAAAATATGCCACGGCTCAGAATCAAGTCAGCCCCAGTGCTACAAGAAGCAATTGCATTGCTCATACGCAACGTTGGCTTAAGGTTATTGTCAAGAATTTATTGATTTCGAAATGTTGAACACAAGTCGCTGGAAATTGACACGTTTCAAGTTTAGCATATTTTTGTAATTGATTCGAAATGATTATTATTATGAGGCTACATATTTATTATTTTTATCATTCGGCTTGTTATTGTGTGAACGATTTGCATTTAGATACACACCCAGAAATGCCTAAAGATTCATTTCAATTTTCTTATTGACAGCATGACATGTTTTTTCAGTTAGTGGAAGCTGTTAAAATCGAAATTAATTAATGCATAAAACGTGCTTTTGTCTTGTCGCCTAACAGTCCTCTGTCCGCTGTCCTCTGTCTGCTTCTTTGCCTCTTCAATTATTTGACGCTGCAATACGCCCACCGTAATTGATAAAAATTGAAGAAAAATGCATTTATTAAATTGCATTCAATCGTTTTCAATGGAATTGCATGCGCCGCCGCTAAATACTTGTGGAAATGCACTCGACTATCTCGCGTGCCTGTCAACAAATCAGCAAATTGACAAATGACGTCATTGTCGTTGTCGTGTCTCATGGCCCATTGAAAGTGCAAACATACATTTTGCCGGCTGACTAGACGCTCAGGTATTTGCGGCGGGCACTCGTCGCTCGCTCATAAGTATGTCGCCATTGAGTGCTCTAATCGCTAGTATAAACACGGATCTCCATCGGCTCTCAGCGGATCAATTGCCTGACGTGACGTGACGTCACAGTCGTCTTGCCATTTCATAAATGGAGCTGAGCTGCGACCATCTGAATTGGAATCGAAATCTTTAGGTTTATTTGCATTTCAGATGGTGTGAGTTAGTGTCAAATTAACAGTTCACACCTATCTGTTTATCAGCTGTTGTCTATAGGTAGCTTGAACCGTTAGTGCGACGCTATTTACGTATATGGCAAATGGTATATGAAACTAGCTCAGATATGAGATATTGTTGTCTCTTCAATTATGCAATAGCTGATAATTAAGCAAGCCACACAGAGGCAGAAAACATTAGCGAAGCTAATGAAGATTGACTGACTTGGAAATACCCTGGACTGTCATTGAAAATTTTACATTCTACAAATTGAATTCGATTGCATATCTTTGTTGGCTAGCTAAAGAACTAAAAAGAAATTTACATGATCTTGGGTTATAAAAAGAAAATGATGAAATTATAAAAGTTGCATAAAACTTAAACACGAATAATAAAATTTAGAAAAATTTATAAAAAGAAAAAATAATAAATAATTCATAAAATGCATTTATTTAATCAATAAATAGTAAAAATAATATATAATAAATACTAAAATAAATAATATATATATATATGAAGAAAAGAAATTATATATAATGAATACTGAAAGAATTATGAAAAATAACTATTGTATATTAAAATTAGAAATATTTTTAAACAGATTCCAATTACATTACATTACAGATACAATTACATTTAAAAATTAAAAGCTAAAATTATAAAAGTTTGATTTTCAAATTTGTATTATATTTTAATATATTTATTTCATTATTTTTGTTTTTAAATATAAAAACTTAAACGGTTATGTTAAAGCTAACAACATTTATTGATCGTGGACAGATAAAATATTATATACCCTCTAGCTGCTACATACGCATGCGCAAAAACAATATACCCATTTGTAATATAGTAGTAGTAGTAGAGTGTCAATAAAGCCACAAATAAATTTATCATGAGTGGGTGTGTTAGCCAGAAGCTATTCAAAATACGCATATGAAACGTAAACAAAGTAGTTTAAACACTTAATTCTGTGTGTGAGGCCTATTCACAGTTATTTCCGAGAACAGCCACTGGAACTAAAACACTCATAACATTGATGGAATACCAATACAAATACAGCTGTATCAATAGAGCATTTGCCCTAATACAGTTCCTCATGTGAAAGTTCTACTGTTCCAATAAAGACTATATTCGGCAGATGAATCATGATTAAATGGCAAATCACAATAAGATTTAAAACAGCTAATTGGTATTGATTGCTTTAACGGTTATTTAAATATACTTATTGAAAATAGTATCAGTTTTGTTTGGTCACGCTCAAATTGTAATCAGCAGCAAATTATTAGTCAGTTCTACATATATCTTGATGATCTATCCTATAATGAGTTATTCGCTTTTTGTGTTGCTCTCTATGACAGCTTTTAGACAACCCCTCAGTTGGATTAAAAAATGCAAATTATAGCGTAATTAATTGGCGATGACAAACGCCGCAACCGCGCGATGACGAAAACTGACCAAACACATATAAAATGTATTCAACGGGGTAATCAATCTTTATTTTTATTTCTGTTTTTTGTTCCTATGAAAATACTTGAATAATTTCTATAAAACTTGTAATAAATAACTATGAACCAATTATTATAAATTTATAATATAATAGTCATCGGCATTATCGTTTATTCGTATGCACATATATAAAATGTTTATGGCTGATTCGCAGTAAATTGTAATTTATTTCAGAGATTATTTAAATTTATGTTCTTATTTCGTTTATTGAATTACAAAGTATTAACAATTATGAAAATTAAAGCCATGAGTTAATAACTTTGTTTACGTTGACATTATTTCCAGTTTCATCTTTAGTTGAATATTTCAGTTGATATATTTTTTTTTTTTATTTTCGCTAATCATTTTTTAAGGAGGCGCGTCTTACCCACATCAACTGAGTTTCATATCAAAATTGATTCGTATTTGGACTATGTTTTGTTTGTTGTTGTCAGTACATAAAGCACTTCCTATATCAATTGTATACATTTAATGCGACGCAAAGGGTTTGGGAATTGCTTGTCATGCAGATCGCAGATCGCAGATGTTGGCTTGCTGAGTGTCACTGACATCAGATGGGGACACATAAGCAGATATAGACATGTATAGATATACATATACATACATATTAACGTACTCGTTTGTAGACAAAATGATTCGCATTTGGCATTGACAATGACTTTTGGCCGAAATGCTTAAATAAATCAAGCAGGCAAAAGCAAAAGCAAAACCAAAACAGAAAAAAAGTTCGCCCACAGCCAAAGAATCTAAACAATTGGCTCTTTTACAATGAAAGCGAAGTGTTCTAATTTTGTAATTTGTTTCTTATAAATAAATTTGATTTTCGTAAGCACAGCCAAGGCCTTTGCAATAACTTTCACAAGAAACCAAATAAAAACGACAAAAAGGCATTTGAATTGCAAAATGCTTACAAAATATTTCTATAATTAAATTCGCTCGTAATTCAAATTAATTAATTACTTTCTGTTCGAAATATGTGCGGAATTTAATGTTAATTAAATGGATGCCCAGCAAATTTATGGGCTAGATCAGATCATATGCAAGAGTAGGAGATTTTCTGTAAAGATCCAAAAATAATCTCCTGGTTTCAGTGCTGACAAATAACGACCTGGATTGAAAGTGCTGCTCTACCTCTATATGCTCATTACAGTTAAAAAAAAAAAAAAAAGAATGTGCGAATAAACAGTTTGTCATGCATATCAAAAAAATCAGAGCAACTGCTATTTTTATGTAGACAAGGCGATTGCTATTTGTTTCACAGACATTAACATGGCAGACGGAATACAACCCAAAAATATACGTAGGCCCATGTAGGTACACATCAGCATACACTGAGAGAAATTTCAAATATAAAAAATATACATATCTTGACCAAATGAAGTACAAAATTATGTTAAATATATTTAGACAAAATTGTTTATGGGAGAAACACATATCTAAATTCCTTACAAAAGTTTCTGACATACAGTTTTTCTTAGTGTACAAATGTAATAATAAATACAAAAAGGTAAAACATATACAAGTATGGACTTGGCGCACTGTCAGACGGCGGCCGCGGCTGGTTCAGTTGATTTTTCAGTGGCGAGCCACAAAGCTGTCCCAGTGGCCGATATAAAGGCGTTTAGCAGTTAAAGCTGTGGGCGTTTCAAAATGGGACACATGTACGATCCGACAAGCATTTACATTTGTATCTCTCATTGGGCTTTTGTTTAAATTATTGTAAATATAATTAAAATATTTGTCATGCAATATAAGCAACAGAGTGAATGCCCTATATATGGAAATATGACTGAAAGCTTAATAAAAATGCCATTTTTATTAATATACATACATATGTGCAATTTTGACTGTAAAGTCTTATCTATTATTTATAAATACTTAATCTAATAGCATGTGCACGCGTAGACTCTAGACTTTCCCTTTTGTTATCTCTTCTATATCAGACTGCATTTCAAATGATTCGTCAAATTGATTAAACACATTTTATTACGCTGAAGAGTGACAAAAATTTAACACGGTAAACAATCACCGGCTGAGTAAGTAAGTGAGCGAGCGTAAGAGTGAGTGGGAGAGACTGATTCAAACGCAAACATAACACTAATACAACAGCAATAAATGGAAAGAACATGTTAAACGCCGCAGACTGCTGTACTTAACATAACAGCTGTTACCTGTTTCACCAAATAGCAGCATGCTGTTAGTAGTTTGTTTGTTTTGTTTTTAAAAGCCGCTGTGCTGTTGTTAACATTTTTTCACTTAAGTATCTTATAATTCACAAGCGGTTCTAGCGCTACCGAGTAGGGCCAGCGCAGCTGTGCACTGAAGTTCTGCGAGAGGTGAAGATTGGGTTATGCTTGCTAAACCATGCTTGAAGGTTTTGTTCGCCCAACCAAATATGTTACGACTATAGAACAGCCTTGAAAACATCTGATCTCGCCAAATATAAATATATTAGTGTTTTTATTCTTTCCTCACTTCACATTGCATATTCAATTTTGGCCAGCTGTCAATTGTTGCTGGTGCCTATTTGCATTTTAGCAATTTGTGATTAGTTTTGATTGACAGCACACCTAATTTGGGGCCCGAGTACCTGTTGGGTGTTCATGCTTGTCAAGTGCCAGAGATAATTACTACTAACTACGAGCCAAAATCGTATGGGATTTTAACCCTGTGGGCGGCGGTTGAGTGCATTCAAAACGTCAGCATCTCACACAAAATATATATTGTAGTGGATAAGTACTACCTGAGAAGTCGACTGGATCGTTCAGTCGGTCGGTGGGTCTATAAAGCTGCACTGCTAATTCTCGTCTAAAAATAGAATCTTACTAATAGCTTCGAAACTTGAAAATTGTTTCCAATAAGCAAATTATGAATTATCAACAATGAACAGAGAATACAAATTAATTTATTTATATGTTTTCTTTTTCTCTGTGAAGGGGATGAGCACAATAGAAAAATGCGTAAAATAATCGTGTATACAAAAAAATTTATGACGCCTCAGCCCACAAAAGACCATGATCTTCCGAATAGGTTTATTTTTGTGCACATTTTTATAAACATTTGATGCGAAAATATCTAAAAATTACTAATGCGTTGCCAGCTGATACGCAAATTGCTGATATGGTATTTTCATTCAAAAACAAGAAATGTTAATACGGTAAATTGTGCTCAACTTTGGGATGACCTGTAGCAGGTCTTAGTATATAAATTAAACAGCTTAAATTAACATAATATATGTGAGACAGGTTTATTTCTTCAAAGTCAACTTTAAATAGTTTTGTTTTAATTATGATACAGAGAAAACCACTTTATCTCGCAGGTCTAGCACATGTGTGTATAAAATTTTCTTCTAGGGTATTCTAAGCACACGTGACGAGGCGCCATTAAAAAGTATTGCAGAAAAAGACGAGGAATTTCAAGACATTACCTGGATAGATAGTACTACAAATACCTGAACTTATTTGTGAGTGAAGATGATTCAAAAACGAAATGCTGCCGATACTTAAATACGTTTAATATCTTTTCTTTAGGTAAACTAATTTCTCTTTATTTTTCCATATATCTAAATGAGTTTTGCCACCTTCGTTGCGAAATCAACTTGAATTTGTTTTTGTGTTAGTTTCCTTAACAATGACGTCAAATGATTTGTGCTGTGTATATGAATATAGATTACTTACTACAGATCGCAATCCCAAAGTTCAAATTGTATTGTATGATATAACCCAATATAAATAGATTTTTTGGGAGGGCTTATCTATGAGTGCAATTGGCAATTTGGCGAGTAAATAAATTAAACTGAGATGTATGTTTCGTGTTATCGACGCAGTCGTGCAACCGGAAACACAAACAATAAGCAAAAGCCAAAAAGTCAAAATGTCAAATTCCAATAATTTGTCTGCACTCGCATACGCATTCCGATGTCTCATAAATGTCAGAAAAACATATAATATTTTACACATATCAAGAATATGATCATGAATGTGCGCCCCTTTGATAAATGGAAGAGAAGATCGTCTGTCGCCGCATTAATTATTATTATTTATTATTATTATTATTATTTTTAATGTCATTGATACGCGCCCAATGCCAGACGGCAACACGCAGAGAGTTGCATAAAAAACCTGAAGAAATCGCTAACCATGCGAAATACAAATACCTTAAGGGGGCTCTAGGGAAAGGGAGGGGGGCTAAAGAAGTTGCAGACAATTGGACTTGTAATTGAAAATGAAACGAATTGACCAATTTTTTAAAAAGCTATTAAACACAAATATTCCAAAATAATATTTTATTACTCGACCACGGGATATAAGCAGCTGTCAGCCGTTTGTTGCCACCGCCGAATTGATACCCTGTAACGGGCTAAGAGGCTGGGTATATAGAATACAATATATTAAGCAAAATAAAAAATATAATATAAATAATAAGAATAATGAAGTATAAATACAACAATCGAAATATTTGTATATATTACAATAAATTTAACTAAAAAGTATAAAAAAGTATATATATAAGAAAATTTAGTATATATACGCATATATTATTAATATCAGTAGAAATATAAGTCCAAGTATAAGTAACAGAAAACTGCAAAATTTTCTCATTAATTATACTTGTTTCTAGGGTATTTGTAAGCTCATCAGGCTTGGCTTTTAAAATGCTGCATTGTTTTTGTTGAGTGTTGTTAAATTGTCGCTGTCAAAATTAACTAGAATTTAATTCAATTGAATTTTGTGGTCACACTTCCACTTCCACTCCGACTTCCACTTGCGACTGTGCTCAAAAGCCAATTCGATTTCGTCATTATTTGACGTGTGGCTGATACATGGCGAGAGGCCCTGAACATCCATTTGAGCGGGTTCTTTAGTTGATGCGAATATCGCGTGCAAATGGGCTCAGCCTTGAAGACATATTGATTCCAGATACCCCAACCCCACATCCACCAGTTCTGTATCACTATCGAACATACTGCAAATCTGAGTTCCAATTGTTGACGTGTGCAAAAATTTCCGTGTAAAGCTGCCAAAAAAAAAAGAAAGAAGAAAATTATTTAGGTGCTATAATTCCTTGGAATTGCATTCCCCGAATAAACGTGCATTGTTCAAGGTCTGCATTCGGCTGATGTTTATACAGAAATTGACCTTGATCAATAACGAAAAATCAAATAGTTTCTTATCGAGTCACCCGATAAAGAATCTCCCCAATAAACATGGCATATATGTCCATGAAATTGATTATCAAAAACATTTGACACTTTAATGAGTCGAAATTAAGGTGTTAACAGCTATTTAACATACGGGTTTGTTTATTTCTTTTTCTTTCATTTTAGTGCTTAGTAAAATATATCTAGTTATAGTTATATGTTTAAGGTTATCATATTGATTACGTATTAAAGCCTTCAAAAAATGTTTATTCCGGTCTGATAACTCATATAAGTGTAGGGTATATAATGTATTTAGGCTTATCATGCCCGGATTATAGAACAATTGGTATTTCATATACATTTTCATATCAAATCTGAAAATATCTCTTTAAGTGTGTCAAACACTTTAAAGTGCATATGAGAGACCTAGCTCGAGTCTTTGACATAGAATTTACAAGCTATTTAGAAACATACGCTTTTACACACTTCTGAACAAGCGTATTATTGTTCTTTAGTCACTCGGCTAGGAGTTTGCTGATGCAATCGATATAGTTGACTAAGCCCAAAGCAGATGATTGTGTTAATCCGTCGCTGGGCCAGAGGCAGAAGTAGAAAACGTTCTTGGCAACATGAAATGTATTGCAATCTTATCGCATTTGTCATCCAGACATGTGGGAACGTCACCAAGTTGACAGCTAAAATGTTTTAAATGGAATAAAATCACAAAAGCAATGTACAAAAAATGATCAACGTGTTCAATCACGGTTATTGTTCGATAAGCTAGTTATATGGGTAACAATTATTGCTCTGAGCATATCCTTGAACTACATATGGGATGATAAGAAATTCTTTGGGAGCTCGAAAAACATTCGAGTCAATCCAAAAGGTCAAATATTACGCACAGTTGTTTTTTTTTTTTTTTTTTTTTTTTGCGTCGTCTGGCGAAAACTTAAGGTGTTTGTGTTGTTGTTATTGTTATTGTTATTGTTGCTTTTCGGTCAGTTCATACATATTTTATCACATGACTTAAATAGATTGGAATGCCGCATGTCGCTGGACACTTTTATGCCGATACTAAAGCAATACATATCAATGGGCTATTGCCCATTGCATGACGGTATCGATCAATGTGCCCAGAATTGGTAATAATAGTCAGCTTGGGCACTTAATTGTGTATAAATATATATATATATATATATCAGCTAATTGAATGCCTAATCATGTTTCCAAATGGCAATTCTTATCGCTTCATTTAGTTTTTGTTGCGCTGCTCTAAATCCTGGCTTGGCCATAAGCGTGCCAGCTGCCTGAATATGCCTTAGCCATTCATAAGCCAGCCAAATGACGTATCAATTGTTTTGCTCATGGCGACGACACGCTGCGGACATGTTGTCAGCGACATCGCGTTAGACAATTAATGTACTTGAAACTGAATTCAAGTTCAAGCGCTACACACACTCGAACAGACTCATTCTAGTATTCCCATGACATTTGCTCATAAAATTCTGTACTAAATGATCAGATTTCAATTTATTCAATCCAATTTATTAGGGATTTTTTAGTTTAATATATAATATATAAAAGGGTATTTCATTTTTAAATACATATGTATTAGATACTGTGCAATTACAATCAAAGTCAATCAAATTCAAATTGGTCTAATTTTGGAAGTTTATTTTATTACTCATTTCTTGCGAACGTACCAATAATTTTAGATAAGATTTCGCTGGTATATATCGAATTCATTTCCGCTTTTTAGCTTGTACGCTTTAACATTGTAGTCCTCCCATCCTAGCTGACCAGCTTACAAAGACTTTGTTTGTGCTGTGTCCACTCTCCACTCTCTTTCTAATGGGCCAACAAAATAATGTTGTTTATTTAATTTTTACTGTAGCTGTAGCTGTGTGTTTTGTGGTCAGTCTCCGATTTCTTTGATTCTTTTGTTTGCTTAAGTTTGCCCAAAAGCGATTTTCATAATGTGGCATTACTCAGACAGAAATCGGTCATAAAACTTAAGTTTAATGTCATGCAAATGGCGACACTGGGAATTAGCAGTGTCGACGTCTGATGGCTTTATTTCCATCTCTCTCGGCTTGATATGCTCTGCGACCGCTATAGATGTGAGGCTCTAGAGATAGCTTTGTGAATCGGGACCGACTCTTTGGTTCCATCTCTTTCATTTTTCTGCTTCGGCTTGCAACTTGTTTTTAATTAGCCTGCCTAATGTGTCGGCTTATTATTATTATGTGGTTTCTTCGGCAATTTTGTTTATTATCATCTGCTCTGCGCCACATAGGCGTCAAAGTGATACCATTCGATTTTAACGTTGTTTACGATATACATATATACATAAAGCTGGCCAGTTAATTTGCAATTCCTCTTAACGAATGAGATCAAATGCGAAGTAAGTCTTTAGAAATACCATTAAGAAATTCCAGATCTCTAAATAGATTCTGCAACGGCTGTGAAAATATTATACAAAATAATTAACATGCAAATTCCTGCATGGAATTTATGGGGAAAACAGAAGAGCCCAAACGATGCCAAGCGAATTGGCAGACCCAGATAGTATCACATCCACATATCATATCGAATCGTCCCAGTTTGACGCACAAATTGTGTGTGTGCGTGTGCTTGCCTTTTCTAAGTGCACATAGAGTCATCAAAAATTTCGCTCTGTTTTGGCAAACAATTAGAAAGAGCTCATTCAGCTCTGTATGTATGTCTATCTCTTTTGCACAATTTATCTATTGTATTTTGATTTGTTTGTGTAGCCTTGAACTTAAATTGGGTGCAATTAAGTACGTTTGTAAGTTTGTATGTTTGTGTGTGTATCAATTTCGTTTGATAATAAACACAAACAAGCAAAGAAGCAACCAAGCAAACAAACAAACAATCGAAAATATCTCAACTACGTACGTAAATTAACTGCGCACAAGAAAGCTCACGCCTTTGCCCCGGCCAAAGGTCTTGGCAAACAATTTAAGGAATTTTACCAAAATTCCATTTCCATGTATTACATATCGCAGGTTTGGATCTGGCGGGCAATACGTGTTACTAATGGTAAATACACAAAGGCAAACACACACCTACACACCTAGAAAGTGCTGCTTTTTGTTTTTTTTTTTCTTTTTGCATCTTCTCTGATATTGCCATATAAAGCGATTATTATTGTGCATCGGGAAGAGTTTACAGAACTGTCTGTGTTAACAGTGCAAACGGAACACGCTATCTTCTCTTCTTCCTGGTGAGTTTTCAAATAGAGCAATAACAGAGCTTTGGTCGCAAATTCTGCTTCTGTTAACTTAACAGTGCCAGCGTACTCTCACTCTCGCAAGCTCTCTCTCTCTTTTAAGCAACCGCCTACACTTGTCAGCACACAGTGCAAGCGCTTAACAGTATCGTAACAGCAGCGATAACAACAACAACAGCTGCAAAAGAGGCCTCGACAACAGCTTCGGCTTTGGTTTGAAGGTGCCTAATAAGTTTTATTGAATTCAGTCATTGGTTGGCCGCGATCGCCTGAGGAACGTGTTTTGAGTTTGGAATTGATTTCGGAAAAGAACTTATTGGCTATAGTGCAAAATTTTTAAACAAACAAGAACCATTTATAAATTGTGCAAGTTACAAAAAAGTTAGTATTTTATCCAATAAAAAAGTGAAGAAACTTTAAAAGGATTTATAAAATTTGAGTAGAATTTGTGTTGGAAAACAACAAATGTTTGCAAAAAATAAAACAAATTATTAAAATATATCGTAAATAATAAATTAAAATTGTGAAATTAAATTTTGATAATTTTGAAGTGAAATGAATTTGATTTCTTTCTTTAAACAAATTTTTTTTAATTTAAGCAATTTATATTATATATTAACTTTTGGCATATATTCTAACAAATTCGGGCTATCTGAGATAATGACGAACAAAAGTTTTCTCCACGCTTTCTGGTCGCCTGATTAAAATTTGTTTGGCTTATATCAAATTATACATACATTCCAGTATTTTATCTAATTGGAATTTTCTAATTATAATTTGCGAATAAAACTTTCAAATAAATTTACACATAATTATAAACGGGTTCGGCTTCGAAAAGGGAATCAGAAAGAATTAAAAATGTTTGAACACACTGCATGATTCGAATATTATTTACAAATAATATATTCCATAATTGTGAATACACTTTGTGTCACTCAATAAAATTGAGAAGAGGGGGAAAAAAGACAATTTTAACTAAGTCACAACAAAAAAAAAAAAAAAAAAAAAAACTGACGAAACTGGAAAAATCTATTTGCAATTTGCATTTAAATAAATAATAAACCTTTTTTATTATTACCATTTTTTTCCTTTTGATTTGTTAATCGCTTGTTCTGAAACAAGTTTAATGCTCTGTCATAACTCTCCGGGTCCCGTGTCCGGAACCCAGCACAAAAAAAGGGGCGCTTTGTGCCTTCTTTTATTTATTTTTTTTTTTTTTTATAACTATTTCTATTTTTTGCTGTCTTTGCGTAAATTTGGATTCGCTGTTGAGTCAAAGAAAATGAAAAAAAAAAAAATAATAAAATAATAAAAAGAAACTTTCGGGTTTAAAATGAGTTTTTAAAGCTGACGTCATCAGAATTTGTTCAAAAAGTTTACTGTTATGTGATTGCTGGCGTTTCGGACTGTGTTTATGTTGCCAATTGTGGTTAGCCACAAGTTTTATGGCCCACTGGGTATATCAGCTCGTTTCGTTTGTTTGCAAACACTCGAAATATGATTGTTCAATTTGAAAAGTCCGATAATTTAAGATCAATTTTTTGTTTACCTGCAATTTAATCAACACTTAGTTATAGTCTTAAATGTTCTAGATATTTAGCCATTCAAATTTAGATTAAATATTGCTGTCTAACTAGTTACAGGGTATTTTGTAATCTCATAGCTCTGGAGCATTCCACATTTGATTTGACAATGCATGAAGTGAATTTTTGATGAGCGTGAAATTTCAAAGGGCTGTGAATGCGTGCGCTTTTGAATTTCATTTTTACAAGCCGAAAAATCTGTGATAAACTAATTGATTTTGCTTGATGGCTTTAACTAAAACGACACAGCTGAAAGCTCCAGATTAAAACAATTTTGTTTTTGGCTATGCAAATGTTGAAAATTAGGAAGCTATTGGGGAAACCAGTTTTGGGGCTAGCTACTTAGCTGTTTGGGCTCTATTTAGGCATGCATAATTGGCATGCGGCGCGACTTAATTAGACTTTCATGTTCATATTTATCGCTGCATGGGGAGTATGCGTAATACGCAAATTTCAGAAGCTTTCTAAAACAAAACAAAAAGCTGATAAGCGTTCGGACTGCTAATTTGTTGACAAATTGCAGTTATCTTATCTAATCGCAGCATCAGAGATTCGCGAGTGATGAGCTCATTCTGTGCGAATTATCTATTCAGATTTATTTCTTCTTGGCCCAACTAATCTCTTTACCCCAATTACATTTTTGCAGGTGAACGCACCTAGCTGCAATTCGCAAGTATAGCCATGGCTGTTAAGTGCGTCCCATTGGCGCTGTCACTCCTCCTGCTGGTCCTGGGCCTAGCCGATGCCTTCGATCACACACTGAAACTGGACTTTCCGGGTCCGTATTGCGCGCGACAGAACACATGCTGCAAGGATCGGCGCGACGGCTGCTCGCTGCCCATATCCAGTGAGTAAATTTTCCTATATTCTATATTAAATATTTACTTATTTGTCAAACTCTGCGGGCTTTTATAAATTTCCTTTCACACAGCCACGCTGTGCTACTGTGATGAGTTCTGTGATCGTGAAGACTCCGGCGATTGCTGTCCGGACTATCGCTCCTTCTGCTTCAATGAACCGGATCCGGTGCTCAGCTGCCTGCACAACGGCGTCTACTTCCACAAGTACAACAACACGTGGGACAACTGCAATGAGTGCCGTTGCCTAGACGGCGGTCGGGTGCAGTGCGACACAGATTTGTGCCTGACGGACGACGAGCTCATCAACAGTGTCAACTCAATCCATCAGCTGGGCTGGTCGGCGCGCAAATACGACGAATGGTGGAGCCACAAGTACAGCGAGGGTCTGCGTCTACGTCTGGGCACCAAGGAGCCCACCTATCGTGTCAAGGCGATGACACGCCTCTCCAATCCGACCTCTGGGCTGCCACGTAAATTCAACTCCGTTGAGAAGTGGTCCAGGTACATTTCAGAGGTGCCCGATCAGGGCTGGTGCGGTTCCTCCTGGGTGCTGTCCACCACTTCGGTGGCCTCCGATCGCTTTGCCATTCAAAGCCAGGGCAAGGAGGTGGTCCAGCTGTCGCCGCAAAACATTCTCTCCTGCACACGCCGGCAGCAGGGCTGCGAGGGTGGCCATCTCGATGCCGCCTGGCGCTATCTGCACAAGAAGGGCGTTGTCGACGAGACCTGCTATCCATACACGCAGCGCAGGGACAGCTGCAAGATACGCCACAACAGCCGCTCGCTGAAGGCCAACGGATGCCGGCCGGCGTATGGCGTCAATCGGGACAGCTTCTACACAGTGGGTCCGGCTTACAGTCTGAAGGGCGAGGCAGACATCATGGCAGAGATCTACCATTCGGGACCCGTGCAGGCCACCATGCGCGTCTACAGAGACTTCTTCTCCTATTCGGGCGGCGTCTACCGTCAGACGGCCGCCAATCGCGGTGCGCCGACCGGCTTCCACTCGGTGAAAATTGTCGGCTGGGGCGAGGAGCACGATGGCGTCAAGTACTGGGTAAGCTAAGGGCTATGCAGATATCAGATTACGGTAGATTCATTTATTTTTTTTTTCAATTTACTCTCCAGATCGCGGCCAACTCGTGGGGTCCTTGGTGGGGCGAGCATGGCTACTTCCGCATATTGCGCGGCTCCAATGAGTGCGGCATCGAGGAGTACGTGCTGGCCTCGTGGCCCAACGTGTACAACTACTACAACGCGAAGGCGGTGCTGTAAATGGAGCCGAGCCGAGCCGAGCAGAGTTGAAAAGTTCTCGAAATCTCGAGCTAAAACGCAGTGACGAACAATTTATCTCATGTTTCAAAATTTTCCATTTGCTACGACACTGAAAGTGAATTAGGCACTTCTCTAATTGTAAATTTATGCTAGAACTTAGGTACTAAAATGATTAGCTTTAAGTCGCGCTGAGACGACACCACTTCGATAACTGCCCCCCAGACCCAGCTCTAGATCCGGACCCCCACCACCCAGCGAAATAGTAACTCTTGAATTTGTTGTTTTAGCTAACCCATAGCAACTAATCTATGGAACTCGACGTAACAGAAAAACTGCCACATAAACCATCATCCTGCCCTGCCCCACACTCTGACACCTAATACTGCCACAACGAGTAGCAAGCGAGTAGGTCGCTTGGCCCATCAATCAGGTTCTCCTTTTGCTTAGCAAGTGATCAAGGCATTGTATGAGAGACGCAAAGAAAGGTATTCGAAGGAACGAGTAGGACCGAGTCGAGGGTTTGTGTACGAGTATGTCGAATGTTTGCATACTTATCCACTCATGTATTGTAAATGAAAGCTAAGTTAAACTGATATATAGACCGATCGCACCTGTTCGGCTTTAAATTGTATATGTATGTATATTTTTAATAAAGGAATTGTATTTCATGTTTACGCTATGTTTCCTTTACCCCGCTCTCATGCAAATAATATTCAACTGTTTTTTGTTGACATTTGACTATTAATTTGCTAAAAACAATTCGATCTTATCTTTATTTATGCACAATCAAAAATCTGTCAAATTGCATATAATCAATAATAATTAATGAATAATTTATAATGGTATATACTTTTTTACTGTAGCTCTTCCTTTGTTTAACAATATTTCACATTTTTTTTTTTTTGTTTTGTTCTGCTTTTCTATGTTTTCTTTTTGCAAGGGGTTAAATAATAGATATAATATAAAATACAATTCTTTTTGGGGGATAATTATGAGCTAAATACACGATAATGATAATAAAGGAGAAAAATCATCGAGAATGTTGACACTTTGCACTTACAAGTATATAATCGAAAATCAAACTTTTAAGCACTTTTCTTTTCTTTTTTTGTTTTGTTTTTTGATTTTTTGGATAGTCTCGCACTATCCTAAACATTCTACTATTTATCATGGAATTTTGTTTGTTTTAGAAAACACAGTTTATACCATTGTTTTGATCGCTATTCAAGGTTCTGTATTATTCTGTTTAACCAGCCTTTGAAAGAGTGGGTTTAACTATTTGCTGACTGATAAGCAGCATTACAAAAATAGGCGTGATCGAGGGGCGTTGTTTGCTGTGTTTAAGTCGGTCGCAAATGAAGGAGGATTTCGTCTTTAATTGAGTGTGATGCCAGCAAACGAGACTTCCAGTGCGGCGTCATTTGATTCCATGCGACTGCGCAAATGTGCCAGCGTATTCTTGTAATGGCTCTCGATCTGCTTGGTTTCCTCGCTGGGCTCCAGATTGGGCAGCTCTTCGTTTACCTTAGCAATAAGCTGCAAAACGTGATGTGAGTATGAAAATCTGCACGAGAGTAAATATACGAGTATATGCCTTACCTGATTCAGCATGGCTACTGTGATGAGAGAATTGCCGCGCTCAAAGTAGAAAAGATAATGATTCAACAGCTCCACATACAGCTGCACTTGCACTCCCGTATCCAGACAATGTGAAGCGATGCGTGCGCCCTTCTTTAGACAATCCAGCGTACGCTTCTCGTCCCGCATTTCCTCACCATTTTGCCTGCAAAGAATGCATATAGGATCGGGATTTGGATCTAAATGGTATTTTCGAATTACTCACTTGCCGCTCCAGAAGAGCGCCGCACAAGCCACCACACCTCGACATTGATCCGGTTTCTTCAGCAGTTTGGACGCGGCCAGCGCGCAATTGGTACGCAGCGGCTCTGCGTTCTCCTCGCCAAAGCAGGACATTTGCTCAAATGTGGACATGATGAGCGTTATGGCCGCTAGCTGCGCCTTCGAGTCGGATATCTCATCTTCGTACAGCGAAAAGGCCTGCGTCATGAACTCGTATGCCACAGTCTCGTGATTTGTGTACCGAATCTCGCCAATCACCAAGGCACCTTGAAGGTACAGGCGCAATGCCAGGTCCGGCAAATCGGCTTTGGCCAATGCACTGATTGTGCTGTGACAGTACTGCACAATCTTCTGGCATTTCTTGTCCCAGTTCTCATCCTGTTCAGCAATTGCTTTGTATTTAAACGCCAGTTGATAGGCGGCAAATACAAGTGGAGGGAGGACGTGCTTCAGTCGCTGGCCCCCGCCCTGGCCCAAATGTTTGCGGGCTATTTGCAGCATCTTGTATTGCATGTCCGGCTCATCAGATTTCAAGAGATGTATAAACCTAAGAAAGCGGACGATTATCAAATCCAACTGAATTCGCTGTAATGCCAGAGCAACTTACCGTGCAACAACGCCCTGCTCCTCCGCAAACTCCTCGGCATCGGCACTATTATTGGCAGCTGTCGTGTTCGTCTCATCGTCCTTGATCAGCGGTGCTATGATCGTTAATATGCTATCTGCCTGATCGGCTGTGGGCACCAACGTCTCATTCTCCAATATATTCATAACTAAATATAAAGCCAACGATTTGCGCGAAGTGTAATCAAACTTTTCCAACAAGGGACAAAAGTTTTGCAATTGTATTATGGTCAGCGCGTTGTTGTAGAAGTCAATGCAGATGCGCAGCAGACGAGACAGTTCCTGATTTACAGACAACAGGTGCGAAATGCTGCAAGGTAAGTAAGTAAATGCAATTAACATTGATTCATGAACAGAGCCCCAATACTCACTTGTTCATGTTCATGCGGTCGAGTATTTTTGCGGTTGTGCCTAGCACTTTGTCCACATAGTCAACCCGATCGGCATACACTTTCTGTGCTAAGCTGAGTAAGGCCACTTGTAGCGATATTGTATCCTCTAGCGGCATGTCCGTGCGCGTTTGCACAATGTTTGCCACCTGCACGCTGAACACCTCAAACAGCTCCACTTCGGCGGGTATGATGGCATCGATGGCATTGCCACTCGACTGCAATACAATTCGATTAGTCTATTTCTCAATTGAAGTGAGTTAAGTTTACTTACTTTGCCACTGCGTTGATTATAGGCTGCCAGTCGTTCGATGAGCGATATTATGATATTCTTAACATTCACGCCTGTCTCCAGCTGGGCGCAGGACTTTAGGAACGGATCGAGTGTCTGCAAATGAAACTCGTCGGGAAATACTTGGATGATGCACTCCATTAGATACTCTTGTGCAATGGCATCTCGACAGCTGACCACCTGCTCCAGTATGCCGGGCAGTATCAAACGCCTGTATGTCTCCAGTGTGGCAGACTCCAGCTGCGAGAGACGCACCAAGTTTGTGCCAACCAGAATTTTCAGCTCTTCGCGTTCCTTTTCCCTGCGGGTTTTCTCGCTTGAATGGCCCTGATGCTGCATGCGCACCCACAATTTATTCATCTCTGCGAAATTCGTCAGCACAAAGTCGATGGCATCATACACATTGCCCTCGTCCTCATTCTCTGCTACCAGAACGTCGGGCAGTATGTTGCGGGTGCACTGCAGTAGATAGTTGCGTAAGAAGAGACCGCGCAGCGGATGCTGCACGCCTCGACACATCTCCACCAGATCCTTCAGAATACTGCGCTTCAACGTCGAATCGTTCTTTATGTACACAATGCCCACTGTGATGAGCAGATAGAGACGCGGCACTATCGTGTGCGAGTACTGAACCAGCTCATATAGATCTGTCTCCTTGTGGTTCTTCTCGCTTAGATACAACTCCAGGTGGCACAGTTCATTCGTGATGGACATATCTATGCACAAATATTTATCAAATTAATTTATGCAATGGCTAATCTTATAGCTTATATGCATTTCATATACTTACACAATTCGTAGTAGCTCTTCGGTGATAGCACCGAGGTGCGCAGCTCGCTTAGCATCGTGCTGGCACATTTCAGCGCGTCCAGCATGCGCTCCTTATCCAGAAAGTGATTCATTTGGAATGCCTGTTTACGCGCCGCACCGGCCGCCTCGGCGAGTAGCTTCTCCTGGTCGTCCAAACCATTCGGCATCGTCTGAAACGAAACATAGCATACAGTGTCCGGCAATGTGGGCCAACGATCCGATGAGCGCGAATACATGTGGGAGGATGAGTAATTGCAGCAGCGACAAATTGAGAGAGTTAAGAATTACAAACACAGCAAGCACAAAAAAACAAAACTGCAGAGCCGAGTGTGTTGAGATAAGCGTCGACAGCTCGTTCGGCTGCTGCTGCTTTGAGCGAAAGATGATAACATAAAACTAGAGCTGGAATTGGTTTTGCCCAGACTTCGACCAACTGCTGACTGCGACCCCTGCCCAGGGCGTGCATTCAGTACAAAAACGAACAAATAGTAGTAAAATATTAGTGCAAATTGGAGTAGTAGATAGTGCAGTGGATTGAGGGGGAGTGGAGTGTTGGATAAGCATTGCCTCTGCGTGGCGTATTTACCCTGGTTTGGCCACCAGTGGGCGCTTGGCCGCCGTACGTGGAAGAGTTCCAGGGATACATGCTGGATGATCGGGGTGCTGTGCTTTTGGTGGTGGTGTTGTTATATGGTTATGTGGATTCCAGTTATGCTTGTGGCCGCAGTTGCAACTGGAAAATCGCACTAATTTTGCCGCTAGCAAAGTGGGCGGGCGAGGGCGCAGTCAACGTTTTAGCGTTCGCAGTTTGTCTTTCTTTTCTTGTCGCTACTTGGGTAAGTGCACTGTGCTGAAATGTCTGTTTCCGGCTTCTGGCGACTACGTTCGGGTTGAAGGCGCACTTACCATTACAGCAGCGTTAAGTGGGCGGAGCAAGGATGAGAAATTATCTTAAATTAAAGTAATTTTTTCAATAGTTTTGTACTCAGTGTGACCACAGGCGGCAGCCGCAGAAATCCACCATGCATAAAATACCAAAGAAATAAAAATACCATAAAGTGCCGTTATACACCTTGGTCACACAGTCTGATGAATTCAGTTCGAAATGTATGATATGCGTATATTTATGGTCGGGTTATGTTGGATTAATAATTGTGTGATTTGAGTGGAAAGCAGTTAGTTTTTGGCTTGTCTTTTTTCGCGCAGCTCCCTGCAGAGGGCATCTTCGCCATCTGGCTCTGAAGCCTGTTGCTTATTCGCAGCGGCTTTTGCGAGCAGCTCCTTCTCCAACTTGGCGACTCCTTCGCGTACGACTTTATCAATATCATCAAGCAATCCGGAAGCGCCGAACCGGAAACGTTGCGGTGTCAACCAGCGAATGCCCAGTGTCTCCTTAACGAGAGTCATCCAGGCAATAGCGTCTCGCACTGTGCGCACTCCGCCAGCTGGCTTGATGCCAACTATTTGGCAAGTGCGTCGCTTGAACTCCTGTATGGCAAAAATCATAACCAAGCCAACGGGCAGAGTCGCGTTCACCACCTCCTTGCCTGTGGATGTCTTAATGAAGTCCGCGCCCGCCATCATGCATACCATGGCCGCCTTGTACACCTAAAAACGGAGCAAACCAATAAGAGAATCATCTGACGATCGCTGACTCACATTCTCCATGGTACCCAGTTCGCCAATGGCCAGGATGGTCTTGAGCAGTGCGTGGTCACCGCAGGCGCTGCGCATAAGCACCACCTCGTTGTAGAGCGACTTCCAGTCGCCCAACAGTGCTAGCTGCCGATTGATGACAATGTCAATCTCTGTGGCACCCGCGAGAATGGCATGGCTTATTTCCTGCAAGCGCGTCTGCAGTCCATACTGCCCGGTGGGAAAACCACTGGCCACTGCAGCAATCGCAACTCTATCCAACTGTTTGAATTGTTCAACCGTTGAATAGGCGTCCTGCACACGTGCCGGATACACACAAACGGCGGCACAGTGGATGTCGAGCAGAAGGGTGCGCTCAAAGAACTTGTCGAAAAACTGCGGCTCAAAGGGATAACAGGCGCGCACGCACATCCGACGCACATTCGCCTTCGTATCATCTCCAGCAAGTGTGGTCAAGTCAGTCAGCATGAGCGCTCTCAGAGCCCACGCGATTTCATTTGTGCCAGTAACTATGCACTGGTGCGATAAGGTCATTGCAATCTCCTCCACCTGGCGCAACGATATGTTTACAGTTAAAAACGTGGGATCTGAAAGATTTGCATGGAAGTTGAAAGGCATATATGTATATATATGGAAGACAGGCCTTACCAAATGGCAGCGTTTTGTTTACAATCAAATTTTTGGTTTCCATGTTCAAAGTGGGACTGAAAATTGTATTTATACGAGATACTCCCAATTTAAGTAGAGTAAAAACTCTAAGCCTTTTTATATATGGTAAGTATAAATGCGTTGCTTGAACTATGCAAAATATAAAGACAATGCTTTAAGACTAACTAATTTACAATCCAATTTTAAGCAGAAAAACCTGACTTGAAAGTCTAAGCTAGGAAAACTTCGATCAAATGTCTTTCCTTCTTATTTTAATGATCACAAATTCGTTAAATAAGAAACGAATTTAGCTGTTAATCACGTGTCTGAGAAACACGCCCATTTTTAATACTAGACTGATAATGACTGGCACTTTATGAATGGATAGATAACAACTAAATCGAGTTGATTATCACTTAAGGAATTAAAAAACAAGCAGTAGTCATTCATTTGTGACGGTCAACAGTAAAATGTGTTCATTTAATTGTCCTAATTAAACTAATAATATATTGCATTGAATTTGGATCGGGTATAATTAAGTTGATATATCAACGATGCTTCGACCACTGCTCCCAGTATTCCTGCTTCTGCATCTCGTAGAGTCGTGATATGGTGCGTTCAAAGGCGAACATTTCCTCTTCTCCAGTAAATACGCTCGACTATCATGGGAAGAAACAACAAGTTTTATTTCAAATACAAATATTTAAACAATGTTAAGGCCTTACCGAATTCTCGCTCAGTTTCAAGTCGTCCATCAACGAACGGTCCGCATCAGATATTTTAGTCTTTTCAGAGATTTGAAATAAACTGTCCAGCGGCTCATCCGCTGAGATAACGACGCGAACTCGATTGTCGTATAGAGTATCAATAAGCGTGATGAATCTCCTCATTTGGGATCTCACGTTAAGATTTAGCTGGGGCACATCGTGTATGAGCACTGTATGGAAGAACTGTGCTATCTGGACGTAGTCGTTGCCTCCTAAAGGCTGCAAACGACACAGATTAACAATAGTCTCTTACTAGCTAATCGAAGAGATTACTCACGCGATCGCAGAGCTCAACGAAGCTGCTGTTCAATACCTGGCCGCACGTGCGCTGAAAGGTCAGTTCGCGTCCGAAATGCGTGATTGTACGGGGCCTGATGATGTCATTCTCCTCAGAGCACAGAATCTTGAACATGCGATTCATCATTCCATCTGCGTCTGTCTTACCTTTTACGAAGTAGTTCGTGTCACCTGATTGGGCGACGCGCCGATAATCAATCGAGTCTAGATTCGCTGTCTGGCAGCGCCTTTGCAGCAGGCCGATGAACGGTACAAAGTTGACGCGCTGCAATCCGTTCTTGTACAGGTCCTCTGGATGCCGATTGCTAGTGGCCACGACGACAATGCCATGTCTAAAAAGGTGCGTGAATAGTCGCTTAAGTATCATCGCGTCCGCAATGTCTGTCACCTGGAATTCGTCGAAGCAAATGAGCCACGACTCGTTTGCTATTATATCAGCAACAGGTTTAGTTGGATCGAAGGGGGCCGGTCTCTCCGAATTGAAGGCACGATCCGCCGGCCCCTGTCGTTCCTTTGCTTCGTGTATGAGCGAGTGCACCTTGCTCATGAAAGCGGTGAAGTGAACCCGACGCTTTTGGCGGACCTGTTCAAAAAGGGATTATGAATTAGATGAAGTATTTAATAAATGTACATTATATATTTATATATTAAAAGAATTAATATATTAAATAATGGAAAAAAACCGAAGATTTGGTAGATTTGAGCTCAACTATTTATTTGCACTGGCTCGTATAAATTATTCTTAGAACGTTCATATTTTGCCATAATGATATCGCAGTTACAGCAAAGTCTTCGGTTTCTTTCATCGTCGTCTTTTTTATACACACATCTGTAAAAGAGTCGTAAAATATATCCATTAGCGTGGTTTTGCCCACACCCACACTACCGTAGATGTATAGACCCTGGGGGGCGTGGCTGCCCGCATTCATATCGTCGTCGGCATCGCTGTCATCACTGGAGCCACCGCCAAACACCGATGATAAGAACCCACCGCCTGATCCACCGCCACCCTGTGTGGATGGTCGATATCCCTGGAGTCTGTGGTAGAGGTCGTCCAGTGTCTGCATTGTTTGTTGCTGCTTGCTATCGCTCCTCAATTGGCCAGACGACACTCGTTTTTGGTACTCGGCCATTGGGCTCAGATGGCGACATTGAAAGATTACACATGCTTGCTCAAATTGGAGCAACAATTTCGACTGGGAGCGCAGAGCGGTGCGCGCCACTGAGCCCACTTTATAAATTAACATGATGTGGCCAAAATATTATATCACGCGGTTTTGGTGGGCAGTTTGATGGAATTTCTCACGTCAGCTTAACATATTACATAAACAATTTTGGCGATATCCGCGTTGCCGAAACGTTGACCGCGAATTTCGTACGTTGGCGATGGCCGTGAATTTTCACAACTGGCCAAATCACAAATGACATTCCAACAAAATGCCACAGCTGTTGAGTTTGCCATTCACCGTTGACAGATTGAACCTGAACAGCTGTTCGCCAATCAATCAAATACCGGCTCCAGTTCATTTTTGAGCTTTTCAAATGAACTTGCGCAAAATTTGAATTTGTTATTGCAGTACGCCAAGAAAATATACCATTAATAATTTAAAGTTCAAAGTTTACACATTTATTATACATTTATTACACACAAAATTTTGTAATAGTAAGTAAATGGAATATATACGACGCTCTTTAACTTTCTACTGGGCTCATCTCATGGCAACTATTTATATATATTTATGGCTGACTTTGCATTTCTACATAGCTTTTTACATTCAATTTTGTTCGCCAGTTAGGATCTGGGTACAACGGCTCGAATTAGTTTTAGTTTAATAATATTCTGCTGATTTTCATGCAGGAGCAAAAAAATAAAATACATCTAAATATTTTTTACTAATAAATTCATACATTTATATAATTTATTAGGATTCCGTGTTTGCTTTGCTTTGCTATTTAAGTGATTTGGGCTTTGCCAAATATTTATATATATATATATATAATTATATATATATTGTTTTCATCGTATTATATATTTTAAATTCCATTGTGCTGCATTGGTTTTGATATACAATACATCAATAATTAAAAAGCGCAACTTCATTTGACAACATATTGAAATTCTTGTTACTTAAATTGTGACTTTGATAATTTGAAAAAAATTGTTGCGCAGAATCTTTCAAAATCTGATACAGACATATGAACTATAACTGCACTTTTCAAAAATTAAAGTTAATGAATGTCTTTTAATTATATATTTTATTTTTGATATAGGTTTTAATTTAATGTAAAATCTAATGTTCTCTGCAAGAGGAGAAATCGATTTTTTTTTGTTATTTATTTTATTTTTTGTGGTAGCTCTAGTTCAATTTCGAATGGTCCCGACTTATGTAAGAAACCTATAATAACATCCATTTTGTTTGCATGCCTCAAAAAATTAAGCAAAAATTACTTAAAAACTATGTAATGCAAATTGAATTTGAATAGTATAACATTTTAATGAATTATTAACTACATTTTTTTTTGTTTTGGTTTTTGATTTGAATATTGAATAATCGAATTGAACAACATGAATATTAGTACGATTAAAAAATGCCATCGAATTAGCATTATTCAAGTAATATATTTGTGTATATAATTTAATTTAATTAATTATAAATTCCGTTTGGCCTACAATGGCCAAACACGCGCTAAAAATCAGTACAATTGATTCACATCTCATCTTGGGATTATATAATTAAATTCTTAAAAAAATTCCAAAAAATTATTGCTTTTGATTTGAATATATATTTTACAATTCGAATCATTTAATTTAATATTTAATTAACTGGTCGAGCTCGGTAAACTAATTTGATTCTCGTTTCTTTAGGAAAGCAAATCGAAAAGGAAATAAATAATTTCTGGAAGTTGGATGTTGGTTACGTTGGATTCGTGTCAGAAAAAAGAAAAATACATTGAAACAGAAATAAATTAAAAGTATATATATTTTATATTTGTTGAATATGTACATAAAGTTCGATACATAAATATTATAATTAAAGTGACTAGCGTTAAAGTAGAGTAAGTGTAAATGATACATATATACAGAGATAATACAGCTATGTTTTACGAGTCTATTTGTAGCTTGTACATTACGAAACTTAGGCGATAAAGTTGAGGGAGCTTTTCTATTTATTGTATATAGTATTTGTATATGTAAATAATCCTTTGGATTTCGTATGCACCGAATTTTGAGAAACCAAATGGCTAATTGGGTCTATAGTGATAATAATTGTAATTATAATCATAATAACGAAAATGCCCCCTCGACCCCAGCTAGTTGCTGGCCATGCTCAGTCGTTGTGTTTGTGTAGTGGAGGACGTTTAGAGCACGTGCAGATTTTCGCAGCTCTTTGACTTGGAATCTCGCGTCCAGACGCGTCCGAGTAGTCCCTTGACCTTGAGGCTAGTAGATGTACGGGAACCGCGATATTTACGTGGGCTACACAACAAATGAGGTGAAAAAGTTGGCGTTGTAATTAGCTGTCAGGCATTCGGGTGTTCAAAGCAACTCACCTGCTGTGTGCGCTGCCGGGCGGCGTGCCAGAGCCATCCCCCAGTGGACCGCCAAGCGGGCCCAGCGGCGTATTGGCATTGAGGCAACCGGAGCTGAGCGGTGAGCACGCACGACGCTTGGACTTGCGAATGGAACGCTTGCGAAATAGATCCCTGTAAAGAAAATCAAATTTAGAATTTCATAATTGCAATTCAAAGATTTGAAAGCCACCCAAATACCAACCTGGATTTTTCGGGATTTTCGAGCTTGAGGCGTATCTGCGATAGCAGACCCACCAGCAGCTCATCCACATTGTGATTAATGCCCACCGATGTCTCAATGAATTTGCAATCGTAGGCAGTGGCCATGGCCTTGCCCTCTGCAATAAACAAAGATGGGAAATATTGTTTAGTACTTTACTGAATCTCAGTTATGCGGCAAGTTAATCAAATCAAATTGCGTCGCTTAGTTAAACTCTTGGGCTGGTAATAAAACGCAAAACTTGCACACTTAATACCTAAACACGTTGCCCATTAACCCCAGCCTCTCCGCTAACAACGACGGCCCCCAATCTCCCTCTCTCTCTCACTCTCACAGTGGTGCTCCCCCTTGCCATGGATGCTGTCAGCTCTATAGATTTCGTCACGTTTGCTGCGCCTGCTGTCGTTAAAATCTTTAGCCTACGAGTACAATAAGTAGCTATGCGTATGTTTTTGCAGGCCCGTTTTTATGGCAACCGCACACAAACACACACATACATACAGACACACATACTCAAACACACCCATATACATACATATGGGGTTTTATTAACGATGTGCGAAAAAAGTTGGCGTCATTTTATTAGATTTTGATAGGATGTTCTCATCGCATCGCCGACTCCGCAGCTTTCCTTAAATGCCATCAGCTTATTACGGTGCTTTTATTAAGCACCCAGCTGACAGTAGTGTTGGCAGCCTTAAAGATTTATTTTGCAAAAATATTTGCCACCCCTTTGGCATCGGCGCTGGCTCAAGAAGGCTAAGCTGCAGTCCAGCTCGGGCGCTTAATTAAAAGCAAACACAAATCATAAACAATGAGAGCTACTTGGCAGCCAAATGGCAAATGCCAAGAATTTCAAATATTTCTGAGTGCAGCACAGCTGTTATATAAATATAGTATGATCCCAGATATAATTTAAGCATTAGCTCACTTGTGCACTTTAATTGCTGTTTTTATTTGATTTTCGTTTGGTTTTTGCATTTTTTAATTTCTTTGAGGTTGGCTCATGTTTTCGGTAGTCCTGTCCTCCCCCATACCAAATGCTAAAAATATTTTAGGGAATTTCTGCTAAAACATCATCCCCTAAGCATCCTCTTTATATTGACAACAATAGAAATGAGCTTATTAAGGCGTAAGCCGCAGGAATGAAATGTAATCAATTTTGTGCTTAAACAATTTTCCCTGCTACATAAGTAGTATAAGAGCGCGTCCATTTGCTGCTCCTCGCAGCATTCTCCCATTCGCGCTACCCGCCGGCCTATGACCTAAATTTGCTTCTCGCTACATTTTTCTGCTTTGCTTCTTTTGTCAACGCGGCCGACACTTTCATAAGCGGCCATTAGAAACAAATGTAATTTGTGAAAATATTGAATTTCCTAGATGAAAGCCATGCCATTCCTAGTGGATTGTTGACTAACGGTGAATAAATCTCCTGACCGTTTAAATTGATATTAAGGTAGATGGCGGTGCTTAAATACCCTAGGAAAAGTTTAGCTAATGTGTTTTTCAAATGGCTGTTGGCTTTCATATACTAACTTCGTTACAGTATGTTAGTTAACAGAAATGTAAATGCTACTTGTTAACTCATTTTGTTCACTCCAAATGCTCATTTCAGCACTCTGAGTGTCAGATGTTATTATGTTAATAGTTATGTTAACAGCAGCTTATTGAGTGAGGAACACTTAACAACAGCTCATTTAAATAGCAGAGATCTGCAGCTGAATGCTGTTAAGTAATATTAAACAACAGAGGTCTGCAGCTGAATGCTGTTAAGGAACATTAAATGCATTTCTCAAGCAGACAAAATAAAATAGATATAATAAATATAATATAATAATTTGAAAGTTTTTATTTTCATAAATCGAAAACTTGGATTTAATCTTTTATATGATTAGCAAATATTAATCATAAATAAATGTTTTAAAAATAATTAAAAAACCATCAACTAACTCCAGAAATTCTTTTGGGCTATCCTTCTAGCTTTCTTGATTTCAATAGTCAAGCAAACCTTTCAAAGAACTTTAAAAATGTTCAAATATTATAGGGTATTTAAATGGTTGTGCTTGAGTAAACATAAAAAGCAATGAGCGCCCAGTTGAGTGACCTTCACTTGCTTTACATTTAACGATAGCTTCTATACATTTAAATACAATATATATGCGTGCATGGTTAGTGTGTGTGTGTGTGTGTGTGGGTGTAGGTGTATGCTTCGTTGGGCGAACCGCCAATCAACTTCCGCTTGATCAACTTTCATTGAAAAACCAAAATTAAAGCGACTGCAGCTGTCTGTGGACGCTTTTATGGTGTCCCTTACAGACATCCAACGACGTCCAACAATAGCAATAATACAACACACACACACACACAGACACACACACATGCACACACCGATTCACCTTGTCGGTGTATGAGTATCTATTTTTAAGCGAAAATATCCAATCGAGCACATTTTGAAGTGTTAATGAAAGGCAAAAGTGGAAATCGTTTAGTCAGCTGCATTGAATCTAGTTTATTTACCTTCGGATGTAACGAGTCGGCTCCTGGCGAGGTCCGCTTTGTTTGAGACAAGAATAACGGCTTTCTGTGCGATGTTTTGATTGGTCCATAGCACCTGAAGCACCTGCTCGGCAATGTTGAAGCTACTGCGGTCCGCGGCGGAGTAGATGACGCAATAGCCATGTGGATCATAGTTGGTCAAGCATTCATCCGGCTGTGAAAGCAAAGGACACAAATTTGACATTGAGTGAGGTTCAAGAGATGCCTGAGCTGTGTGAATGGGTGATGTGTCTCTGTATGTCTGTGTGTGTGTGTGTGTGTCTGTGTGTGTGTTGCTTGTATATGTTAATGGCATTATGAAATGCCACAGATAAAGTATCTGTGAGGTTGAAAGGCTGTAAATTGACCTTAGTTCGGATGGCATTTTGAGCGAGCTATCGCTACATAAAAGTCAGAGTACTTACGGTCATTTCAGTGTATCCATGATCTATAAATATTAGCTCGGACTCCTCGCCGCTGAGTAATACTGATACGGCCTTTTCGCCAGATTCGTCATCTGTTCATTTGAAGAAATAAAATTGATTAGAAACGCATTCCGATACTTTGTGATTATGATTTATATACAATTAAATATAGTATTTAATAATAATAATCAAAAGAATAACTAAAAGCAAGATAAAGCTACAAAGGAAGAGGTGCAAAAAACGTGAAAATCATTCAGATAGAGGTAGTTCGGTTTACTAATATACATATATTTACAATTGAAGGATTGGTGGTTTGGGTCTTTGTGTTATTTTTCTTTCGTTTTTGGTGGCATTTGTCATGCAATTCAAAATTTGCATTCTTAGAGGGGGGTGGCGAGGGGGTTGACAACTCTAACATGATGTATGAGGACAAATACATAAAGCTTGATGTAATAAAACGTACTTTATCGAGGATGTTCTTAAATATTTGATTGATGTATGCTTTCGAATGGAAAGTTCGCAGAGCGCCCAGAGGTATGCAATGAAATATGAATAGCCGTGTGCTTGACTGTACGTGAGTGTGTGTGCATGTGCGCGCGCGTGTGTGTGTGCGCGTGTGTGTGTGTGTGAGTGCTTGTGTATTTGATTTTAACAGCCATATTGCATACATATATGTAAATTGATTGTTTTTAGAGCCTTTTGAGCACCCACTACAGCAAATTGATGATATATTTGATATATCTGATACATCCTGACCCTTCATCCTGCACTTTCCCATTTCCCATTTCCCATTCTCCATTTGCCATTTTCAATTTACAATTTACAATTTATGGCAGTCTGTAAATTACAGCTATAATTGAGTATTATTTTCTCGTTTTTTTTCTTCTGATTTTACATTTATTCATTGCATTCAGTGATTACCCAGCTGAAATTTCATGATATTTTAAAGTCGCCTTTGGTAATTTGAACAGTTGAGCTGGCGGTTTAATTAAAGGCGTGATAAATAAATTATTTGCATGAAGTATTAACTACTACTATCACTTGCTCAAACTCAATCGACATAATGACATTTACACATATTTGTTGTGGGGTTTCATTCATTATTATTAAGCCGACCCATTTGCAGGGGATTAGTTGATGGCAGGAGGAGGAGGAGGAGGCGTTTGGAGCTCTGCAGCACACAAAGCCGTATTTATTAAAGGTAATCATATTTTTTTCTGAGTTTGGAAAGGGTAGCTTGTGTTTGTTTGTTTATTTTCTTTTCTTTTTGGTGGGCAAGGGGCGGGCTGTGTGTGTGATAGAGTAAACTACTAAGGACTTAAGCCGGTGGCCTAATCGGCAGGGCGTGTGGTACGTGGTCGTGTGTCCAGTGTGTTAAGATTAGATAAAATTAAGAGCTAGTTAGAGTAAGTTAATTGGAATTCAATTGGAACGCAACGCAAATGCAGCTCAAACGTTATACAAGTGAAAAATTAAAAGATTTTTGTATGTTTTTTTTAAGTGTTTTGGTTGATAAAGTTTTTGGAAAGCGTTTAGTATAGATTAAATATGGAATTGGAATAAATATTATTATATATCGTATAATTAATTTGAATAGATTTTTTGGTTTGGTTGTTGTTGTTGCTATTACCGTCGGCGGCTTTTTCAATATGTATGCGTATATCACAGTTGCCTAGATCTGAATTAAGTTTCGGTTCGTTTACGGTTCAATTGATGTTTTTGTTTGGATTCGTTTTTTTTTTTTTAATAATTGTTGTTGTTATGTTGAATGAAACATTAGGTTGTTATATATGGTTATATATGTATATCGAAAGGCGAAAGAGAACAGAAAAATATCAATCATTTTATATTGTTGTGTTTTGTCTGGTGTTAGAATATTAAATATGAGATTTACATTAGTTTTATGTTTTTCTGTTTTGTTTTTTTTTTTTTCAGTGCTTGGTAAAATTACAGCAATAATTTCGATAGAAAATTGGAGTAGAATTTCGTATTCATATATTTTTAAAGCTATTCAAATTTCTCACTCCAAATTTCCGCATTTTAAAAAGCATTTGTCCGCGCTGTACATTTGCACGAATTTTATATTGTTTTCGTTTAATTTTCATTTCATTTTTCTCGAATTTTTGTGCGATTTTTCCCAAATACGCGTTGTAAAAATTTTCCAGCACAATTCGTTTGTTTCGATTTGCCAATTTATGCGATCAAATCTCAGTGGCCATATGTACAAGGCGGGTCGTAAAAAGTCAACCGACATAAAGCGAGAAATGAAAATAATGATAAATATAAATATATATGCATTTGTGATAAGGTCGTAAATTGTTGTAGTCAAGGGCAAAGCACAGAACAACACACAAAATTCAACAGATAAACAAAAACAGACGCAAAAAAAAAAAAAGAAAGCCACGCAATTGAGACAAAAAAAAAAAACAACATAGAAAATCAAAATCATTTGTGAAGGCAAATGCCAAGGCAACCAAAGGCAAACCAAAGGGGATTCATCGCAACTAGACAGACACACATTTAAGGGTCAAGGGTTGAGGACCAGACTGCCACTAACACAGGGAACACACACAGATAGGCAAACACAAACACACACACGCACGCTCGCACACAGACACACACTGTGACAAAAGGCATTAAAACCTAAACCTAAACACTTAGACGAAGTTTTAGCAGCATTCAAGTGGTTTGTCTCTAGCTGGCCAATGGCTGGCCGTGCAACAATTATGGTAGCGGACAGCGGGTGCGGGTGTCGGTGAGGTTGGGGATTGAGGATTGAAGCTACTCACCAATGCTTGTGTCATATGCATGCAAATACTCCGAGGTCATGAACTGTGAGACTAGCGAACTTTTGCCCACGGCCGGACCGCCAAGCATCAGAACTCTGCAAACAGAAATGGGATTAGTTAGAGCTGAGTGGCAAACGCTGTTGGTGTGCACGTGGCGGATTTACCTGTAGGGTCCATTGCCCGGATTGGAGGTGCTGCTCTCCCGACTGGAGGCCAGCGAGGTGCGTGCCGATGTCGAACTAGGCGCTGGCAGTTGCTGTTGGCCCTGTTGCAGCTGCAACAGTTGCTGCTGCTGCTGCTGTTGGGCGGTCAAGTGCTCTGTGCTGGAGTTGGAGCTGGCAACGCTGTTATTGGAGCGACTGCGTCGGCTCTTCAGCGAATCGCCGCGATTCACCACGCCCTTGCCAGTGATGGAAAAGTGACGCAGTCTGTAGTATTCCTCCTCGACGCCAGTGTTGGGCATGGAGGCGACCCTGAGTTTTTTTGTGAAGAAATCAAATGTTTACTTATCAAAGGCCATTCGTTTGGAGTGGGCGCAGCGCACTTACCGAGATCTCTGCTGGGGCAAACATAGCTGATTTGGCCGTCCCGAGGCGCGACTGCCCGGCATCTTCACCGACTGCGAGCGGCTGTGATGTGGTGAGCCATAGCTGCAATTGTCAAAAAATGTGTCGAATTAATAACACTTTTCCGCTGGCCGAGAGCGTGTTTGAAATTCCATTTGCTGCAATTGACAGCAGCCAAAATGGAAAATTTACGCGTTAATCGAATTGCCAACACGCACACACAGACACTCGCACAAAGACTCGATTTGGCCTTGCAGCAGTTGCTGGCAGTTGCACGCATGTGTGTTAACTTGGCTCACAAACATGCACTGCAACTGATTCGGCAGTTCTCTGTGTCTGAGCTCATGGCCTGCGCATTCACTTGAGCACACTTGATTCGCACAAGTTAAGCTAAGCGGGCCAAGGGCCAGTGCTAAGTGAATTGAATTTAATGAAAACAATTTAATTTCACTATAAATAAAAATTAATTTCAATTTAAGCCTGCATGAAATTTGTTTTCAATTTAAACTAAGATACAAATAGATTTCAATTGAAATATTATTCTAATTTTATTCAATATTTTTCTATTTTATCCATTTTTTTTGCATTCATATATCTCTACTTAGAAATGCTTTCAGACTTGTCTAAGCTGGCAGGATTTATAAGCTTAGTGCGCACTTGCTTTGGACTTCAAATAGCTCAAATAGCGACTATAAACTGAACATATAAAACTTGAACTAAAACATAAACTTGGCCATTTTTTAGCCTTAGCTGCCAGGCACTCGGTTTTTATAGCCATTTGCAGATGATATCAACAGGTAACAATCTTTTCTCCGGCCACGCGTCGTATACGTTATATGTGAATTTCGAATTTATAGCTTTCTCAAATTGGAAATAAATGAATTTCGAATCAGCTGAAGGTCATCAAGCCGTCGTCAATCAGCAATTTGATAGCATTTCGCTTTGCCTCTGCTTATCGCACTAAATGCAATCCTCACCTGATGGCGATTTTAGCGTTTGCATTCGCAGAGACTTACCGCATTTCAAAGTCGCGCAGCTCCTCAATGGTTAGCGTATTGGTTACATCCAACAGCTGGCGCATGTTCTCATCTCGTTTGTGTTGCTGCTGCTGCTGCTGCTGTTGCTGGGAGTAGCCGTGCCCCTGCACCTGGTGATGGTGATGTTGGTGCTGATGCTGGTGCTGGTGCTGATGCTGGTGTAGCTGTACACCGTGCGGCGGATGTGCTAGCTGCTGTGAGTGCCTCTTTCGTGCATTCAGCTCTTTGCCTTGCTCCACACTGATAAAGTCCCCTTCATTTTTGATGAGCAGCGTCTCGACCGTGTTGTCCATGCTGAGCGATGGCTGTGGATGGGTAGGTGAAAGTAGGATTTGATTTAAGCGGATTGTTATAATTCAATGGGACACCCTTATTTACGTGAGTGTTTCGCTCGCCTCAATTAGCACTGAAGGTTCTTTTTTTTGTCCTTATCCCTTTACACTGCTGAAAACTTTTTTCAATGCTTGGCTTGAACATTTTGCATAGAATTTCTATTCAGACCTTCGCCCATTGCCGGTCTATTTTTTCGAGTGGCTCAAGGCTCTGCTCCACTTAGCCGTGGAGTGGCTCTGTCCAAGCTCTACAGTTTCGCAAAATAACTTTTCGCCTTATCTACACCTTGAAGTGTGGCGAATGCAACTGCCGGCTGGCATCGCGTGCTGCCTGAGCTGGCAACAAAAAAAAAAAAAAAAGGGATGAAGGCTTAGCAGTTTGCCATTTGGTGTCGAGGCTAAAGACTTTTACTTCAACTTCAGCTAGAACTAAGTAAACAGGGTCATTAGCAGACCAATAAATTCAAATCAACTGATATTCTAATGAGACCTAGTTGCCACAATAGTTGTTCATAAAGGTGTAGCAAGTCATAAAAAGGTGCAAATAGTTCTAGACCGTTACATAAGGAAACGTTATATATCATTCCTTCGATTCTGATTTAGCTGCACTTTGAATGATAAGCCTTGAGGTAGCTTTGCCTTGCTATTCAAGTCAAGCCTTTACTAATTTCAAGTATCTTAAAATATTTGCCTGGCTTTATATATCTTTACCTGCGGCAAAGCTCGTAAATAAACGTGATCAAACAAGAAAAAACACATTAATTTCAACAAATTGAAAATTTTTCAACAAATTTACGCAAGCAACAAAAGTTTTTGCCATAAATTACAGCCTGGCTAAGGCCTTCATCTGCAAAGATGAACTACCTCTTGACTAAATGAGAGAGAGAGAGAGAGGTGGGGCGAAAGGGAAGGAGAGAAGCGCACACACACCTGCACAGGTAAACATGCTGCATACTTTTCTGTATTTATTCGGCAAATGTTGATATTAATGTGGTATATTTTATTGGCTCGCATGACAAAAACAGCTCTTTTTTCGTTTGCCTAATTAATAACACATATGCATGTGTATGTATATGAGTGTGTATGCGTGTTACACCTTTGGTGAGCTGCCACGCGACTTGCTTGGCCTCCTTTTCCTCCTCCTGCTTTCTCAAGTGGACGCAAGTGAAACTTTTTTGGACTGGCTTACTTAGGGGACCAATTTGCGGCAGATATTGCCCGCTGTGCGCCCAGTGCTTGATTAAGACATCCAAACTTTATGATGACAACGCTGCGTATGCGCAACTTTGCGCATTGTATGCGTGCGACATGTGTGGCAAGAAAGAGCTAGATGCTAATTAAAATATTACGCAGCGCTGATAATTAAAGCGAGCTGAGCTTTCGACTATAAGTTTTATTTATTTCTTTCGCTCCCGCCACGTTTTCTCGGCTAGCCAGCGATGCCTCCTGTTGGGTCGAGCAACGGGCAAAGCGAATTCATGCCGGCAGCCACGTAGCTGGAAAGTCTTCAATAAAAATTAGTGTATTTCGGGCTATGTTGAGTGCGAATGTGAATATGTTGAACTTGAGGAAAAACGACTCAATAAAGAGCTCTCTTATATTCATGTCATTTTAATTTAATGTATATTTTAATATATTTTACGCTCTCTGTTATTGTTGCATATTTTCTATATCATTGGAGCTATAGATTTACATTTATTTGTTGGTGAACTCTGTTTTATTCTTTTTAAATCAAATGAAAATGTGTGCTGAATTATTCAAGCAATATTTGTACAAAAATTTGAACAAAAGTCTGCTAAAAAAGGTTTGCCAAAAATGAGTCCCCAGATTCCTTTGTAAATATTCCGCTCAATTTGTCAAGCATAGCTTGAGAATTTATTATGTGTTACACAAAATGAATATTTCTTATGAAAACACATAACTATAGGAACATATGAAGTTTTATATTTTGAAGAAAAACTAAATTTAATGTCAACTTTGATGCTCGGCTATGTGCAGAAAAATTTATTATATAAGCTGGTAGAGTAAGCAATTATTTCATTTCTTGTAAATTCTGTTGAAAGTTTTCATTGCAAACCTTTTTCTAATCGGCTCAAAATATTGCAGCAAAATCTTGTAAAGAGCATTTCCGAGTAGAGTCAATCCAACGGCAGCTACTTTGCTCAACAGAGTGTGTTTACCATCAATTCTCAATGGGCCATTAGCCGCCGCGAACAGTGTGTGAGAAACATGTGTAGCGGTTTTTAAATAGACAAATTAAAGGAAATTTTAAGCAAAAAAATGAATTATTAATAAAAAAAAAAAAAAAAAAACAGCGCGAATAAAATGGCATTAGCAATCGATTAGCAGCACTCCATTGGGGTTTGGCAGGCGCGCGGGCCTCCTGGGGCGTATGAATTTTGTTGTTTACTTTAGCGGAGCTCGAACGAAACGATTCGTTTGTTTGTTTACACAGTTCGCGCTGCAGCTCAGCAATCACTATGCAGTTTTTGACAGAAATGCAATATACATTTCTAAATTAATGCAAATGCCATAAGTAGTAAACGAAAGGTTGCTAAGGCCAACAAAATATGCCAAATATGTGTGCATATAAATTGCTAACTTAAAATGTTAGCGCCTGCGAGAGCTCAATTCACACCTTCAACTGCTGCTACCCGCCATGGCCACGCCTCATTGTTTATTTTTTGCATGCATTTAAAAATAAATTCAAATTGCTTTTGAGTGTGTGTAAAAATAAGCATGGTCCATGTCAGGCAAGACGTTTGCTTTTCATTCTATTGCCGTCTCATGCTCTTACCTCTCTCTACCTCTCTCTCTTTTCCTCTCTATTTTCATTGCGCTCTATCTATCGTTTGTACAATTTGATGCTAGCAATAAGAGCATACAATGAAACTACAATAAAGATTGCATTTACTTTAGCTCAGTCAGAGGGAGGGATGGAGCTAGAGAGGGAGGGAGAGGCAACTATTTGATCTCTTAAGAGCTGGCCATTGCCGAAATTGCGGAAAACTTTCTGCTGCAATCATTAAGCTGAATCGATTTTTATACGTTTTACTCGTGTGGAAATACTAAAAAATAATTTGATTTGGCCAAGCCAAACAATTTCAGTCTTGAACTGTTCAATTTACGCAGCTAATTCTGAATTATAGCTGCTAAGAGATTTATAGTTCTTTGGTTTTTTTCATTATCAAATAATTATTTTAATAAGTAGCGAAAATATTTCATTGCTATGAAGCGCCTATTGATAGATTAACTTTGTTATTGGCCAGGTATTTTTGGGCATTTTCTGTTAATAATTAACTTAATTGTTATTGGCTGTTTTCCCAATATTTTCCGATAACTTGCCCCTGCTCTGTGCCAGTTCCCCTCATAATTTGATTATTAATAATTTTGTTTTGTTTTGTTGCAATTTACTTGGCCGCCAGCCAGCCGCCTGCTGCAAGGGTGCAAAGTCTGTGAGAGAGACTTTTCGGTCTATAAAAGGTAAGCGCCTGGCCTGGCCGTAATCAATTTATTTCTTGTTTCGCCCCTAGCACATCCAGTTGATGCAGCTGAACTATTCGTGTTTGACTCAACATTTCCGTGTGCCGTGGCTATTTTCAGCGGCTGAAACAATGGAGTGCATTGCCTATAGAGACAAGAGTATCTTGTATCTTGCATATTGCATCTACGAGTATATGCATGTACACGCGTTTCTCTTTATTTATAGCCCTAGTTTATTTATGGAACTGCACAAAAAACTGCTGCAAAGTGCAGCTGCAGCGCTCTTCAAATGGGGTCAATGGATACCGAAGCCAAGTCACAGCAGGAATACGCGGCTGCACTTGCTGGCCGAGCGGGGCACTTGGCCAGGGTAGCGCATTTATCAGTTAATTAATGATACTTACAAGACACTCGGAACTCGGCTAACATACTGCCCCAAAAAAAAAAAGCATCCCAACAAAGGTGCTCGGCCCATAAACAAACCGATTCGAGTGAAACTGTAAACGCAATCAAACTCTGATGAACTAGATGATACCCCGTGCCCCTAAACATATTATATTGCATATACAATTCATTTATAAAGACGTCAGAGATTTTATACATATATCTTTCTTAAGTTGTCTACATAAACAAATTTACGCAGAAGAATAAAAATGATTTTGTTTCTTTCTGCTTTAATCAGAATTTCTTCAGCAGATCTTCGGTATTATTAATGTGGATTATATATAATCTTTCTTGTATACATATTGTTTATTTCTTGTGTGTAATTTTTCTCTTACTTCCATTGCAAAGTTCTATATCGCATCTAAACTTTTATGAATTCCTCACACAAGCAATTATGAAAAATAAGAAAAATATTGGAAATCATTTTGATTTGATTTTTTGATCAGATTTTATTTAGCTTATTTGTCTATTACTTATATACATCGTATATCATATTTTCTCTTCTTAATCTTGCAGACTTCATATATATATTTCTTCTCTTAGCTTCAATGCAAATGTGCTATTATACTAAACTTTATATCTCTCTCCTACCTCTATCAACTCCTCCTTCAGTCACTTATCTACCTTGCCACACTGTTAAGCACTTATCACAGCTCTGGGTGTAACAGCATGCGAATGTGTGCAATTAGGGATGAATAATTCACATGTATTCAGCTGGCGAATTAAATGCCAGCTGCTTGCCGCCAACTGGCGTTAAAAGAATTGCCAGCATTAAGTATACGCTAACGACATCAAGTATACGCAGCGTCTAACGAGCCAAGTAAACTAAGTGGCAGGCTGTGAACTTTTGCAATTGCTTTGCTGTGCTTCTTGTGATTTTCAGCCATGTCTGGGACTATAATTAGCGGTAGTTCGTGAACGGCCTTGACAAATGTGCCAAAAATGAAACGTAAACAAAAACTGTGGTCAGCCGAGTCAATAACCGCTTTGGATGCGGCTAAGACATAGTATGTTGCCATTTGGCAATATTAATTGCTGGCAATTATATAATTTGAGTTGCACCCGTTTGCCGAAAAACTTGACCGTTAAATTGTTCAATTGACCTTTGTCGGAATTTGCTTTTGATATCTAATATCTGAGTAATGAGCCCGAGTGGAAATTTCTTTCGCTTTCCATTTGGCCGTTAGCAAATAATTGAGCAGCGACCCGAGTGCTTGAATTTAAATAAAAGACCCATCAAATATGCAATTAAATGAGAGACCGGAGCGTTGTCTCTCCCTCTCTCTATCTCCCTCTGCCCCTCTCGCTGGTGATCTAACACACTTTAAACTGTGCAGCCATTAGGCGAGTCACCTTGCCAGCTGAAGGACGCACTCAACGTGTGGAGTGGGTGGAAGGTGGAAGGCGGTAAGGACGGGATGGGGCGGGCTGGTAAGAGCTTTCTCGAATTGAGTTGCGAAATGCATGCAGGCACGTTGCTGGCGACTTAGCCTTCCTTAAACGTTACCTGTTTGCGACACCAAGGCCTAAAAACAAATGCATTTGCCTGTTAACACTCTGGGCAATCCCCTTTCCACCCAGCCCCATTTGCTTCAATGCAAAATCAATAAACTAACAACAACAACAATAACAACAAGAACAGGTGGAGCTGAACAGAAATGTTGTTTGCCTGTTTTTGATATTTCCAACATGTGCTTTTTTTGCACTGAGCAGAGTGAAAGAGATAGAGAGAAGACGCTGTCGAACGGCAGGCAGAGTTGGCTGCAGGAAACTTGGCACAAAAGTGTGCATATGTGTGTGTGCGTGTGCACGTGTGTCTGTGTGTTGTCCAGCAAGTCTGCATTCGTTTCAGTTGCAGTTGCCTCGCTTGCTAATGACTCGCTTTCGACCAAGCCAACAATAACTGTGCTCTTTGGGCTTTAAGCTGATATACGATATGCAAATAATACGTAATATTTTTTTAAGAACTTCCCTTTTCTCTCAGCCATCGAAGCACACACAAAGTTTATTAGCTCTTCAAGAGCTCCGCTCAACCTTTGTTCTCCATGCGCCCAAGATACTTTTATATAGCAAATTCTGCGAAATGACCATGTCGAATACTATGTATATATGTGAAATAATTGCGTTGTTTTGGAAATTTTCTTATGAACGCGCTGCATATTGAGGAAATTGTATCTTTCTTTTTTATGAGCCCAACAATAGATAGCCGGATGACTGTGAATCGCATAATAGAGTATAAAGGGGCGCATAATTTATATAGACGTACTCAAAGTCATGTTTGTTTTGTTTTGTTGTGTTCTGTTCTTGTCTATAATCGTAAGTAATTTTCCGTCAATTTTTCCCTTGCTTATGTTTATGCATATATACTTGATGTCTATAAGCTCTTATTTCATCCATGCTATTATTTATCCCTCGGGGCGAGGCGAACTACTCATTGCGCCCACAATGAAATCGTAAAAATATAATAAATCAAAAACAGCTGTGAGTAGAAAAGTGGACAACTCGGACAACTCGGACAACCCGGACAACAATGTTTTCGTCTGGGTCTCGGCCTGGGCATGGATTACATATGCTTTATGCTTTTATTTTGAATGTAAATAAATATAAATGTGTAAAATACTTGTGTATAGTATTTATATAGGAACAGCGAGCAACCTGTGCCTTGGCATAATTCCATTTCCATTTCCATTTTCATTTTCTGTTTCATTTGTTGCTCTTACTTGTAGTTTATTTTGACAGCTGTCATCGCCCGGCATGATATGAGTTTTATTGTTGTATGAATGTATTAACAAATAGTACACCACTGCAACAATTCAATTAAATGTGATATATGATATTTACAAGCCCATGCAAACAGACTTAAAGGCATTTTCAAGACCGTAAATCAGCGTGGCAACTTTTCTCGGAACTTGAGATGGGAAATGCACTTATGAATGTATTAAAATTGTATAAACAATTTTTAAGGATTAAACTCAAAAATGTTGAGGAACTTGAAATATATTCAAAGATATTGAAGAGGAATTTGAGATCTTAAAAAATGGTTTATATTTCAAATATAAGAAATTAGAAGAGTATTTTGAAACTCAATTTAAATTTATTATATTAAAATTATAAGAAATATTTTTTATTATACGAAATAAATTATTTTAAATGTAACATCATTATTATTTTTAATAAATTAAAAAAAAATGCAAAAGTGCTGGAATTATATATTTTGTAAGCATTTGTAAAATTATTTGCCTTTATATTCATAATGTGTTAAATTTGATATGAGACTCAAGATTAGGGATTATCCCAATGAAAATCCCGAAATTTAATTAGGTTTTCACTCTGCCTAAAGTGGGCTAAACAGAATACCCTAATATCAGCATGTTATTTATTATTGCTATGTTTATGCTCCAGTAGATTGCATCTGGCATAGCCCCCAAATGAACAACTAATTAAATTTGGCAAATGACCTCGACTTCAGCAACATGGCCAATTGATTACGAACTTCCCACTCCGCCCGCTTTCGCGACGTCATATAATAAATCAGCAAATCGGTATCGATATTGATATAGCGGCGTCATAAATGGTCCCACACTCATTGCCAAACAATGAACTGTTCGTATCTTATCTGATGTTGATGCACTGCATCAGTCATGGTCTGAATCAATAAAACTTTGGAATACTACACATACCTCCTTGTAGCGCTTCGACAGGCTGCGGCAGATGCGCTTGTAGAAGGGCGCCATTTCGGTTCTTGTTGCTTTTGCTTTGTTCTTTTTTTATGGATTTCCAAATTTGGAAACGATGTGAAAATGTTTATTGAACTCTTTGATAAAATTTGTGAATACGTTAGCTGTGATCTGGTCGCTTGATTTGAATGGAAATAAAACACACGGTTTATAGTTTACATTGCGCGCAACCCTTGAAGAGTTGTTCGCGGCACAAGAAACATACACTTAATAACGAAGTAAATGAAAAACACTGAACGTTTTCTATTTGATTGTTTCCTCTCGATTTTCCAGTTAAGCGAAAAGAGTTTTCTGTTTTTACGCAGTGGTTTTTTATTATCGTATTTTTTATTGATTGCTGCTTGGATGCTGTGCCAAGTATATGCGATGCTCTCTAGCGGATCGTAAACACATGAATGAGTTGATCCGCCGAGGCGCGAGGCTTTTTATGAGCTGCCACAAGGCGCAACAAAGCAGAGAGGGAGAGAGAGAGAGACACTGTGGGAGATAGGCGAGAGATAAAGACACAGAGAGACAGTGCGACGGAGAGCGGACGCGCGCGCAGCCTGAAGCGGAAATGAGGCACAAAGAGAGCCAGACAAACAGACATCATATATATAAATCTACATATATATATTATATAAACATTGAGCGAGCGAGCGAGAGATAGAGAGTGAGTGGGCAGAGGAAGGGGGCTGGATCTACTTACTTGTTGGACGACGATTGTGGCACGCGGCTGCTTGCAGACAGCGGCCGCCTCCAAAGGATTGGCTGTCACATTGATGGCGCCCGCAGCGGAACCGGGTAGCAAGTCCTCCTGCGGCTGCGCCTGTGGCTGCACCAGCGACTGCGTCTTCGACTTGGACTTGCTCTTGAAGGAGCGCTTGCGCGTGGTATCCGTGGGACTGAGGGATGCGGATGCCAGGGATTCGCTGCCGGGGCTGTGCATGTGCAGCACCTGAAGATTGAGTGTGGAGTTGGAGCCATGCTTGGGCGGAATCTGCTCGAATTTGCTGGCAATGTCATCGAACTTGTTCAGCTCGGCGTAGGAGTGATCGCTGGGCGAGGAGGAGCTCTTGGCCTGAGGATAGAACGCATCCGATTGTGGCACATATTGCTGGTTCTCTCGTATGGTTGTGTGTATCACGGAATCGGGTCGTATGCGCTTCGAGTTCTTGCGAGAGGGTGGCCGCTCCCGCTCTCGCTCCCGATCTCTGTCCCGCTCATGGTTGAGCTGATGCTGTTGCTGCTGCTCCTGCTGAGTGAGCCGTGAGTACTGCTGGAAGATGTCCGCGCTCAGCTTGCGCTCATAAACCGAGCAATTCTCGGCCTCGTCCGAGTCGCTGCTCGTGCTGGCCGTCGCCGAGCTGGGCGCAAAGCACTCCCTCTGGATGCGCTCATAATCAAGCGCCTCCCGATCAAATGGAAACATGGTGCCGGCAGCGGCTACATCCCGTAGGCAGCGTTCACTGCTGCCGCTAGACGAGCTAGACGAATACTTGCGCTGCTGAGCAGCAGCCTGGGAAGAGGGCGACAGTTGCTGCTGTTGCTGCTGGGATGGGCGTTGCTTTTGGTTTTGGCTGCAGCCGAAGAAGTTGCCCTCCTTCATGGTGGGCGGCGCCGAGTTGATCTTGGCTATGGCGCCCGTGGACACGGAGGGCGTGGTGCGTTTGCGCTCCCGCTTCGGACTGGTGCGGTTGCTGGATGAGGGCGAAACGCTGGGCGAGATGCGATTACGTGTGCTGTTGCTGCCACCATTGGCATTGGCGTTGGCAGCCATTGCATCACGCTCCCTGGCGCGCAATTTCTTGTTGCGATTAACCGCAGCGCGCTCCTCGTGCGCATCACCCGCCTCAGCAGTGGCGGCACCACCCGTGTAGTAGGAGTTGCTAGCTCTGCGCGCCTGCTGGGCGTCTTCCTTGAAAGTGAAGTGACTGCGCGCCTTTTCGCTGGTGCGTGCTGACTTTGGTGATTGCGGCGGATCGAAGGTGAAGTGCTCACGCCCACGCGTCGGCGGTGGCGCCGTGCTGGGCTGACGGGACGACAGCAGCAGGGGTGTTGTCGATGACGGCTCTCCTGTCAATATGGACAAGCAGGACTCCTGGCTCTGGCGTGTATGTGGCGTATGGTGTGTGAGGTATGTGGCATGTGCATGTATGCAAATGAGTAAACGGAGGAGGATAAAAATCAACAACGACAACAACAGGAGTCAGTGGTGTACTCACCTCGGTGCTGTCCTGGAGATTCATATCGGGTCGCAGGGGATAGCGAGAGCAGCTCGTTAGTTCCAATTCAGTGCTGCCCGCCTCATGCTCCGAATCGATTTGGATGGCCGTCAGCAGGGGCTCCTCCAATGAGCTGAACAACGGCTCACTGGGACCAGAATTGTCGCCTGCGGACAATAGGACAGGCCAAATGTTAGCCATTGTGATTAGTTGATTAGTTAACATGCTGCTCAATCAATCAACCAGTCAATCAATCAATAGTCGGTTCGGATACCTACCCAGGTCCAGGGAATCGCAAGTCTCCGAGGTGTCGGTGTGCGTCACATTCGTGATGAGCGTGCAGGCCGAGTCTGTGGACGTGTTGATATTCGTGTCCGGTATAGAGGCCGATGAAGTGCCCATTACAACCAGCTGTGCAATAAATGAGAGAGCAATTTAGGTGTGAATTAGGAATCTTCTCCCCTATCACATTCTCAACTCACCTTGGGCACTCCAGAGACGCCCATGGCATGCATAGCCGTTGCACCGCTCACCGAATTGTGGTAGGCGCTGGAGACGGTGTTCATGGGCATGCTGTTCAGTGGTGTGGAGGAGGTGGATGAATTGATCTTGTTCTTGATGCTACGCCCGCTCTTGAAGTACAGTCGACGCAGAGCCGTTGCCGTTGAGGAGCCCGATGTGCTGAAGCCATCGTTGTCCGAGCCGCTCGAATTGCTGCCGCCCGAGAGAATGGCCATGCCGTTCAGCTGGGCAGCGGCACGCACCGCTGTGGGTGTCGACGGCTTCGACGTGTTCGCGGACGTTGCTGTTGCAAAGGTCGATTGAGCAGTGTGCGCTGTGGGCATTGGTGCAGTTGTGGGCGTGGTTCGGTTAGGATGCACTGTAGACACAGCTCGGTTGTTGGTGCGTGGCGAGGCATTTGCATTGGCATTGGAGCTGGAACTGGAACTGACTGTGGCTGCGGCTGTGGCCTTCTCGCCGGACTGTTGGCCCAGAGCCAGAGCCATCATTGCCGCGGATCGAGTGCTCATATAGCAGCTGGGCAGCGGCTTGGCTTGGTTGTTGTTGTGGCTGCTGTTGCTGCTGCTGTTGCTGGCGGTGGTTTTTGTGGCCGTATCGTTGCCCGGTGTTCCATGTGAAAGGGATATTGTCATGGCTGGCAATGAGAAGAAATATGAAAGGCTTGATTTGAGGTGGAAAGAAGAGTAAATGATGCACAGGCTAGGCTTACAAATGCCTAATGTTTTCCATGTAAACACTTAACATAAATATGTTAACATTAATGCTTAACATAACATGCTCAGCGTATTAAAAATTCTCCTTCTGTTAGTTTTATCTGCAGCTTCCTCCTGCTGTTAAACACATCTTTATTAACTATCTTCCTACATAAGTCTGTGCAGTTGTAATTTATTTATGCTGTGAGCTTGAAAGCTTTTGCAAATTAAATTTTGCGCACAATTTCTTGGGTTGCTTTAAGTTAGCTTAATTAGCTTAGCGTGTTTTACAGTTGCTTTGCAAAACTTTAAGCCAGTGTCATTCAGTTGATTCATTTAATTAAACTGTTTAGTTTCGCGAAGTTTAACTGCATTGTCTGGTTATACTAGAATCGAGCTGTGAAAATCGCATGCTCTAAATCAACAAATAAAATCGATAAATTGTAGCGTGACACGCACCGTAATCCCCCCAGTTAGGAGTATAGTAATACACGCAGACACACATACATAGTCTAAATGACTCATACATATTATTGGTAAGGTAGGGCTGCGGATGAAAGCGCTTTGGTTCCATGGTACTTTACCGTTACGCTTGCGGAAACGCCGCCCCGCCGTACTCGACAATTTGGCACGTAAACAGCTTTCAGATTTCGAGGAAAACAAAGCAGAACAACAAAATAAAAACATTGAGCAGAGCAAAGTGAGATAGATAATATCGTATAATCAAATTCCACAAATAATTGAGTGGAAGATTTGTCTAACGAATGTCTGCGAATAGCTTGACTGGCTATGGATATGCTCTTCTTATTGATGTTTACCTCTGCCTGTTCAATGGCAAAATGGCAAAATAGCTGAATATATCAGTGTATGCAGTTGTGTATGTGTGTGTGTGTGTGCGTGCGTGTGTTGTCATTGCTGGCATACAGCACGCCCCTTTTCGGTTGTCCGCCCACACCGGAAAAGGAGTCAAAAGACTTTGACCCAAAAAGAAATCGCAACATGTCGAATCTTTTCATATGTCGCGCCCCGTTGGGAAAAGCATTACAAGCCAGCTGCTCATGCAGCTTTATTTACACAAAATGTCACTGAAAGTGTGTCAAGCGTTGGCAGGGGGGGCGGGTGCGGGGCTAGGGAGCGGAATATGCCAAAACATGTGCGTGTGCGGGACTGGAGCATGCGAGTACAGTCAATAATGAAATTCTGTCGGAAAAATTGAGTTTACTCAAAGGCTACAGGAAGCTGCTTACCTTGACCACGACTCCTGGAGGTTGGTGAGGCGCCCGTTTTATTTCCAGTCGTCGTTGGTGCTGCTGCTGCTGCTGAGGGTGCTGCTGTTATAGGCGTTGTGGGCGTGGCATCGGGTGTAGGGCTGCTGTCACGAAAGATAGGCGAGCCGGGCACATAGCGTTCAGGCTGCAAATACAATGCAAGTAGCATAACATAACATTATCAATCTATGATCATATCAGCAATGCAGAGATAATAGAGAAATTAAAGACAGTTGCCTTATCGGCAGGTGCCGACGATAACAGATAAGATATATAACAACGACCCATCCATTACTCCGAAAAGGTAAACAGTAAGAAGAAGCAGAGCAATTTATAATGCACAACCCTCGCCTGGTTGCTTTCATCAGCAGTCGTACTTCAGGCCCTGAGCCGGAATCATCATCAGCTGTCATTGGCGCAAAGTAATTGAAGTGAAGACAACTTGAGATGCCAAAAGTCGCCCTCCTGCTGGCATTTTATGTCATTTGCCTGTCTCCCTGTTTAGCCAACGGTTCGTATACGTATTTGATATTATCATAGGAAATATTTATAGGTACATGCATGAATACGCGCGTGCATTCATCTCTTTTAGAATATTCAATTTCCACTTAACTTAATTAGCTGTTCTTTTATTTCGAAACTTGTCTACTTGGTATTCCAAATTTATGACAGCTAGGAAAGAACAGGTAGATTCGAAATTTCTATTATTTTATTTATTTTCTCTCTCTCTCTCTCTCTTGGCACGTTTTCTGGTTGAGACCTCAGCGCGATTCTAAGAACTTTGCTCTGCTTTACGTATTTCAAATATACTATGTTTGAATATACACATGTGTGAGTGTGTGTGCATGTGTGTATCCAGTTGCGTCTACTTGCCATAAACATCTCAATACATATATAATAACCCATCTCTGGCTCAGCTGTCGACGCCACTCTCCAGTGACCGCATTTAATTTATTGATTGCTACACAAAAGATGATAAACATAATTTCTCAAAGATCTCCACTGTATAATACAATATTTTTAGCCTAACCGTGTGGCCAATACACCTCAAAGTTCTTACAAATCAGAATTGAGACATATTGAGATGGAAAATTTTGATTCGATTCTTGTTGAGATGTTGAACTAAGATTGTATTTAATTTTTATATTTTCTTTAAATACATATTTTCAATATATTTGATGAAGTGCTGAGTTTTTGCCATTAAAAAGAGTATTTTCTCAAAATAATTGTCATAGAGCAAACTTCTTTAGAATTAGAAAATGTGAATAGATTTTTGTTTCATGTCGTATACTTAATATAAAGTATACGTAAAATAAAAACAAAGCTTGGTAAAATATGATTCGTAGTCAATCGATACGTAAGCCAAAATAAATCTATAATATAAATAAACCTGAGTAATATTTAAAAGGCAAGCTTCGCTAGCTGTACTTGAATATTACTTGTTTGTAACTCTTAACTGAACAATCCACAAGCTCTGAGTTTGCAGACCAGGTTTCATTATTTCCACATGGTAAATAACTATATAAAAATGTGAGTGCATCTCTGCTCATATTTATCATTATGTACTCAGTGTCAACTCTGATATGTCATATTTGTCAAACATTGTTTAACCATTTCAATTATTCGCCAATGAGTTCAATCGACGATGACTAACGACGTTTATGAGTTCTGATTTGAATCAGAAAGTCGTAATAATTTTGATTAGTTATCTATTGCAAATACTATGCATATGATTTCAACTGATCTCAAATGCTAAATGGCCTTGGCCCACTGTGCAGCGAGTTAATTTCTATCGTGTTCGGGCGCTACAATTTCGCACGAATGAATGATGAGTGTTTAACTGACTGATTCGTGAATACGGAGAACTGAAGCGTGCCCAGTGCCAATTCAGTTGGTCTTATGCAGAAATCACAGTGCAAAATTTTTAAAAATAGTCCCGATATTATTTTGATGTATTTATGTTGTTGTTTGTTTAGTTTTTCATACACAGATTTTACGATGAATATGTGCACATGTAAAAGAATCATTAAAAGAGCACAGCCCATTATTATGATTGCCGTCCTGCGATGAGATGAGATGAGATGAGCTGGGGGCAACAAGGTGGCGATGGAGGCGACTGCCTCAGCTGCGCCAGCTGTTAGACAATCGGTCGATGTAAAGGCGCAGGGTCGATTGCTGGGGTCTGGGACCGCAGCGAGAGCCGATGATTTTCAATGATGAACCGCTGAGAGGGTATGCCAAGATATTCAATACATATGTGGTGTAGAGGAGATAGAGTATAGAACTATAGTATAGTAAAGCTTTTGATGTACTTCTTTGAATGAGAAACTAGTCCCTTGCAGATTTACGATGATTCTTATATATTTATTATTATTTATTATGCAGTATATAGTATAACTAGTCAATATGTTCACTGTATGTTCACAGATGTATATGTCTGGGATGGGGCCGATCCTGATGTATCCATAGCAGGCATTTCAAACTCCAATTTATTTACTATTTAATCAGGATTTCTGCTCTTTACGGATATTTACTTTTCTCTTCACATTTCATCATACGAATGTATATTTCTACAAAACCTAGGGTATTTCAGTCTTTGATAACTTTCGGCCTAACTGCCTTACATGATGTGGGTTCCTACAATGTGGGACTATTTTTATGTAGCGCCAAAGTCTCGTGTCGTGAAATCAGTTTTTACAATTTTGTAGCATTTGGCTCTGCCTGTTGCTATTCTTGTTACACGTTGCTGTTGTTGTTGGTGTTGTTGTTGTTGTCTATTGACGTCATTGTTATTACACAAAGCGCATATAGTGTAGAGAGCACATGTATGTATAGATGGATACATGTCGAGGACGCTGTCGTGCCACTTGGCAAATAGACAGAAAGTCTGTTGCCAAAATTCTCACTTTAATGCAATTAATTTGAATAAAAGCAGATTTTGTGTGTTTTTATTTAGATCTATCGTGTGTGTTGTTGCTTCAATTGTTGTTGTTGTTGTTGTTGTTGTTGTGGTTGTTGTGTTGCGTTCGCTATAAATAAATTCTAAGAAAAGCACAACAACATCATGATCATGATTCGCGTTGTCATCATCGGTTTTATCATCTACAATATCCCCACAGAGCGAAAGCGAAAGGCAACGTCATGACCTCGTTCAATATTTTCGAGATGCGCGTATTTTTATTATAGTTTATACAGTTGCTATATAGTTTTATTTATGGATTTTTGGACTTGCAGCTCTCGAGTGCTACGTCTGCAGCTACTTGCTCGGCCAGAGCGATGCCACCTGCCTGACGAATGCCACCGCCGTGCGCGCCCTCAACTGCACCATGAAGTACTGCATCACAATGCGGCAGGAGGCGATTGTGAGTATCATACAAAGTTGTGGCAAGTGGCGACGATTTAGCCCCCCAACAGTCATAATCATGCAACGGGCAGCAGGAGTCGTATATTCCCAGCTTAACTCCTTTTAGCCACAGCTGGCTGATTGCCTTGCAACAAAGTAGCCGCCGCGCCCGAGTCGTCAGTTTCTGTTTCTGTTTCTGTTTCTATTTCTTTTCGGTACACAGACACATACAAGTACATACATATACATGTGCAGCTGGAAAAAGTTTGGTGCCACAACTTTGTATCAAAGTGTGGCAGGAGGTGCAAGTTATTGCACAAGCAAAATTAGCAAGACTCACGTATCAAGCAAAGCTTCGAAACTAGGGACGTGCACACACCCACACGCGCACACACACACATACATAAGCTGGATGAGTAATTGATTATATGATGGGCCACGGGCGCATGTGGCAAGTGCCAGGGAATCGCATTATTTTGAGTGTCATTTTAAATTACATTTATATGCATTTCACTCTGCTCATCAGGCGACCCTCTTGCCAACGTGTTCAAAGAGAGTACATATAGTTAGTTATAGAAAAAAGTCGAAAACATAGAGAAACGGTTGAGCTGAAAAACAAGTAAGAAAACTTGTTTCATACTTTTACTCATTATGCGCTCTTTGACCAGAGGGAACTCTTCTCAAGTTATTGTATAAATTTGACTTTTAGCTTTAACGTTTAACCTAATTGCTTTTAAGTTCTAGGGCAAGCTCTAGTGTTATTGTAGAAGTTTGTCAAAACGAGTTGGGAAATGAACTTTTAGCCAACAATGCGAACCTTTCAGCTGATTTTAAAAGGCAAATACATGCTGCGTTTGCCATTGCCTTAAGACGAAAAGCTGCAATTGGCAATAAAGAGTCGACGCACGAATGCTTAAGTCAAGTGCCTTCGTGTAGCGGATGAAGTGGCTCGGTGCTCGGTTGAGTGGGAGAATTACGCACTGGCTCACATGTTCGGCAGTTGGGAGATTTCAAGAACTGTCGCTCTATGGCGATTGTTTTTAACGCCGGCACGCAAATAATAATAGAATTGTTTTTTTTTGTGTGTTGACATTGAGGCTTTAGTGCTTTAATTTGCACAGCCACAGCCGAAAATCAAACAAAAATGCTACGACCGAAAGTGGAGTGCATAAAAAGTCCATTACCATAATTTAATGGAAAGCCAGAGAGGCGTATAAAAGCCACAAAAGCCGCCAGAGACAGGAACAGAGGCGGAGACACACGCAACATCATAGCATACGCAGCTGCTAACCCTTACTCTCTCTCTCTCTCTCTCTCCCTCTCTCTCTCTCTCGCTCTCCCTCTCTTCACAGCCTCCTTAATATGCGAGGCTTTAACTCTGTCTTCTATCAGCTAGGGTCACCCACACCCCTCTGTATACTTAAATATATATGTGAGCGTTTCTCTTTTTTTTTTACAATGAGTTGGATAAACATTTTGCCAGGCGCTTCATTAGTCGGCGAGCCTTGAACTCTTTGTTATTGAATTTGCTGGATCAAAGAGGCATTGAGCCAGCGGGAAATGAACTAAAATTTACTTGTGGGCGCAGGCAGACAAAGAGAGCTGCAGCATCTGCTGCTTCTCAACAGCCAGACAAATGCCTCGCTGATGCTCTGGCATAATGCAATTAAAACTTCATCTTCAGCTTCATCTCCATCCAGCCGCCCCTAATGATGAATACAAATTATGTGAAGCTGTGGACTGGCCACAGTCAACCAGCTGACAGTTATCATAGTTCAGTGGATGCAAATTGTAGCATATTTTAATTGCACATAATCCAATTTGTTATCAGAAATGTATCAATTTAAAGAATTTAATTCTCTGATATTCCTAGATATATATTAAGCTATATAGATATAATAACTTTGTCTTTTTGAATATAAATAAATTCGCAATCAATCAAAATTAATGTATATATCTTTTATCAATCAAAATATATAATCTGAAATCTATATTTATTCGATCAAAATTGATATTCAAATTTGTGCATGAGAAATCTACAAATTTAAAGACTTTAACTCTCAGTTATTTCTTAGAAATAATGTAGTTATATAAATGTGAAAACTTTGTCTATTTAATGCTGAATATCTTGTGGAATAATTTAAAATATTTATAATTTTGTTGAACTAACTTTTTCTCATGCTCCGCTTTTAATTTTGGTTTCCCTTCTTTCTTTTTTTTTTTGTTTTGTCTCTCGTCATATATGTGTCGCCTGCAGCATAATGGGAACAAAGTCATTTCCTTTCTACGTGACTGCCAGGATAAGCCGACGGTGGGTATGAATGGCAGATCAACTGCCAGACAGATTGTGCCTGGAGCAGAAACAAAATTTACGCACATTGCAGATGCTGAATGGAGTTAGGACGGACCCCTCGTTTCGCACCTACTACCGCTCCTGCCAGCAGAATCTGTGCAATGGGCACAACGGGCGCGTCTACAACTCGAGTGGTAGCATCACCATCGGTGCTGGTGGCTCGTCTGGAGCAGGTGGTGGGGGCAATCACAACGCCATTATACCTGGCAAGAATGGCAGCCAGGGCGCAGGGGCGGGTGGACTTCGACTGGTGGTGCTGCTGTTTTCTGCTGGTGTGGCTGCTGGTCGCTGGCTGTAATTAGCATAAAATGGATGTTCCGCAATATGACAAAAAAGGGACACGCTCGATTCGAAATCTAATGTCAGCCAGAGATGAAAATAAAAAGTGCCGCCAGCAGCCAATTAAATCGCGTTTAGCTGCTGTCTGGGCTTATGGTTGAGTCTGTGGTTCGCTCCTCGTCCCTGGCAATACTTTAGACAGCTGAAGAGGCCATCGGGCTCTGACCTCCCAAACTCGGCTTCCGCATAGTGGATCGCACATGTTGACCGCAATTCAGAAACGTGGGCGGGGGCCTTCAATAGGCAGTTCATTAAAATATAATTAAATACGCGTTAACGGCTAACATAAATTCCAGCTAATGGCCAGATTTTTCAGTCTCTGTCATGAGCCGACGACATTTTTATGTTAATTTCTAGAAAACACAACACAACACAAAAACAACATTCGGCTCGCTGCAAACATTTCAAGTACACAAATGTCGTGCTGGCAGGTGAGAACAACAAATTAATGAAGACAGCTCAGGTATATATCCTTTTAATTGACGCCGAAAATATCTCAGGCTGCTCTATCTATCCTCAATTCAATGTTGATTAGAAGTAAGCTCAAGACTCAAGTCTCAAACGTTGCTGTAGAACCTCAGAGCTCTAGAATCAAGAGCCACTCAGCTCAGCAAATAGGCGCATGAAGTCTACCTAGTCTACCTAGCGAAAAAGAGAGAGAGAGAGAGAAAGAGCGAGTGAGAGCGAGGTAGAGTGTGGGAGAGGCTGCTGAAGGATTTAGCTCTGTACTTTTCTTCTCTGCTTTAACAAAGTTAATTGAAATGTTAAAGAAAATACGTTTAGTAATTGAAATCGATTAAAAACTAGGGCACGCTAACAACTTGATAGGGGGCTTCTCCTCCTGTGTGTGTGTGTGTTGACTTAACGCATTAAAGTTTCCATGAGTTAAACTGTAGCATGCTTGTCAGTTGCCGTTGTCGCTGACATTTGACGTTGCTTTTGCTTTGCTGTTGCTCCCTTGACATGCTTTTGGCGCTTTGGAAATACACGAAAAATGTTTGCATGGCAAACAAATCGCTGTGTTAGCCTTACCTACTCCTCCTGCTCCTCCTCCCCCTTCGTCACTTCTGCGTATGTCATTCGCGCACACTGTGACATGAACACTGAAAGAGAAAGCACATCTCGCAACACACCCCATTCCTGTTTTTTTTTTTCCATTTTTTTACGTTTTATTTGGGTTCGGACAGCAATTACAATTGGAGATTGAAAATGGCCAGCAGAGCGCGTCATGTAAAATTTCCGATTTGTCAATCGAAATAAACGAAAATTCTGTCGCATCTCTGCAAACTAGATATTTCAACGCCAATTAGCGCAGCTCTATGAATAACCCAAATTGGCTAATAAATATGGAATGTGATAATGTGTGTGCTCTTCAATCAATTGGCAGTCTGAAGAGACCCAATCATATGTAATCAATCAAACTTGCATTGGGCACATAAAATATACTCAAAATGGGAGTTGGCCATAATTATTTATTATTAATATTTACCCAGCCAAGGACCAAGCAAGTTCCACATAAACAGAACAAAGTTAAACAATCTGTAATGGTATTTAATTTCCATTATCCCTTTTTTTTTGTCTTTATTGTGGCCCCAATATATGATTTCATCACACCTCAGCAGCCACAACACTTAAGTATATACAATTATACGTCCCGTAAGTCGAGCAATAATAATTGGGAAATTGTGAACCGAGAGAGGGAAAGACATAAGGGTACAGTGTCTGGTCGATTTAATTTCATTGAGGAAGCCGTTTGCGTATAACAAATATTATCTTGTGCCCAATATGCAGAGAAGGCCACGGCGATACGAATTCAAAAAGCGGGAATATTCCCGAAAATGTTCTGCTGTCATGCTGTCGCAATCCACAGCATAATAAACAAGGCAGTTGAAATGTAGCAAAGAGACGAGACAAATTACCTAAAATATGCAAGATGTTTTAAAAATAAAATTATATAAAGCAAGTAAGAAAGCTCCAGTCGAAACTGCTCGACTAGGAGCACTGAACCCTTAGAGGGACTGACATATATCTTAATATAACAGTTACTCCTGTCAAGCATATATATTCTTGAGCAGCGTAATGAACTAAATCGACGCATGTTTCTTTGCCAATATACCTCTAAATCTGTCTCTGTGTCTGTCTAGCTCAGAATCTCTCTCTTTGTCTGAAGAATAACTACAGAAGATCATCTAAGTTGTCTATGTGCATTCCTTTGGTATTTATATTTAAGTAACACGAAGCTAGAGTGCTTGCAGCAGGAGTGTTCCCATTCGTCACTGAGAGCCCGACTGCAACGACCCCTACCTGGCGCTTAGCATTTGAGCGCGACTGAGGCTTTGAGTGAAAGACGCCCTATATAAAGGGCAGCAGCCGCAACATTTTTTCACTCGTCCAGGCCTTGTGGGGGTCAGTCGTGCAGTGCAGTGCAGTAAAGTGAAGTGAAGTGTGTGATCGTCCAGCTAAGCATTAATGACTCTAAGGAGGCACAATTAGAGGAATTACTTCGAGGAACTACTTGGAGGAAATATTTGGAGGAAATATTTGGAGGAAATACATGGAGCAAATACATGGAGCAAATACTCGGAAGAAATTGATATAGTTTACTTAGAAGAAATACTTAGAGGAATCACTGAGAGGAAATACTTAGTAAAGATTCTCAGAGGTAACTAAATGACGTGTCTATTGCAGTGCCTGCAGTACTCAGCACGACTTAGCTTTACCAGCTGGCGCTGAGTCCACATTTTGTGCAGCATCCGGACCGTAGAGTCGAAGTGCTTAGCAACGAGATGGCCTCAATCAACGCACGTGTAATATCGCCGTATCAAGCAAATTGCCCTGCCAGCAGGCCATACCCTCTGGCTAGCCCCAGACTTCTCATTGGAGCTTTGACGCAGCAGATTTGGTGCAATATAGCACCTTCATGATAATAGCCGTTGATGCATGTCAGCGTTTCTATGGCGATGAGCAAGCAACTGGAGTCACCTTCTTCTCCTCCCACAACAATTGGCTTGGACTGGATCAAGAATGGATCTCATAGACCACTGGATATTCTCTTTTTGGAATATCCCACTTAAAGCCAGTTGTCGTTCACTTTAGCAAGAGAAATATTCAAGAACAAGAATAATATTTTACAACCAGTTGTTGTACTTCTCCTTTAAGACACACAGCCCAGCCCAGTCAAGCCCCCCTCTTTTCCTCTTGGAGCACTGGGCACATTTGAGTGTCAAGTCGGAGACTTTAGCTGTCTGCTTGAAGAAGGTGTGTGCCACATTATAAATTTACTTCGTTTGTCTTTCGTTGGTACCCAGATACCTAGATATTAATGGTTGGGGCTGACAGCTTTGTATGCCACCAGAGATATTACAAGTCAACAGAGGGTCCGAGTGTGGGGCATTGTGGTTGGGTATTTCGTTCAATGACTGCGTCAACATTATTTCCATTATATCCATTTAGTTGTCGCTGCGTGCGCTAAACTTATTCATTGACGACAGCAATTTGTGGTTCTGTGGCGCGACAGGGATAGGGAGTGGGAGAGTGAGAGGGGGGGGGGTGAGAGGGCCAGGGACAGGGGACAGCCTGCGGGAACAGACGGACATTAGTTGGCTCCGTTTAATGCCCAATTGGCATTACAATGGCTGCTCCCGCAACTGAGTTGGCTGCTTGCAGTGCATTGAACTTGCACGTCCAGAACTCAATTGGCATTTCTCATCGTCTCAACGTCTCGGCGTCTCAGTCTCTCAGTCTGTCTGCTGTCTGCCCCCCCTTCTCCCACGGGGCAGCCATTTGTACCGGAAACTATGCAAGCATTTTGTGAGCTATTTGCCCAGTCGATGAAGTCATACTCATTACTAATGCACACACCTTCAAGGCTCTGCTGGCTAGACTGAGGTCCCTCTGTGTCGATCCCGCTCAAAATAATGCAATTTATTGCTGCCCATTTGCCAGAAAGAGCAGAATACAGAATTAAAAGGAACGTTCGCCAAAAAATAAACAGAAAAATGGAAAAAATATCAAAAAGCGGGAAGACAGCTTGCAAATTGCACAATCGCAGTGCATGTGCTATAAATTTAAAGAAAATAAAAAACAAAAAATCAACAAAAATAATAATTAAAAAAATATATAAAATTAAAAATCGAGCAAGTCAGCGACAACAACAAAAGCCAACAACAAAAGGCAAACTCAAAGAAGGCGGAACATCCGACTAAAAGTCGCGTGATTTATGCCCAGACACAGCCACGCCCACATCCCCACCTCCCACACCCCCCACAGACAACTGGAGCAGAGATTTTGGTGGGCGTGTGAGCAGTGCAGCCCAAGAGGCACGTCTACACTCGTCTAGCATCTTATAAAATCGAATCATATTATTAGAGTGTAATCAATTCATTAATGATGATCTGTAAAATGAAATCTATATACAATAAATTCCAGAAAAGTCGTTAGATCATCATCGGTATTTATAGATACCTATGTTGTGTGAAATGTGAAGGATATGTATTTAAATTAATGACTTTCGCCTATTTATAAACACATCCATTGTTGTTGACCTTTGTAAGATAATTAGACAGCTCACAAATCGTAATGTTTAGCACCCAGCGAATGGAATTTTGTTTTCGTTTTTTTTTTTTTTTTTATATTATTCTTTAAATACAGATATATATGTAGATATATATGTTGTAAATGTATGAATTCGAAGAATTTGTATTTTCTTTTAGTTTAAGTACGGTACTCGACACTCAATTCTTGCACAATTATTTATCAGCCATTATTTTTTCGGCTAGTGTATTAATTATTGATGAATTCTCTGACCTATATTTGCGGAACAAAAAGCAACAAAATCAAAGTAGAAACGACAACGTCACCTCAGATGTTTGCCGCTTAAATTAAGCGTAAAATTTAGCCTGACAAACGGGCAGTGCGCCAGCAGACATTAAATCTTACGAAAGATCTACACCCCACCTCCTGCTGCGCCTCCCTCTTCCATCACCTCCTCCTCAACACACCTTTTGCAGTCGCAGAGGCGCCTGGGAAGTGCACCGAAGGGGCTCATAGCCATCGCGCTGAAATCTGTGCGCCACTGCCAGCGTTTGGCACAGCGCTGTGAGTTGATGACGTCAAACCTAAAAAAGATGAACTGCCGTCCACCGATTTGTGTGGACGTAACACTCGGGCACACTTTTGCTTTATTTTTGGTGAACTGGTCACGAAACAGAGACCCAGCCCCCAGTGACCAAACCGCAGACCCCAGACCCAGACAGAGTGCGTTGGTCTACACGGGCCGCCACTCCAGGAAATCCCAATGAATCACTTGACAAACCGAAGAGACTCAATGTATTGGATGGGGGATTTGTACGGCTCGCCCATTGGACTGGCAGTGTAAACAAAAGTCACTCAAGTTGCATGAGCTTTACGCGATTTATGATGGTCGAAAAGCAGAAAGAGTGACAATGGAGACGGCTGAAAATGCCTGGAATGCCGCAAGTGTTGATGAGCATTAAGATGTGGTTTCCAGGCGACACATGACAGCAGCAGCAACAGCAGCAGCAACAACAACAGCGACAGCAACTATAGTTAGATATATCTAAAATCATATTGCATATAGAAAAAAGTTGGAAATGTATTTGAATAGATGTCAATATATAAATTTTTCTTTTTATAACTATATATATCTCAATGGAATCATATTGTTAATGGAAAGCACAAGCTAGGGACATACATACATATATTTGAATAGAAGCTGAGGTTGTTTGCCTTAATTGTGAGATGTCAATATATAGATTTTTGTTTGTACTCGCACAATTATTTGTATACATTTATATATATTATGTATGCATATTTAAATATATTCATTTCTGATGCTGTTGACAATCAATTAATTTCAACAAAAGCAACTGTCGGCAGAGCTTTACGTCTGTGGTAATTGTTTTTAATGTTAATTGTGAAAAAATAAAAATATAAATAAAATGCGATACACTTAAAAATGTTCTTAAAGTAGCCCAAGTCATTTCAATTTCAATTATGCCATAAGTTCCCTATCACTCAGAGTGCCTATGCCCGGCTGCTGCTTCCTCCTCGCACTACTATATGCATATGACGTCAGCCGATGGACAGACGCACAGCATCGTCCATGTCGCACGAATTCCAAGCTCATGAATCTCACTCCCGCCTGCTTAGCATCTCCCTTCTAAAGTGGTCTGCTGAGGCAATGCACAGTGCACAGTTCATTGACATGGCCATAAATTCGTTTTTGTCGCTGCGGAAATAGCTGAACAGCTCTGCTTCTTCCATAGATTTTCTTCGCCATTGCATAACTTGGCTACATAAATTTGTTTAGCTCGGATTATACTTGAATGAGATGAAATGCAATTGCCAAATAATGGACGCACTCAGAGTGGCTGTTGAGCATTCATGCAGAGCTCAGCCAAGCCTCACAGGTATTGTTGTTTAGAGTGTCCCCAGTTGGCCGCCATAAATCACAACTAATGGCAATTGATGCTCTTTATGGCAGGACTGCATAGCCCCACTCTGCGTCCCTCTGTGCCACTCTGTGCATTCTATGCCATTGTGGCAAATGGAAATGCATTGCTTGTGGCTTTTTGCATTCTAGTTAATTAAAATGCAAGCACAATAGTGGCTGACTGAACAACAGCATTGTGAGGTCCGAGCCGCAATTAAAACTAAAATGTGCCATCAAAACCCAAAAACTTTTGCGCCCGAGCATTGAGAATCCTGTCAACAAAATATTGTTTATTCGAGAATATATGCATGTGTGCATGTGTGTGTGTGTGTGTGTGTGCTATGTTCACAAAAGGAGGTTATCCAATTTGTTCGGGCTAAATGAAAAACATTTGCTTCTTCACAAATGAATTTCTTCCGTATTTCGCCCGCCCGTCCGGCGTTTCACCTGCCCGCCTTTGGATGCGTATTTTCAGCAACAGATTTTGAAATTCACGCAATGCATGCTGTAAACAATATTTTTGGATTTCTCTCAAACTGAGTCAATGCAACGCGTGGGCGTGGCACGCCAACAACTTTCATATGCAGTGCAACAGTATTTTAATGAGCGGCAGAGCCAAAAATAAATTGCACATAAATATGTTCTATGCTGCTGACAAGTCAAACGAAAACGAAAATGAAAATAGCGAAAATAATGAAAATTGTTTGCAAAAATATATTGTGAATTCTGGTCAGTTCTGACGTGGGCCGATGGCCAAACATTGCAAGGAGTCAATGCGCTCATTAGGCCACGCCGCGCCGCAGCGCCATTAATCAACGGCATTAGGAAAGTGTCAGAACGCCAGGGCAGCGGCAGAGGCAGTGGCAGCGTAGGCAGCTACTCAATTGCAATTGGCCAAGAAAATAATTGCGACAATTGTCACAGATTTGGCCCAGCGGAAGTTCACGGGCGTCTCTAGCCTCGCAGTTTGTGCACAACAACTTGAAGGATTTATCGTAATGAATTATCTCTGGCTAATTGACGTTCGAATACAGTCGGAAGTACACGCATTTTGGCCAAGGGGAGGCCCTGTTCTTGGCCAGTGGCAATAGCTAAGCAGCCATGAATATTGCCAATTGAAGCGATTTGTCAATTTTTGGCAACAAAACTAATGAGCTCTGTCATTGGCAAGGACATATTTTGGCCAAGGGCTTTCAACCTAAGCCAAAAGAAAAACGTGTTTCCTTTCAACAATCGCAAGAGTCTCTATTTAATAGATATATTATATAAAATATAAATTGCTTTGAGCCAAACTGATATCAATATTTCAATAGCTTTTTGCTCTGAGCTCTGGCTTATGGACGACAATCAGCAACAATTTCTTTGCGCTGCGCATTTCTCTTACAGTTCGAAGCGCTTACTTAATTTAACTCAGTTGCCAGCTCAAAGCGGACTCCTCTCCTGATTGCCAATGGAATTTTCTAGAATAATTTTAAATCGCGTCAGCCTGAAAGTATGCTTATATTTTGCACACTATTACCACTCTGCATCTATACAAATCACTGCTGGCTTCAGTGCGTTTACCAACACTTCTTTGGCTAAATTGACTTTGGCAGCAAAGTAGGCGATGGTGCTGCTAGGCTAAATGACTTGTTTAAGAGCAGCATCTATGGAAAATCATTCTTTCACAAATTTTCGCAGTGAGCAGAGCTCTTGAAAGTAGAAAATAAAAAAAGTAAAAATTAAATTCCTCTCTCAGAGTCGTTGTGTCGAGCAATCTTTGGCTTTTCGCATTTTCATCGGCGCGCGCAACCTTATTTCTATTAAATCGTGTTAGCGTAGAATAGAAAATGATTCCAGTTACCAAGGAGGTGCAATGCCAGCTGGCAGAGTGCGATGAGGCCGAGCAGCAGCCGGAGACCGTTGTCACCCCGAAGAGCGGCCGTGTGGGCATCTTCAATGCCGAAGATTTTCTGTCGCGTGCCCAGACCAATGACAAGATCAACAACATCTTGCGCTCGCCCACAAAGTCTCCGAATGGCGTGCGCCAACGCTCGGTGTACACCAACAACAACCCATCACCGGTAAGTCCTGTCAGAATCTGTCCGTCTTTGTCTTTGTCAAACGGTAAAAGTGAGGTTATGATTATATGAGAGTTTTTTTTGTTTAAGTTCGGTTATTAAAGTTTTTGGAAATCAATCTAAATTAAGGAAGTTTTTTAATATTAATTTATATCAAATATGCAGCAGTCGTCGGTTCGTTTACCTAATGCGGTAGCATCGCTATCAGATCGTATGAGCAGCATGTCGCTGAACAGCGGCAGCGCCAGTGTGGGCACCAACACTTCAGTGCTGGCTAAGGAATGCTCTAGCCAGACTAATGCCATAGGTGCATCCGGCTCCTATCGTGCCATTGGAATGAGCATGCACCAATCGCCGCTGCTGGCTGCCGTAGCAGACTTGGAGCCACTAGTCCTGAGCACTAAGTCGTTGACTGCTCGCTTCGCTGGGCCATTTGGGTATGACAATAGCGGCGCCTACTGTCAGGTAAATCACTCATTCACTACCGATAGATCAACCTAACAATGATCCTTCCCCTGTTAGCCACAACCGCAACCACAAATGCACCACACTCAGCAGTATCCGTCGCCCATGCCGCCACCACCTCATGCCTTGGGTCGTGTTAGCTCTCGCACTTTTGAGTTTGAGAATAATCCACCACCACCACCGCCATGCCCTGGCTCCGGACCGATTGCCATGTCCAATGGCACGATTCAGCTGCGCTTGCGCGAGGGAGTTAGGTGTGTCTAGATCAGTTGAGCTGTTGGTTGAGTTGGGATAAGTATTATTCCTTCGATTACAGAATCGATATGACTCTGGACAAGGCCGTGCGCGTGTTAAATCAGCGCAGCATGGTGGCCGTCTCACTGTCGCGTAACGGCACAAACTCTGCTCTAATTCATCCCAATGGACGGATTCTGCAGAGTGGCTCCAAGGTGGAAATCGTAACCTATGACGGAATGAAGACTAACAATTTTGTGTAAGCTACGACTCTTAACGATAACTCTGCTTGGAACTATTTGAGTCAACCGTGCCTTTGCCCTTACAGGCGCTATGCTAAAATGTGGTACAAGGGCGTGAGCTTTACTAGCGAGTCTTGTGCTTTGATTTACCTGGTTGACACTGCCGGAACACGCACCACAACCGACACTTTCACTGACCTGACCAAGGACTACACTCTGGCAGTGTTTTATGAGTGAGTAGCGAATCGGATTGTCTTCCATGTCATGTTCTTCTTGCTAAACACTCGGCATCTTGTCAACAGCGACTCGCGCCACGGTCCCTCATTTGTACCGGATGCACAGGAGGTAATTGCAAAGTCATCCTACAGTTGCGCAGACGACGGCACCGAGATGTACGACATCAATGGTTTCCGCATCATTCAGGCCGCCGATGGCCTGGTAAAGGTGACTCGCCAACACAACAAGGGGCTCATTCGCACCAGCCCTGGCAATGGTTCGGTCACTCTGACTACTTTGGGCATACACTGCACCGCCTCCTTGGGCAAGACCTCGCATCTATTTTTACGGTACGTATTCACACCTGCCCACTTAATCCCAATTATTTTATTTGATTTTTGCCTTGCAGTCGCAATGAAAAGCGCATGCACTTCGATGGATCCAATTTTATAGTGCGCAATGCAGGACACTCGGCCGGATTCAACGAGAACAACCTGCTCATCGTGTACTAATTTAGTTCCATCTTAGATATAAGACACAAACACAAAAAGACAATATCTAAGGTAGTTTTAAGGGGCTGCTAGGCTGCCGTAGAATGAGGAGGAAAAATTAGTAAAATTCGTATACATCATAGACAAGAAAAAAGACAAAAAAAAAAAACTACAAAATGGGCATAAATAGGGTGTGAGAAACAAAAGACATTCGTTCACAAAGTCAGAAGGGTGCAGTCGTTTTTTAGGTGAATCTTGAATGTCTTTCGGTACTCGACGTAAGCGTAAGAGTTTTTAGTTATCTTTACAACAAAAACAAAATATGGGTACAAGTCCACAGTCCCAGTCCCTGCCTACTACAGAACGCTGATCATTTTGAACAAATAAAGGGATCAGCGTTTTTATTTTTAAGGCTCGATTTGGCATATAAAAAAGATTATTTTCAAGCAAATTTCAACAATATTTTACACATAATATGAAAAAAGCACAAAACAACATTACATATGTACACTGGGAAAAGCCTTAAAAAATTGTCCACATGCATCAAAATTATATACACTATGCCATGGCGCTATGTGTATGTGTTGCAATGAGTAGGCAGTGGTCTCAAGAGGTGGTCCGATCCTTCAGTGTGTTGTTAGTCTGAACAGAAGACGACGTTACGTTACATTTACTTGTTAAAGTTAAGATTAGTTTGTAGTTTCTGTGATGCTCCGACCATGGGCAATCACACATCAAAGTGAAATAATGTTTTTGGGGTTTTTGGGTTTTGCAAATTCAAAGTGAGAGATAGACTGATACGCAGCACGTTTACACAAGCTACTCAAAAAAAAGTGAGAAAGTATTAAATACATGTTGATAAAGATGACAAAAATATACAAAACATCCTCATATATTATAGGTATACACTTACATTTACATACATACATACATATGAACATACAAATATATAATATATTTCTGGGCCATGTATAAGTCTGTCAACATTTCTTATTTTAACGCTTGGCGGCTTTAGGGGAGTTGCAAACTACCGCCGATCTCTCATCTAACATAACCCAAAATTCAAAAGCATGTATAACAAAATTAATGTATGGAAATAAAAAGAAAGAAAAGAAAGTTTGGTAAAAGAACGTTATTTGTTACTATATAACAGTGAGGCCAGTCACCATTCATTTTTAAAAGGAAGGCGTTAAATACTGGCATATGGTGTTTTTCAGTATTTGTAGTATTTTTTTTCGTATATTAGGACTGTCAGGGATCTGGTCATATTGTCGACAAATCGAATAAATCCTTTTCATATCAGTTTAAGCCTATTCCCACTGTTATTACGTATCATACGTTATCACGTATGCCGCCACACAGAACCTTACTAGTGTTATTAAGGTAAATGCGTTTTCCAACACATACACATTTGATGAAATTTAATTTTTAGCAAAGTAGGCGACGTTATCAAGATGAAAAGCTTACTAGTCAAGGAGCAGCATCTATGTAAAGTCATTCTTTCACAAATTTTCGCAGTGAGCAGAGCTCTTGAAAGTAGAAAATAAAAAAAGTAAAAATTAAATTCCTCTCTCAGAGTCGTTGTGTCGAGCAATCTTTGGTTTTTCGCATTCCTATCCCCGCGTGCAACTCCGTTCCCATTAAAGTGTAACTGTAATTAATTTAGTCACAAGAATACATCGAATGCACGAAGAAAATAAAATGGTTCCAGTTACTAAACCGAACACCAAGGAGGTGCAATGCCAGCTGGCAGCATGTGATGAGACCAAACAGCAGCCGGAGACCATTGTCACCCCGAAGAGCGGCCGTGTGGGCATCTTCAATGCCGAAGATTTTCTGTCGCGTGCCCAGACCAACGACAAGATCAACAACATCTTGCGCTCGCCCACTAAAGCCCCAAATGGCGTGCGCCAACGCTCGGTGTACACCAACAACAACCCATCACCGGTAAGTTCTGCCCGGAGAAGTTTCCTTTCAGTTATCAGTGTCTTTTTTTTTTTTGACAGTTTACGTATGTCATCTATTGACAACTTAGACTACGTAACATGTCTTTCACAAGGGGAGTAGCTGTTTTTGTTGTTGTGCAGTGTCCGTTCTGTCCCGTTCGTCAGCTTGTGTAGAAATTATCTCATTGCCATTGAATCCAAGAGCTTTTAAAATATGAACTCATATATACCGTTGTCTTCAATATTAATATATTTGTTCTACATGCCCACTTGGGGTGTGACAAAACGTGGCTGAATATGGCGTTGACAGACCCCATTACAATTTAACGTTAATTTCAACTAACTTGCATAATCCGCTCTTGCAATGGGATGAATTTTGATATCTCTAACATATATGCTTGCTGTTGTCACTGGCTGACCTCCATTAAAAATGGATTTCACAGCTTTTGTGAATTAACGAATATATTAAATTACCTATTAAATATTAAATATTTTATGATGTTAAAGGCAATATATTTTACGAGGTTAGAGGTTATTGATTTGAATTTCAGAGAATATTCTAGCTTTTTGCATAGCCAAATAAATGTGGTCTTGCCAAAATTTTTGTAATATGGTAATGTGTGTGGTAAATTTCTCTACATATGAGTTTTGGTCGATTTGCAGCAGTCGTCGGTTCGTTTGTCTGGTGCGGCAGCATCGCTATCAGCTCGTATGAGCAGCATGTCGCTGAACAGCGGCAGCGCCAGTGTGGGCACCAACACTTCAGTGCTGGCTAAGGAATGCTCTAGCCAGACTAATGCCATAGGTGCATCCGGCTCCTATCGTGCCATTGGAATGAGCATGCACCAGTCGCAGCCGCTGCTGACTGCCGTAGCAGACTTGGAGCCACTAGTCCTGAGCACTAAGTCGTTGACTGCTCGCTTCGCTGGGCCATTTGGGTATGACAATAGCGGCGCCTACTGTCAGGTAAATCACTCATTCACTACCGATAGATCAACCTAACAATGATCCTTCCCCTGTTAGCCACAACCGCAACCACAAATGCACCACACTCAGCAGTATCCGTCGCCCATGCCGCCTCCACCTCATGCCTTGGGTCGTGTTAGCTCTCGCACTTTTGAGTTTGAGAATAATCCACCACCACCACCGCCATGCCCTGGCTCCGGACCGATTGCCATGTCTAATGGCACGATTCAGCTGCGCTTGCGCGAGGGAGTTAGGTGTGTCTAGATCAGTTGAGCTGTTGGTTGAGTTGGGATAAGTATTATTCCTTCGATTACAGAATCGATATGACTCTGGACAAGGCCGTGCGCGTGTTAAATCAGCGCAGCATGGTGGCCGTCTCACTGTCGCGTAACGGCACAAACTCTGCTCTAATTCATCCCAATGGACGGATTCTGCAGAGTGGCTCCAAGGTGGAAATCGTAACTTATGACGGCATGAAGGCCAACAATTTTGTGTAAGCTATTAGCGATCATTCTGCTTGGAACTATTTGAGTCAACCTTGCCTTTGCCCTTACAGGCGCTATGCTAAAATGTGGTACAAGGGCGTGAGCTTTACTAGCGAGTCTTGTGCTTTGATTTACCTGGTTGACACTGCCGGAACACGCACCACAACCGACACTTTCACTGACCTGACCAAGGACTACACTCTGGCAGTGTTTTATGAGTGAGTAGCGAATCGGATTGTCTTCCATGTCATGTTCTTCTCTTGCTAAACACTCGGAATCTTGTCAACAGCGACTCGCGCCACGGTCCCTCATTTGTACCGGATGCACAGGAGGTAATTGCAAAGTCATCCTACAGTTGCGCAGACGACGGCACCGAGATGTACGACATCAATGGTTTCCGCATCATTCAGGCCGCCGATGGCCTGGTAAAGGTGACTCGCCAACACAACAAGGGGCTCATTCGCACCAGCCCTGGCAATGGTTCGGTCACTCTGACTACTTTGGGCATACACTGCACCGCCTCCTTGGGCAAGACCTCGCATCTATTTTTACGGTACGTATTCACACCTGCCCACTTAATCCCAATTATTTTATTTGATTTTTGCCTTGCAGTCGCAATGAAAAGCGCATGCACTTCGATGGATCCAATTTTATAGTGCGCAATGCAGGACACTCGGCCGGATTCAACGAGAACAACCTGCTCATCGTGTACTAATTTAGTTCCGTCTGAGACACATACGTAGACTCACAAGACTCACACAAATACACAAACAGACACCTTAAACAGTTTTGGGGACTGTTGCGCTGCCGTAGCGTGGAGAGAGAGTAATAACCAAAAATAATATAACCCACAGAAATAGCTTGAAACTGAAAACAGGCTCGCAAAAAAAAGCGCGAGCGACGCTAAGGCCATTCTGATCATACGTATAACATGAAACACCTAAAACCCAAACGCTGTGTGATTGGGTGACTTTTGGATGCCTTTCGTTACTCGACGTAAGCGCAACGCAACTAACAAGGAATTCGTTTTTAGTTATCTTTTCATACCCGATCTTTTTGATATCAGTGAAAATTCAGTTAAAAAGAAAAAAAAAAAAAAAAAAAACAAAATATATATACAAAAATGACTTTAGGACACGGATCCACTGCCCTTCCTACTAATTGAAAACGCTGACCATTTTGGCAGATTGAGAAGTGTCAGCGTTTTAATTTTTAAGGCTCATTTTGGCATAAAAATGACTCTTCAATCAAATTCTGACAAAATCGAATAATATGAAAATATTAAATAAGAAAAAAACGTACATAAGGAAAGCCTTAAAAAATTTTTCACATGCTAACCAAATTTAAAACGACAAGCGAGGCATATTTGTTCGCAACATGACGCCAATGTGTGTGTGTAACAATTAGTAGGCAGAGGTCTGAAGAGGTGGTTGTCCTTTCAAGCGCTGGGCCGGGCTGGGCTAGTCCGATCAGGTCTGGTCTGGTCAGGTCTGGTCAAGTCAGGTCATGTCAGATCAGATCAGATAAGATCAGGTCAGGTCAGGTCAGGTCAGGTCAGGTCAGATCCAGGAGCGGCGATAGTAGTAATTCTAGTTAATCGTTATTGTTAAGAATAGTTTGTAGTTTCTGTAATCCAAACATAAACTTGTTCATCCACACAGACAATACAAAGTGAATTATTATTGCATTCTGAATTTTGCAAATTCAAAGTGAGCATTTTACACATCGGACGGCCACTAAAGACGGTCCAATAAAAGTAAGAAAATAGCAGAGTATTGCCAGGAGTACTCGTCACATCACACACAACCGATAATCTGTAAAATTGTAATAATAATTGAACTCGAGAATTGGTGGAAGCCCCCAATCGTCTTACATGCGGACACTGCCACATACACAGTTAATATTCATTGTTCAAAGCTTGAGTCTTACGCCAATCTCCGACACCCAAAATCACAAGCATGTATAACGAAATTAATCTATGTATCTAAATCGAATAAAAAAAATGTGTTTTTATCAAATAGATGCGTTGCAGAATTCTTGCTCCCAAATACATATGCGAGCTGCGTGTTGGTCAAGGTTAAGGCTTTCATGTTAAATGAATTCCTAAGATGAAAGCCATAACTTGTAAGGGTGTCCAGTGAGTGAGCCCTGACATAACCCTAAACCGTCGCTGTTGCCGTAGCAGCGTCAAGTTGGAGGCTCGTAAATTTCCAACGAAATTGCTTTATGGCTGAAACACACCTGCACTTAAGCAGCCAACCGCGCCCTTGGGAACCAAATCGTGCAGCGCACATCATCATGAAACCTTAGCCACCGCAAGCGGAGAGCTGAGAAAATTCATACGTCTTTTTATATATGTAGCAAGTATATATTCCTGAGTTTCATAGCTGCTGCAATTGCTTGGGTAATTACAGGTGCTCCTGCCTGAGCCGCAACAAGGCTAATTTAAAGATACTTGAAGTCCTTAATCCTTAACATTTGCATATATTAAATATTAGCTTAGCTCTAGCGGAGCTGGTGGTTACCTGTAGGCATATCCAGAAGCATAAAGATATCGGATCGGCTGTCATATAGACTAATGCTTCCAAAATGCTTGGGGTTGAGGCCGAGTGGGACTGCTGCTGCTGGTGCTGTTGTTGCTGTTGCTGTTGATAAAGATTATTGGATAACGCTTAGCCAGCAATTTTCGTTTCTGTCATAAGAAGAGAGTTTGAACCATGGTTAAAGAAATAGTACAGGCTAACAACAACTAGAAGCGGCTACCATCGTATAGACGAGCGGAATTGTATAGAGTAGAGATATATGTCTATGATCAGAGGATACATAAAGCAGAAGCAATTATTACAGGTGCACATAAGGAGAGAGATAGAGAGAGAGAGAGAGAGCGAGAGAAAGAGAGAGCAGCAACAGCAACAACAACAACATCTACTTATAATCAAAAACTTATTTAAGTGTAACTTGCTTGTGGAAGCTCTGATGACAATGTTATTCATGTGTGAGTGTGAGTGTCTGCGTGATTGGGTGAGTGAGTGCTTTCAGAATAGACCGTCATGGGTAGTGAACCGAAATGCAGCTATGTATGGATGGCTTCCGGTGACATAGCATCCAAATCGTCGTTTGCCCCATCTCGTTAGGGGCCATAACTGTGGCATATTCAATGCTCACGGTTGCGTGCCTCTCGGCACACGCTGCAAATAGAGGGAGTCGAGGTGAGTGCTGAGTGGTGAGTGGTGAGTGGAGGTGTGTGGAGTTGGGGGCGGAGTGCACTCGTGCCCAACATCAAACGCTTTTCACACTTAATTGGGCATAAAATTAAATCAGAATTGATTAAAACACTTCAATGACAACGAAAAGCAACATCAGCAACAGAAACAGCCGCTCAAACTCGGAAACAAGAACGGCAGTGGCAACAGCTTTGACAGTGCCCTGCCTCCTGCTTTCATATTCCTGCGATGTACATAGAAAGTTTTCTGGCTTTGGGTTTCCCAGCTGACGCATCGCTATCGACCCGAATGAGTGAGTCTATACTAACTTTGGCCCACTACTACAGAGCAGTTGGCACAACCCAGCCCAAAGCCTTTCGGTCCCCCATCGACTAGGTGACCTGGCGGGAGTATTAATTGCTGCCCGCTCGTGGGGTAGGAGCCGTGGCCAAAGTTTATAAAATTCAATTTCCGTTTTCAAGCACTCGGTACAAACAAATTTCACGACGCTGGGCCAAAAGACAGCTTTGTGTACTACCATTTAATGTGCCGTCAATTAACCCAGACCTGCGATGATTATCCTCAGCGGCGGGCTCAAGACATGTTTTATTTCATTATAATTTATTCCAATAAATCTCAAAGCATGTCAATTTGCATGCCAAAGCAAGCATGAGCTGGCCTGGGCTGGTCTGGGCTGGGCTGGCCAAGAAATCAATTCAATGCCCGGCCATAAAGAGCAGAGCACACTGACTGAATATATTATCTGGAGAGTAAGAGGAGCCCTAATTGCTGCGCCAAACATTGGTTAGTTTGCTTCAAGTGAATTCCGTTTATTCAACTTGCTACAAGATTCCACCTCCCAAGACAAATTGTAGCTCAGGCGAATTGGGAGCCGAGCTGAGCTGTCGTCAGTTTGTGTTGCAACCGTCAATCAAATAAATCAAAGGAATAGCCAACTGGCAGTGACTCAGTCGCTGCTTCAGCACCATGAGGGAGCAGGATCAAAGCCAACTCTCTCCCAGTTCGCATTTACCCATCGCAGAGTTGACAATTTAAGTTTTCTGCTGTGACAGGCACTGTATTACATACAGGTGCTAAATTCTTGATGTTATTTGATCAGTTGCCCTTTTCGCAGCAGCTTTGATTAAGTGCGGGACGCGGGATGCGGGACGCGAGACACGTCTAATGGTTATGGATGGCATATGAGCAACAGAATTCATCCAGTTTAATGTGCGCTGCGAGCAGCCAAGATATGAGCGCCACAGCACTTATTTAGGGCAGGTGTCAGAGCTGATTGTCGCTGTCTGTCTGTCTGTCTGCCGGTTTTATAGAAATATGCATAAAAAATTCGCTTGACAAGCGAATGGCGCTGGGGACAGATTTATGGCCATGGGAGCTGAGCGATTGATGTTGTGCAGGCTCTGGCAGCTATTGCGGTGTTGCCGCATTTACTGTCAGTTCAATTAGCTTAATTACAATGCACGCTAATCAATTAGATCAATTTTCTTCAGTTAATACTAATAAGATTTTATGCAGGCAAATGCGAGAGCAGAAATTCCAACCTTCAGCAGTTGCCTTGACACAGCTAATTACAATCAGGTTGGGGCTTTCTCCGCCCCTCTCCCTCCCTCCTGTAAACGAATAAAACAAAATGCCAAATTCCAAATTCCAAATTCATTCCCCGCACTTTCCGCAGAGACTCGGTTGTCGCCTAAGCCGATTGCGGGAAGCACGTGACAGGAACCACAATAGATTCGACTTCAAATATTCATGATTTAGATTTTTAGTCGGAATTTTATTCGGTTTGCAAATGAATATAAATACGAGTGCTAGCTAGGTATGCCAGGCATATGGGTGAATATTTTGTTGGCCTTGATCTAATACAATTTTGAATCTAGGCCTTAAGTCAATTTTGAGATGAGGGTGAGAATTTCAAACTTGCTATAAAAAAACCCGCAGCGAAATAATCTAACTAAATTGTTTTTCTAATAAAACGGTGCCGCTTAAGATATAAATCTTGTCAGAGATTTGATTACGTTTGAATTTAAAATATCAAAAATAGCAAAAAACTGGGCTGGACGGCTATTTAATTGAAATTATGAATTGAAAATCAGCCAAATTTCTTTTGGATATATAAAAATGCTAGCTGCTAAATTTCACTTGTTTCTCAGCTGCTATTTGTCTACCTCATACTCTGTGCAATTTTCCTAAGCACTGAATTCGATTAACTCCTCTGAAAAGGCCAAAAGTTGGCTCATCAATTATTTATGCTCTTAATTAATGCGTTTACCCTTTTAGGCAGAGGCAGAGGCACTCGAGAGGCGTGTGCCGCAACAGCTTGAAGTGTATTTGAGAAGTCATTCAGTTAGTTCGCTTTGTTATTACAGCTTGTCTGCAGTTGTCAATAAAATGTCGCTATCAACGTGGGCTCCCCAGCAGCTTGACTTTAATTGGAGTTTGCGTGAGATATCTGACTGAGTTGGAACATAAAGGACCGCAGCTGGGGTAAAGTATGCCACAATCAGAACTTTAAAATGACATTTGTTTTCTTTTCTTTTTTTTGCGGCCTGAACTGGAAACTGTAGTAAAATGTCGAGCTAAACTTTTAATGCCAAGACTCAAACGGAAAACGCAAAAGAAAAGTGAAGTCATTTTGATTTTTGCATACTTTTGTGCGCTGCGCGGGACGTGACCTGAAACAGAGAAATATATTGACACTACATATACACACACGTACATATGTTTAAGTATATTTGTATGTTTGGAACATGTGTCCTTCTCAATTCCTGTTCTTGCTGTGCCTGAATATCGTGTGTGCCCTGGGGCCAGGCGAAAAAACTTTCATGGCGACAACTTAACATATGCTCGCCTCGCTCGACTCTGCCCCACGCTCAGCAAATCTCACAGGCAGACATTTTGCCCACGCCCATTGTTGGCTGTGCGCAACAACCTATGATCGAGTCGCAAAAACCAAAACTGTCGCTGCAAAGTGCCCCCGCCTCCTGCCGGTGCTCGCTTTTTGAAGTGGTTTGTCCTATTAGAATGCATGAGTTTTTCAGCTGGCGCGGCAAGCTATTCTCATTATTTCTCATTAAAATTCATTAACTTGTTATGTCTGACGCTTAATATTTACCTGTTCTGCCGTTCAGGGGCTCAGCTGTCTGCTCGGCTGCTCGGCAGCGCGGCTCACCTGGAGTGCCCGCCCGCTCACCGCTTCCCTTCCCCTCAGCCTGATTGCTTATTATTCGGCTCGACGATTCAATTAAGTCTAATGGTGAAATGTTGTTAAGCAATTAAATTGCTTTTGTTTTTACCGTTTTTGCCCTCTCAACAACACGCAATAAAAAGCCGTTGCGAATCAAATTACAGCAGGTATTAAAATCAGTAAAAACTTTTGCACTCCGCAGCAGCTGCTAGGAGCTCTTCGAGCACTATTTTACATCGACATTAACTTTTGTGCATTCCAATTACCTTTTATCATTTAAGATTATTTGCAATTTTTATTTAATGCATTTCGTTTAAAGTTTTAGCAGTCTTAAAGCAGCTACTTAAAGTTTATGATTATTGATGATTAGTAATTGATAAACAAGGGTAAGCTCCACAGATAGCTATACAAATAATAATTATTATAGTTTTTGTATATTTGAATTACAGATTTCTTTTTTTTATACACATATGTAAAATTAGGCAAAATGTAATATTTGGATAAATTTGATTTTTCTGCATTTTTATTTAAGTTTATTTAGTTTGCTGATTTATTACTTCGAATCCATATTTGCTTTCAGTTAATTTGGCTCTGATCTGGAGCAACGATCCGCATTTAAAAATGTTTTATGTTTTAAACTTTTTGTTAGACTAAATCTTAGAGTAATCTAACTAATGTCAGTTTTCTATGATGCCTGCAGAAGACTTGGCTAATTAGCAAAATATCTACCACACTTTTCCGTTTAAGGATAACTTGCTCTACAGATCGAACTATAAATTAAATATCGTTTTAAGGAACACTTGACTGATTAGACTTGGCAGCGCCCTATATTAAAAATCAATTTTAAAATAAATCAGGTTGATTCTAATTATTATTACTAATTAATATGTTAGCCACTAAAGTATATCTACTATTATCATAGTCGCATTATTGTGCTCTTTGTGTTCTCAATCAACAAAAAACGCTCAGCTATTAAAGGATGTGAAGATGATCTGGTGTTAGGCATTCCCTGCTTGGAGAACGTAATGTGATTATATATATATATACATATGTATATATTTATTTGTCTATATATATTTAAAGTCTGTAATATACATGTATGTGAAGCCGATTTGGTGTATTATGCTTCAAGCGGAGCTACATGCCACAATGCCTACTAAGTACGAAAGATTACTGTTTACTCACATGATAGGCGAGGCCATTGATGTGGTTGCCATCAGCGACAGTTTCTCTGATTCTGGTGAGGCCTGCTCCTCGTGCTTCTTCTTGCTGATGTGGGTGCTGGTGCGGATGCTGTTGGTGGGGACGTGGTCCAGTGAGCGGGCTAGTGGGTGGCAGCTGCTGGGCGTTGGTGGTGTATCTGCCGCTGCCGCTGGAAGTGGAGGGCAATGGCGAGGCGGGCGGAGTGGGTTGCGGCTGTGGAATTGAGGGGCCCGTTCTGTTGCGTAAACGGGCCAAAGCACTCCGTAAACCCTCCGTATTGTCTTTGTCGGGCCCCTTTCCAAATGAAATGCATCCGCAGAGCACTGTGAGCCGCGCACCTTGCAACGCTGCGGCGCTCAGCTGCAATGGCGGACGAGCTGCTTTCCAAACTCCACAAAACTTTTCCACCACACTATCGACTATCAATCAAGCAATCAATCAATCAATCAGTTCGTCGTGCCATCAGACGTTAGTGAAACTTTTTCAATTTAAAGTAATATTAGTTAATTACTTTACTCTGCACTATCCACAACCCAAATTGATGTGATACCACAAAGTTTCGCATCAATTAACACACATACACACACGTGCTCACACACACACACACCCACACACACGCACTCGTACTCGCACACACTCTCACAACAGCGCGTATAAATCTCTGAGCCGAGCTGCAATGGATCGGATGTCTTTAAGTTGAGCGCACTTTAGCCAGATCGAACTGCAATAGAGAAGAGACTTCCATTAGCTCTGAAGAGATATGAATATTGTAAAATCGAATTCAATTTCAATTGTAACATAAAGTACACAAACTGCGCGGTAATGAAATGAGCAAAGTGAACAGAGAACAATTTCCCAACTATTCACTAACAATTACACAATTTCAACAAAATAGAACACCGCTTAGCAACTGACAACAAACAATGGGAAAAGTTGCAATTAAATTTGCGGCTGCCTCGAATGATGCAGACAAAACAAAGTTGCTTTTTTTTGTTTGTTTGTTTTGGTTTCTAGTGGCATTTCAAAGGTTGCACAATATATATGTATATATGTATATAGTCTAGAATGAACATAATTTGCAAGCAGCAATTAAAAGCACGCCAGTCACACGCCCTTTGGGGCTGAGGTTGAGGTTGAGGGTTTCATCCCTGGCAGCTGGCGTTGCTATTTTTGTTGAGACCCAAGGATTTGTGCGATGTGACAAACTGCTTTTGTAGAGCCACGCAAACTGGCAATGCCAACAACACGTCGAACACGAAATACCCTAGGAAACTAGCAAATGTATATACGCACACGCGCATAGTTATTTGTGCATGCATTCGTGACATACTTAGGCATTCGTGACATACTTAGGCGAACTAATCAAATTGGCATGGCTTTAAAATCAACTGGGAATTGGCGTCGTCGTTGGCATCCTCGACTCGGCATCGGAGGGTATGAAATATGTAAAGTGACAGCTGTTGCCTTCCACAGAGCCGCAGGCGAACGCAAACAAGCTTGACAAATGTCTCATATGCATACGCGGCATACCTGCCGCACACATCCCACTCGGTGCAGTGCTCTCTCGCTCACACGCACGCACACACACACACATAGGTAGAGAGAGGACGGCGACACTTTTTGCCAGCCTGGAGCTAGGCAAGCAATAAAAACAGTTGCATGTTTTGTCTGCCTGCCATGGAATGCTCTTATTACCGGCTCTCTTAACCGAGCACACCTGAGAACACTGCCAGCTTGACTCTGCGAGCTTGGATGCTTTACCGCACTTTAGTTCCAATATATCAATTTAAGCTTTTGCTCAATTATTTGATTACGATTTATTGCTGGGCTGATGGCAAATTTGGCCCGGCCCGGCCCGGCTCGGCCAGATGATGATTTGGCATTGACCTAAGGACTGGCTTTCTCAAATTTGTTTGACCATTTGATGGCAAGGGCAGAGATCCAAGTTGAGGCAAAGTTAAATGAAATCATTTTGTGGTTATTTTCTAAAATCTTTTCTTTTCTTGCCGATTCATCATGGCAGCCCTTGTGTTTTTGGGGGCGTGTTTGCTCGTTTGAAAAGCAATTTAGTCGCATTGTTGTCGCCGACGCCGCCGCCTTAGCCGCCGCAGCTACGCAGCAATTATTTTCTCATATTACGTATACATCGCGCGTGCCCAATGCGCTGTTTACAGATTTACGAGTATCCACGCCCATTCCAGAAGCACTTTCTATTACTGTTCGCATTCTGTGTTCACTTGTTGTTTCCAAGTGACTTTCGGCTTTTGAGCCCAGGAAGCCAAAATGTTAACATTATTTTTGGCGAAACATCTACGAATTTACTCACGCTCGCACTTGCTGTCGCTTGCTGCAGCAAACTGCGCGTTAAAATTAACTTGGGGCAAACACTGGGGCCAGATTCTTAAGTGATATGGTGGCAAATTTGTAACGCCTCAATGGCCACCCTCCCCCTCCGGCACCTGCTCCTGCTACTGCTGCCCCTGCTGTCCCTGCTGCTGCTGCTGCTGATGGTGCCTTGACTCTTGATTATGCGTAATTTTATATTTCTATTAGGACGCACAGCTAGCCGCGCAGCCAGCCATGAAAATTTGCAAGCAATTTATGGTATTACAATTATTTGAAATATTCTTAACTTTTCATAAGATTCCACCCTCATGCCGCCCCTAAGAAAACGAGAAACTTTATTTTTCCAATTGAATTAAGTTCACGCGTCGAATCAATCTACAGGACGAAACATGATAAAAGTCATTTGACGCTGAAGTCGTCTTCGCTTAGACAAAGTTGTGAAACCTCGAAAATTAGCCCAGAAAATTTTCCCAGAATTTGGACAAGCGGAGAAATTTGTGATTCTTTAAACTATTGAAAAATATTCATGGAAATGAATTAATATTATTTTATTAAAAATTAAGTTAGTTTGTCTTCTGAAAGAAATATTTGCCAACAAAAAAATCTGATTTGCCAAGAAATTGAATTTAAATTTTAGAAAATGAAAAGCAATACACGTTAATTGAGCAGGTGTAGAGGTAAATTTGATTTTGCATTTATGCTCGCCTTTAATCACTCACACACATGCAGACCGCAGGCGTGCACCTACCGGGAGTTACAATAACAATAATCATCATCGACGGTTTGCCAGCCGCGAGGCTGCGTCGCCTCGATAATTTCGTATTCATTTCACACTCATTGGCGGAACATCGATTATGATTATGATTATGATTGTGATTTTGATTATTATCATTTACAGCTGGTCACAATGCCAGGTGATTGATGTTTGCCTCATTAGGGCAACCATTTGTTAAGAACAAATGTCGCCTTCGCAGCTCATCTCTCCCGCCCCGAGGTTTAAATCCTCAGTGCTTTTACCTCAATCCCGGCGCGTGTGGTTGCCGCAAAAGGTGCGCCCGGAAGCTACATCAGAGCTCATAAATCACAAATAGAGCTGCGACAGCCTGAAAGGCAGAGAACATTTCTCTTCTTCTTGATGTCCTGTAGTCAGGCGGAAAAGTTCGGTAGCTATGAAATAGGCTTTCATTAGAGTATTATCTCGTTTTGCAGTCAATTTTTTAACAGACTTAAATTCACCTTGAGTGAATTTTATAGCTTAGAAGAAGTAGAAGCATCGACAAAAATTTTCAATAAATATTTTATTCGGGCATGAAATAGGCAATTAAAAATAATATCTAATAACATTTCGGTTTTCAATTAAAGCTAAATGGAAATTGTATTGAAGCCATATTAGGGAAGCAAAATCTAGGGTATGATTAAATAAATGAATGCTTAATAAATCGAAAGACACATATGCTGAAAGTTGCACGCCCATTAAATTAAATAGGCGTGGCACACACCAAACTCTCCATCTCTCTCGCTTTCTCTCTCTCTCTCTCTCTCTCTCTCTCTCTCTCTTTGTGTGCGTCTATTGAAAGCAAACCGCTCGGTCGCATTTTGTGCAAAATTGAGTTTGCACAATAATTCAATTTGGCAAGCACATAAATTTTAGATATGGCGTTAAAAGGATTTCAATACACTCACACACACGCACGCATACACACACAAGCGCACACACTAAGACTATTAGGCCGCGCGCACTTTGAGGTCTATGGGAAATGGCCCAGCGATTTTCATAGGCATAAAGCTCAATTGGTGCCAGGCATCAAATTTCCAAGCGTCGCCTTGCATCTATTGCCAAAACATGAACTCACACACACACACACAAACAAAAACAAACACATACGTGCCCGTATGCATGATTAGCTCTGTGCCATATGGACTTCCGAGCTGGCCTCTAATAGGCACTTAATTAACTGAATATTAAGCATACGCACCGCTGCACATATCTGGCGACTTAAAGCTTAGCTCTGCCTTGTTAAATGCTACCTATAATTCAAAGCACACTGTGGTGCATATGCCAGGTGCTTCGGCTTAAGACTCTTGCACTTTGAGAAACTTGGCGCCGTCTTTGAAGGACTTGGCCACTGAGTGCCAGCCACTGCTAGTCAGCACTTGTAATTCTTGGCATTGTTGTTGGCTGTTCCAGTTCAATGAATAGGTCATATCAATATCTGAATTCGCAAAGTCATTCAGACTGCAAATGACAGCTGAAATGCGATACAAAAGAAGTTTCTCTCAGACAAATATGAGCCAGGGACAGAGACAGAGACAGAGACAGAGACAGAGAGAGAGAGAGAGAAAGACAGAAACAGAGACAGAGAGAGGGGCAGACTAATGCTCATACAGAGAGCCCCATTCCGACACGTTGCATAAATGCTTGTGCGTTCCTCCATTGTGAATGATTTGCCTCAGCTGCTTAGTTCTCGGCATAAAGGCAAAAACAGTGTAGCCAAACAATTCCAATAAGCCACTGTGGCAACTGCGGCTGGGGCTGAAGGGCCAAATACCAACAACGCACAAATTGAATGTGCCTGTCAATCAAAAGTGCTTGTTGGCCTTTCATGGCTTAGATAAAAACGTTTTTACCTTGCGGCTTATGCAGAGTTTTTTTTTTTTTTATACCCGATGAACCGAATGCCTATAGTTTCTTTTTTTTCTTGCTCTGGGAAATACCTCTGACGACTCAATCCCACACAATGAAGCCGCAGCTGGACTACGTGTGTTGGAGGTCAGTTTGTCAGTTAAGCAGGGCCATTAAGCAACATTGATGCGCAGTTTATGGCAGTCATGTGAGTCGAATGCTCTGCTCCTTTGATGTGGCATTGGCCGCTTTTGTCAGTGCAGTGGCAGCTAAGCCCCGCCGGGCCAGCTAAAGAGTTTAATGCACATTCCATTATCCATAGCCGAAATGCAGTTTTCCCAAAACAAACACAAAAGGAAACTTTAATCCCCCGACCCAGACGCATCTGGCATGGCGTCTGCATAATCATTGCGCGACAGCACGCAAAATGAAATAAGCTCGCGGCGACTTGGCCAAAAATTATTATTATTTTCCAACTTATGCGTTTGCCTTGCCGAGCCAAAGTAGTGCGAGTCATTGCCCTCGCTTGGAGCCACTGCGAAGTGCAATGGTCTAGCAATTGTATCTCGTCCTCACTCCGCGCTGCTCCCAGCTACAGCTTTGCCATATATACATATCTGTATAAGTATTTTTATTGATGTTTGCCAAAGTAATATATGGGATATTATGCTTGCTCGCCAAAAGTTAAATAATATCTGCAACTGGATTTTCATTTTCATATGTTAATTAGCAATTGTGAATAAAATATATATTTTATATAATAATATATAAAATATAAGGATTGCTTCATTTTTTGTATTCAAACTGAAACGTATCCACATTCATATACAAATAAATTAATTTTTATTGACAGCTGTATATTGTGTTCTCTTTCGTCTGATATGCTCTGCAAGCAATAAAGAACAAAGCAAGACATAAAAATACAATTAAGTAGATGCTCATACTTAATAGCATCAGAGTCAGCGAGTCTGCTTAACAACAGAAATATTATTTAGTGCAATGTTAATATGCTCTTTATAAGTAGAGCATGAAGAACTGTCGCTATCAAGAGATGCGATAGTACAGTCTTTTTGTGCAGCATGCCAGAGCATTAATATGAAACCTCACTTAAATACACACAGGGAACTGTCGATAAAACAGAGAAATTTTATACACGGCCGGCCCCTGGGCTTATCAGTGGTTATATATGTTTCCATCGATATTCAGAGGGGTAAATTGAACGCGAAAATAAAGCACCCAACAAGTAAAAAGAAATCATAAATCTTTCTCTGCTAATTACAGTTTAAAAGAAAATGCCGGAGATTAAACATTAAAAACCGCCGACTCCTTGCGAGCGCCCCTCTCAGTTCACCTGGCTACAGCGAGCGCCGAGCCTCGAACACCGAACACGGAGCAGCGAGTAATTAATTAAACGCCTCGGCACAGTGGAAATGGCAACGACAGGCAAATGGCAAACAATGCGGAAGAGGGAGGAGGGAGAGGCGCAGAATGAGTGCAGCGTTGCGTTTCTGTGTTTTCCTTTTGTTATTCTGTTTTCGGTGCTCAGCTGCGAAAATGAAAATTTACTTAAATAGCTGCAATTGCAATAAAGATCCTTCGGGGCGTAACAATTATTTTGAAAACTGGACGCAACGCAATTAAATGTTGCCTCATTGCACATTCCGGAGAGTTTTAATTAAAGGGTCAACATGCAACGGACACTCAGTCCACTCAGACAGTCCAAAATTACGCTGGCAATCGAGCCAATCATGGCTGGGCTAGATTAGGTCGAATTCGTGCCAATTACCAGGGCAACCGATGCATAGCACTGAGCCCACTGATTGACGTTGGGCTGCTTGTGCACCTGAGAGGCGACATACATACATATACGTAGGTCTACTCATAAATCAGTGGTAAATCTGCGATTGCTGCACACGACTTCATTAAAAAGCAGTAGCACTCGCTAAACCAACCAATCACCCACCCAGTCCGCATGAACGCTCCGGCGGGCCCGGGCCGCGGTGCGTATACGTATTACTGATGGCTGATACTTAAAATCGACAGCTGCGCTTGGCTTTGAGTCCGCCTACAAGCTGTTTGCTGACGCATAAAATACCCTTACATTCGCGATTGAATTTCGCATAACCCTTGCGTAAATGCTTTTCATTTTTCTCGGAATCACTAATATGAAAAAAACTCGTGCGTACGCAAATATAATATTTTTCTGCCGTCTGGTGACAAAAGATGCGTGCGCCACATCTATGACGATATTCAAATTTAATCAGGATGCCTGAATGGTTGGAGCACGCCTAATGAACGCCAAAGTAAACAGGCGACTCGGTAATTAATTGTAGAGAGTTCTTGTTGAACTTGCCAGCCCAAACAAACATTAAAATGTCCTCAAAGCAGTGGGAAAGTCCACACAAAATTAAAATGCCTGTCACTGCAGTGAAAGAAAAATCGCTTGATATTTCGAAGCCTTAAATGAAAAATTTGCGGCAACTTTTTTTTGTTCCATGTCCCTTTGCCAAAATCTTGCTTTGCTTCCCTATTTTGTTAGCCGCATTTGTGTCATTGTCCGGCCGTAAACACAATGACCACAAAACTCCGATGTGGGAGTGTGGCTTTGAACGTGTATTTGTCTTTGTATTTGTATTTGCGTGTGTGTATTGTGTTTGTGGGCCTCGCTGTTATTTGTTGTGGCTCTTGGCAAAGGACGCACTTTCATGCCATACCCAAGATTCTATGCTACGTATTTGGAATGACGCACGTTTGAGTAAGTATGCCATAGATAACATATGGTTATAAGCACGTATAATACCATTATATTGCGAAGATAATGCGCTTGGTCAACGACCTGCTTCATGCCGGCTTTAATTGGCAAACAGCGGGCTCATCGCAATGGAATGCTATCAATGATATCATCATCGAATGCACAGCATGTGAACGGGCTATAACAACAACAAACGTGCGAAGTATTCCATGATTAAGGACATTAGTCGTGCTCAAATGAAACCTTATTAAATACCCTTGCGCTATCGCGACACAAATCAAATCGCATTACCCCGCCACACCAAATTCATTCACGCTCGTAACAATTTATAAAAAAAAAGAAGAAAACAAAAGAAAACACTTGCTGCCGCATTACTATTATTGTGCTCTTCTCTATTGAACCTGGAAGGAGGTGGCAGAAAATGTAATTCTCGAAACTGGTATATAAAAGCGATAATTATGTGAGGCCATATCAAATTTATATGACTGGAAGCTCGCTGCTCTCAAATAGCCAATTCCGTAACTAGGTATAAATTTCACTAAGTAAGCCAACACAAAAAACAAAAGGACAATAAAGAAAAGGAAACCCCGACGGAAACGCATGAAATGCGAACAAAAAGCAAAGGCGAATACAATACAACAGCAAAACAATGCATGGGTGCCCAGGCCACAGCGTTTAGCAGAGACAACAACCGGGACTCACATGTTTTTAGCGGGCGCACAAAAGTATGCTACACTGCGGATATTGGAGCATGTCAAGCCGCAATCGAAGTTGGCTTTGATTAGTTATTTGTTATGTTCGACTGCTCTGGCAACGGCTGGGTGACACAATTGTGGATTAGAGAAATTTACATGTGGTGTCTATAAAATTATATAATTTCTTTTAGCTAGGCCGTCGCAATAAACACAATAAATAAACGCAATAAACACAAACTGGCACACTCGCACTCGGAGACACACACGCACTCGTAGCTGCCTTACTTTTTTTTATTTTTAATTTTTTTTTTGTATAGGGAATTGGCGTTTCAGCAGCACATTTTTCATACGTTGCGTTGCCAGAACTTGATGAGCTGCTCAGACGAGACGACCAAAAGCTACGACCGTTCAACTACGACTAACTGAACTGAATATCAAATGAAACTGCCGAGCCACGCATATTCAAGCATGGCTATGTGTGTGTGTGTGAGTGAGGGTATCTGTGTGTGCTTGTGTTTGTGTTTGTGTTTGTGTACAGGCAACGAGCAATGGCGAACAATGCGACACACAGCAGGCAGCGGAAAAACAGCGCGAATTTGAGTGGAAAGCCCAGCAGGATAGAAAAGCACAAGCAAAGCAGCTGACACACATATTTTTTGGGCTTTGTTTTGGTTGTGCCAGGCGTCGCATGGGATAGCTGGTGATGGTGTTGGTGCTGCTGCCGCTACTGCGGCGGCTGCTTGCCGGCGTTTTTCAATCTCTCTCTCTCTCTCTCATTCTCTTTCTCATTCTCTCTCTCTCGCCCTCTCCATCTCTCTGCCAGTCAAATGAGAGGCAGCGCCTGCGCGCAGAGCGCGAAAGCGTTTCAAATTCAAATTCAGAAACTTGCATAAATAACAAATATTTTAATAAAACGCCCCGACTGAACAATCTGGGCTTTTCTTGATGACCCGTCATCAGTGTGTCGACAGTTGGCCCAATGCTGGGTGCTACGGTAATCAGAGTTATTCATATATTTATTAGCTCAGGCATTCATTTTATCGATTTCATTTTGACCAATATTCGGATGAACGTTTTGTTTACGAATTTATGTGCCACAAGGCATGAATGAATACACACACACCCGCATACACTCACACATACATGTGCGCATTAACATAAATAGAGAGTAAAATAGTACAGCTACAACTAATCAGCAGTGCAGCTGTGTACGTGTGTGTGTGTGTGAGTGTGTGTGTGTGTGTGTGTGTGCATGTTGTCTTCTTTTCACTCAGGTTGAATGACACTGGCAAGTGGATCGACACCCGCCCGCCCCCAATGGGCGAGTTGCTGCTCCGACGTTTCATGTCCTCAATTCCAAGTGCGACGCCATCAGCGAGTGTATGCGTGCGTGTGTGTGCGTGTCCGTGCATGCGTATGCGTGTGTGTAGTCGCTTCCTAGGCCTCTGTCAAGTGCGTGCACACGGACAGCATCAGTTCGTGTTTGCATGGGGCGTCAGAAGGGCGTGACACAGTTCCGTGGAATGCAGGAATATTAGTGCAATTCCTAGTAGAGAGCAGCAACGTGCGTGCGTATACGTAATATTGTTATATGTAAATGCTTTCTAGCGTGCAATTAAGCGAGGTGACAATGAAAATATATGTATGGAAATTAACTTTTAATTCATATATAGTTGCTATACGTTGGCCATTTAGACTTGTGTACTTTGATGATTTGCAATAATTTATTAAGATTAGAGAAAACACATTTGCTCCCTCTGGACCACAGAACTACATAAACAAATAAATAAATAATGTAAACATTAGATATAAGATGTAAATACTGACTTCTAGCCCACATCTAGGCTAAGGTTTAGTGATGACTGCGCTATAGTCATAGACAATAAGCTGCAATAAATAATTAAATTATTATTTTGAAACTAAGATCACTAAGGAGTCTCTGGAGTATCCAGTATGTCTTATTAAACATATATTATAAAAGAAACTTTGTTTTTAATAGAGCAATGCATTGAAAACAGTTCCGAGTGATTTATGTTGAAGTGCTTTAATTACTCGCCTGAAAGTATGCTGTACAAAATGAAAAAACTTATGAAGGTATTAAACAGCATTTCTATTTTGCTTTCATTGTATTTATAAACGTATATTCCTAAAGATACCTTTAAAAAGCCAGCTACAAAGTCGACTGCAGTTTGTTGTAGCCTAAGAGTGCTGCCTGAAGCATTGTAGCATACTTTTATAAATTGAATTCTTTATTTATAAATTTGGCATCAAATTGAGCTGTTTCTAATTTCGTGGCCAGACGTATGCATCGATGTCTCATTGAATATTAAACAAATCGTATTATTTATTTAGGCATATGTACATTTCAGAAGTAAACACGTACAATATGGACTGTCGGCCGCTAAGTGGATTGCACAGATATTCGAGCTATGGGAATAATTAAAGAACTGCCGCCTTCTCATCTGCGTAGCCAACTGGTGTTTGACTTGACGCTTAAACGGAGTCGTTGCTGATGCTGATAGGATTAGTCAAGGGTGTACTTTACTACTATACGCAGAGGCAGCAGCAGCAGCAGCAGCAGCAGCAGACGTATTCAATATACATATTAAACGTTCCAGTTGACGAGTCACAATGTGCAGTGAGGCACAGGATAAAGTTGTCAAGGTACAAATTATAAACAATCAAAACTTTTGCTGGTAATCCGAATGTTCGTGCAGAACGTGCCATGGCATAGGTCATGGCATTGTAACTAAGTTTCCCAGTGACGTGCTGCTTTGTAATATACCTTTATACGCACTTGCCCGAGCGGGTTGCACTTTTAATCTACTAAAGTCCACAATCAAAACTGTGCTACAAACAAACAAATTACAATGTTTTCTGAAAGTGTTTGCCCCAGTAATAGATGAGGAGCAGAAGATAGATAAAAGTGTGATTCAGCATTGGAGTTTGCTATTGCCATAAATCATTTGCAATCAATATAGCAACTAATTCGATGCTCTAGCATACAATTGGCTCCCTGTAAGTCCGTTTGCTGCGCTGTGTAGCACCCTGTCCAGCTGAATTTCAGGAAACAAAAGACCATTCAGATAAGATACGAACATATCGGTATCGGCTGCAAACCTAGTCGAAGCAATTTCCTGGGCTCAGTCGTTGCTCAAACGCTGCGAGTGTTGGATCGTCAGTCGGTCGATCAGTGGTGAGCCTCTAAGCAAGTCGTACGGTTCGTTCTGGTTCGCGCAACGAGCTCCACACAAAGAGAGCGAGAGCGCTGCAGAGCGTCGAAGAGCGAGAGCGCGAGAGAGCGAGAGAGCAAGAGAGCGTGAGAGCGTGAGAGCGTGAGAGCGTGAGAGCATAGGTCGCTTGTATAAAGTACATTTGTTTGTGTACAGAGAGCACGTTCGCTGGGACCGGTTAAAGAAGCGAACAAAGATCAAATGATCAGTGAAAAGAAATTGAGGCGACGCGTCATCACGCCGACAACAGAAGCCAGCAATGCGGACCCATTGCTGGTGGGGCGACAGCTGCACCTGGTAGACGACGAGGTGAGCTGGGGGGCTGAGGGATATTCGATCGATATGCCATTGGCCCTTCAAATAGCACAAGTGTCTCAAGAATGCGCCAAGCTATAGCTGGAGCTACAAGCGCTTTGTAGATACCATTGATAAGATTAGCTAATTCGGGTGGTGCAGTGTGAAATTGTTTTATGTCTCGATGCCTTATCAGACATTTGCCAATTCAGCCTTCGATTTGTCTGTGGCAGCTGTAGCTCCTACTCACATTTCTGGGCTTATCGGGGTGGCGATTCGCGCTGGCGACAGCTGCACAGAGCGCAGCTATGTGGACCGACGCGGCGATAAGATAAAGTCATGATGGATTAAATCGAACTATTAACACATTGTAGTCGACCCAAAAAGTGTTGAATATGCTTTAATTAAAAACTGATTCACCTGCCCGTATCTTGAACAAACATCACGAACCACCCAAATAGCCCGAAACCACTTCAGCCACTAACCCACTATTGCCGATTTTTCCACTCGTTCACAGCAAGCCAACTGCTGCGAACGGGCTTTTATCAGCCGCGAGAAGATCAAATGGTATTGGGCACCCGCCTTCATCACCTTCTGGCTGCTCATCTACTGTGCCATATCCATACCGGCCGCCAATCATCTGCCACGCCCGCTCAGCATCAGTGATGAGGCCAAGCATCCGGAACGTTTCATTGCCGAGCGCGCCGAGCTGAATCTGCAGCGTCTGGTGGCCTTGGGTCCGCGTGTAGTGGGCAGCCGCGAAAATGAAATGGGATCCGTTCAGGTGATCACGTCCACCATGCAAAAGGTGCGCGCCGAGCTGGGTGCTGTCCACGACATCGAAATGGATGTGCAGGTGGCCTCCGGCAGCTACATTCATTGGGAAGCCATCAACATGTACCAGAGCATACAGAACTTTGTGGTCAAGATCAGTCCCAAGGGCTCCAATAGCACCACCTATGTCCTCATCAACAGCCACTACGACTCGGTGCCGGCGGGCCCCGGCGCTGGCGATGATGGCTCCATGGTGGCCGTCATGCTGGAGACTCTGCGTGTGCTGGCTAAATCAAAGTATGCTCTCAAGCATCCGGCTGTCTTCCTGTTCAACGGCGCCGAGGAGAATCCGCTTCAGGCCTCGCACGCCTTCATTACGCAGCACAAGTGGGCCAAGAACTGCAAGTGGGTGACCCATGCTTAATCCTCAACCTGACGATTCCACTAAGTTGTATTTTCTACTTCATTGACATTGACAGAGCGCTGATTAACTTGGACTCGGCTGGTAACGGCGGTCGCGAGATTCTCTTCCAGTCCGGTCCCAATCACCCCTGGCTCATGAAGAGCTATCGGCGCGCCATCAAGCATCCCTATGCCTCGACCATAGCCGAGGAGATGTTCCAGCACAACTTCATACCCTCCGACACGGACTTTCGCATATTTCGCGATCATGGCGCTGTGCCCGGCCTGGACATGGCCTACCAGCACAATGGCTATGTCTATCACACCCGGTTCGATCGTGCGGAGATCTTTCCACGCGGCAGCTTCCAGAACACCGGGGACAATCTCCTGGCTCTGATTCGTCAGATAACCAGTGCGCCGGAGCTTGAGGATACTTCGGTAATATTTGAAGGAAGAATTCATAGCTAAAGAACTAAAGTTTTGAATTTGTACACAGAAACACGCCGAGGGACACACCGTGTACTACGATGTGATGGGCTGGTTCCTGGTCTTCTATACCGAAACGGAGGGCATTATTCTCAATGTGGTTGTGTCTATAGGCGCAATTGTGGCCTGTGTCGCTGCCATCATGCTCATGGCCAACAACTCTGGCCTTAAGCTCAGGCAAGTGCTCGAGCGCACGCTGAAAACCTTTGCCGTGCTCATCCTGGGCGTGGTCGCAGGTTTTACTCTGCCCATTATCATTGCCGTGTTCATGGATCTGGTTCATATACCACTCTCCTGGTTCACACAGAATTGGCTCATTCTTGGACTCTACTTCTGTCCCTTCTTCTTCGGCTTGGCCATTGTGCCTGCTCTCTATTTCCACTACACCTCGACTGTGAGTACTCCCGATTGATTGGTTGCATATTTTGTCTAATTCTCTGTTCTCTTTCCAGGATCGACTGCTCATTGGACAGCGTGTGCAGCTCTTGTTGCACTGCCACTGCCTTTTCCTGGCGCTGCTCACCCTGGTGCTCACCATCTGCAGCATCCGCTCGGCATTTGTGTTCATGCTGACCTGCCTGTTCTACACTGTGGGCTTGGTCTTCAATCTGTCCACCGGTCTGCACAGCCGCAGTAAGTTGCACCACTCAGTGGCTCTTTGATACCGAGCGTAATTTTCCTCCATCTCTTCTACTCGCAGACGTTGCCTGGATCATTCCGCACATCGTTTGCTATGTGCCTCCGTTCCTGTTCTTTGCGTACTTCTCGCACAGCTTCTTGGCCACTTTTATTCCGATGCTGGGTCGTTTCGGCGACTCAGTCAATCCGGACCTGATTATAGCCGTCTTTAGCGCTGCTGTGGGTCTGCTTGTCGCTGGCTTCATCGTGCCCATGCTGCACATGTTCCGCAAATCCAAGACCATCATTTGCACTCTGCTGGGCATCACCTTGGTCTGCATCATCATTGCTGCCACTCCCTTGGGCTTCCCCTACCGGCCAGAGACAAGTGTGCAACGCTTTGCAGTATTGGTGAGTGAAGTCAAGGGATATCCCAATAGGAACTTCCAATTCAATGAGTCTTATGCTTTTTATAGCACGCCAAGCGCACCTTACACGATGTGAATAACAATGTTCGCCGCTCCGAAAGTGGTTACTTCATCATGCCACAGGACCGACGCACCTACTCCGTTAAAAGTAGGTATTCCCCTTATAGACAAACTATTACATTGCCTAACGAGCGTCGTCCCTCGTAGATAAGGTCATCAACATGACCCTGGCCAGATCTGTGAAAGATGAGTGCAAAAGGGAAACCCTCTGCGGCTATCCATTATACAACATGCGCTGGCACAAGACCAGGTAAGATTCTCAACTGCTGCATACGCATTCACTTATTCATTCACTCACTCATTCATTCATTTAACAATGACAGAGAACATGGCTTGTGGATACCCGCTTCGGCACCTGTTCTGGGTCCACTGCCCGTGGCTAAGGTTGTTTCCAAGAAGCAGCTGACCCCCAAAAGGATGCGCTTTGAAATGGAGCTCACTGGTCCGGATCACATGGGACTCGTCATACAGCCGCTGAATGGCGCTCGAGTCGTTGAGTGGTCTTTCCACCAAGCGCCGCTTCGCCTGAACTATAAGCCGCCTTATTACATCTACTTTTCCTATGGCGTCAACGGTGATGCACTGAAATTCTGGATAGAGTTCGAGGTGAGTTAACTGCGTTCCCCTTCTAGTTCTCTCTAAAATTATATATTTGGCAGAAACCCAATGGTGACTGGACGACATCTACGTTCGAGCTGGGCCTGCATGGTCATTGGAATCACCACAAGGAATTGCATACAACTGACTTTAAGAAGTTCCTCGACAGTTTTCCCAGCTATGTGGACGCAACGCCCTGGCCGGCGTCCTACGAGACGTGGTTATACTAAAGCTATTTGAACTGTTTTATACAACATTTATCTATATGCGTATTTGTAATAATAGAGTGCAGGTAACAAGTGAAAGATTAAATATATGTTTAAGAACAAAAAAATACCCTTTAGTTCTCACTGATTGTATATCAAAGCGAAAGGGGAAGTCAGATAAGAGCTTCCGCTAAATAATACGTCAATCACTGATTAAATATTTAATTTTAATTTCCATATATTTATTAATCAACAATAAATATTTATATTGACATTTCTGTCGGCTACTCAATTTGAGGGCAGTCCGATGTCTCGCTGCTACCTCACAGCGCCTTCATTTAGATATGGCCAACACTATAAACGTTTGTGCTGATTAGATTCTTGGCCATAACTATAAACTGTGTGCAAAGTGCTGTCGAGTATATTAGTTTATTTAGCAGAAGCAATATGCAATATGCAATCGGAGGGCACGGAATGGACTTCGTTATTATGTAAGAGCAAATTGTATTTTGATTATTATTATTTTATAGTTCTAGGATCAGTGGCAGACAGTTTCTAGATTCTCTGCTTCTTTTGCTTTTTCACATCACCTATTATGTCATCCATGTTATTCGTGAAACTATAAAATGCTTGATCAATTAGATTCAATCGAATATGTAATCTGCAAAGAAGTCAATGAATATATGAAAAACTCAGAGAATATACTAGTTCATTACAGATTTAGCTCTGACTCGATTTCAGCAAACTCCTTAGAGATATACCTGCAATGCTCGTATAGAGAATATTAAATGTTTAGTCAAATTGTTCTCGATCGTAGCTTACAATTGTTGCAGGCTTTCTTCGTTGAACACATTGCCGAATTGATTTTCTTGACTGTAATGTGGATAGCGGGGAGGCTTACAAAGGCCGCAGGTCAGGCGAAAGAGCTGCTTTCTTATATAGTACATCAGAAAAGAGGGCTGGAAGACGGCCGCCGCTGTGGCCTTTTTGTAGGCCAACACAATAACGACCAAGAGCATGCTCTGCATAAATCAGATAAGCTTATTAGCTGCGAACACACTCGATTCAAGTCAATCTCATATCTCTTACCAGTGCAACGAAAAATAAGAAGAGCACGTATGCAAAAAAGTATATTGGTGCCCAGAATGGGAATTGGAGTGCCAATTCAAAGTAGTTAAAATCGCCAGCCGTCATGCGAACCATAGTTAAGAATGCTGAAGTGATATTTTTAAAGTCCGAATTATTCTCTCCGAACAGGCACATGCCAAGCAGTCCAAAGGCCGAGAACGTCACGAAGAGTATGACGAAAAACGCAGCCAAGTCAGTGAAGGCCTAAAGGAAATTAAATGAATAGTCTTCAATTAGATGCAGAAGCCAGATTCAACTCAGCTCAACTCATACATTCTTTATAGAACATGCCAGAATTCTTAGAAGTGGCACAAAGTTCAGATATAAAAAAAGGCCCATCCAGGAGAAGAAATTCAAGAATCCAACTAGAATCTGCAGAGCCGAAAATGTGTACAGCAAATCGTCCAATGGAACAAATTCATCATTGTTCGAATTCATTGCAGACTTAAATCTTTTGGAATAATAGCTCGACGAGATATGCACATAAATTAACGCGTAACAAATCTGATGTGAAATAAATGAATACATAATAAATGATTATTGTTTGCAGACGTATGTAGGTGGAGATCATATACTTACGATTACGCTAGGTACAAATGCGTATGTTGAAAATTTTTTAATGTATAGCCGAAAGCCGATTTGAGTAATTTTGAACACCTCAAGGTAGGTATAATATATGTTAATTATATAGATTACAATGGAGCACTCCGTTGCGAAGCCACCGATCAGTGGACTCGTGTAGAACGATTGCGAGCTGTACTTGGTGTTCAGAAGACCAGTCGTCATTATCTCGAAGATTAATCTGCAGTTTGTAGATCGATATCGTTATGAATGAGTGGCAATTGGATAGCTTACTTAGTGGAGAGTATTAGGTCCATGTTCAAGTTGATCATATTCAGCTCAAGCACGACCAGACGGGAGGCCCGATCTAACCACTTAACACTGCGCAGACGCTTGACGATCGACAGACTCTTATGCGGTTCGTATGATAACAGTTTCACATAGCCTCCACTGTGATAAGTCTGCAGTGCTGCTGCGATGGGTTTGGTCTCCAGTTCGTCCATTGTATAGAACCGTGTGCTGTTCATTAAGTGAAAAGGGATAATCGAGATCTCTGCAGCCAATCGAATGCCTTACCCCTTATAGACCGGATCAGTGGCCTCATTGCCCTTCGAGTAGGGCGTATAACATACGTTGAAGTATCGCACGAGCGAGTTGTGCACCTCACAGTTGCCCTTTTTGACACGCACCTGGCGCAGCCTCGGTGGGCCAAGCAATAGGTTTTCGGACAGGAATAAACGGCCTATTAGGTTCTGTTTCCTGTGAATTAAGCGGTGCTCATGTAAGTGATTAATCGAGTGATTATTGACGTTGCCATGCAGCAAGGGGACGACCACAAACTGCAAATAGTCCCAAAAGTCGGTAATGGTTATGACTTTACTCAACGAAATTTCGACGTCATTATCCATGAAGTCCGGCATTTCAAGTAAATTCCGAAAACCCTTGATAAAAGAATACTGCTGATGCACTATCAAATCGTGGCCAATCTTCGTCACACATGCCAAATAGATGCCGAACAAAACTATGTGCAGCAGCGCATATCGGGTGGCTTTCTCCGTTGTGTAGTGGTAATCCCCAAAGGTTCCTTTGTATCGATTTGAATCGGCCATTTCAGTATAAAAAATATTTCAAAACTGGATTGAATTCGAGTGTCATTTGACTTCGACACTTTGTTCAGAGCTATTTATACAGCTGATTCGACGAACGAAATATGATTCGTTTGAATTATGTTTACTAATTTAGACTAATTATTTTCTGTTGTTTTTCTTTTCTACCGATAAATATTGTTTTCTTTTATTTTTCTGTATTTTAAGCTAATGATCATCGAGCATTATAAATATTTATTTTCCTTTAGTCTAGTTCGCCAATAAGATATATGCCGGCATAAAGCTTAATCTAACCACTGGCCATCACGCCATAAGCCCCCCAAATTTGGCCATCACGCCATAAACCCCCCCAATCGTAATCTACAAGGCATTATCGCTGATAAGTCTCGACTTATTGGCCGAAATGCTTGCATTAAATGCCAATCGTATGTTAGTTTTCCCAATCAAGTGTTGCGCTGTGGTTCAATTTCTTGCGTTTAAATAAGCACAAAAAGTAGTCGGAAAGGTCAACTATTAAATTAAAGGTAATTTATCAACTATAAGGGAAATTCTGTGGACTGGAAAGCCGCACGGGTAACTTTAATGAGAACACTCAAATTGCCAGCAAAAGTTTTCCAGCAATAAAATATTTGCTCAGTTTTCAGACAAATTAGTTTGCTCGATATATCTAACTCTCTACACATTCCTTCTTCTTTCGCAGATGTCCTTCTCCAGCGTTGATCTAGCATCTGAGGAGAAAGCCACCAAACGGGGCACCGATAAGTGGCCCTGGTATGGGGCGCCCATCTTCTGCGCGATCTGGTTCACTCTCTTCTATGTGGCCACCATTCCGAGCTTTTTCTCATATCCCAGAATGCTATACGTGCGCGATGAGGCCAATCATCCGGGCGAGTTTATTGGCGAGCGTGCCATGATTCAGCTGGCCGAGTACTCATCGATTGGCAACAAAATGACTGGATCCATAAATAATGAGGTGCACGTAGTGAACTTTCTGAAGCGCGAGGTGGAAAGGATTGTGGAGCAGTCGCGCACCGATCTCTATGACATCGAATTGGAGGTGCAGTACGCTTCGGGCGCCTTCTATCTGTGGGATGTAGCCACCAGCTATGACAATGTGTCCAATGTGGTGGTGCGGCTCTCCCGCAAGGATAGTCCCAGCGACAACTATTTGTTGGTTAACTCCCATTACGATTCGGAGGTGAAAACTCCGGCTGCTGGAGACGACGGCGTCATGGTGGTCATCATGTTAGAAACTCTGCGCGTCATCACCCAATCGGACCGCCCGCTGGCTCATCCCGTCGTCTTTCTCTTCAATGGCGCTGAGGAAGCCAACATGCTGGGTTCCCATGGCTTCATCACAAATCATAGATGGGCGAAAAATTGCAAGTGCGTAGACTCTCTCACTCTCTCTCTTCCTCTGTACAGGCCTAATTATGTAAACTCTCTTAGGGCACTCATCAACTTGGACTCGACGGGATCAGGCGGACGTGAGGTTTTGTTTCAAACAGGTCCCAATCATCCCTGGCTGATGAACTACTATCAGAAGTATGCACCGCACCCCTTCTCCATAACGCTCGCCGAGGAGCTCTTTCAGAATAACTTCATACCCTCCGACACGGACTTTCGCATATTCCGCGATTTCGGCAATGTGCCCGGCCTGGACATGGCGCATGCCCTCAATGGCTATGTCTACCACACCAAGTACGATAACTTCAAGAATCTGGCGCGTGGCACCTATCAGTCAACGGGCGAAAATGTGCTGGCCTTGACCTGGGCGCTGGCCAACGCCCCGGAACTGGATGATACCACCGCCCACGAAGAGGGACACGCTGTATTCTTCGACTACCTCGGCTGGTTCATTGTCGTCTATACCGAGAGTGCCAGCATTGCCATTAATATCGTTGTGTCGCTCGCCGCTCTGATCTGCATTGGCATCTCCGTCTACTTCATGACCAAGGAGAATGTGGATGCACCCAAGGCGGTGGCACTGCGCTTTGGCATCATTTGCCTGGTGCAGCTGGGCGCAGTGATCATCGCCTGGGGCTTAACCCTACTCGTGGCGGTCTTCATGCGTGCCGTTGGCCTGGGCGAGTCCTGGTACTATGGCATTTGGATGACATTCGGCCTGTACTTCTGTCCCATGTTCCTCGGACTGGGCCTGCTGCCTGCCTTCTACATTGGCTGGACCAAGCGCAAGACCTACATGAAACTGAATCAAACCATTGCCTGCTTCATGCACGCCCACTGCATTCTGATTATCTTCGTCTGCTTGCTCCTGACAGGTCTGGGCATACGCTCAGCCTTCTTCCCCATGATTGGCCTGTTCTTCTACACAGTCTCGATGATCGTGCAGTTTATACTGAGACTGACCCTTGGGAGTAAGTGATATATAAATTGATACATGTTTTATTTTCCTGTAAGTTTACCAGCGTATTTATTCTTCTCTTGCAGAGAGTTTCTTTATGGCTGTTCACATGTTGTGCCAGATTTTGCCGTTCTTCTTCTACACCTATTTGATGTACGTGTTCCTGCTGGTCTTTGTGCCCATGCAGGGACGCGATGGACCCGACAGCAAACCCGATATGCTGCTCGCAGCATTCATTGCTCTCATGACTATGCATTTCGCTGGATTCATAGTATGTTTTAGAGGTAAATCTCTCTGCATGGGTGAAATATTTTTATCGTTATCCTTTCTCAGGTGCCAGTCTTACATAAGTTCCGCAAATCAAAGACCTTCATCTCAATGTTTGGTGTCCTACTCATCATATTCATCATATTAGCCGCCACGCCTGCAGGCTTTCCTTTCAAGAAGGATGTTGCCGCACAGCGATACTATGTTCTGGTGAATTTATTCAGTTCAACTATGCCAAGACTTCTCAGCTAAAATCTCAAGTTGATTTCAGCACACCCAACGCACATTGCACAAATTGGATGGAATTACGACTCAAGAAACGGGGTTCTACATACAGCCCGTGGATACTCGATACTCGGAGCTATATGATACAACGCTTAAGAATGTGGAGCCCGAGATTTGGCTCAAGAATAACTGCGCAGAGGAGCCCTACTGCGGCCTACCGCTCTACAGTGGTCGTTGGCTCAACTGGAAGTAAGTCTCAATTGAGTCATTTTTACGATATTCTTATTATGAAATCTGATTCTCTTTCAGGGACTCTGCTCTCTGGATTTACAGTTCTGCTCCCGTGCTGCCAGTAGCCACAGAGCTCACAGAAGTATCACGGCAGTCTATAAGCTTGAGCAAAAAGCGATTCGAGTTCAGCCTCAAGGCGGGCGATCGCATTGTGATGTTCGTGGATCCCTTGGAGAAAGTGAAGATCACAAATTGGTCGTTCGATGAGACGCTCTTGGTGGATGGCCATACTGCGCCCTATTTCATATACCATGTAACCTCCATGGTCACAGAGCCCTACAACTTCTGGCTGGAGCTTGAGCACGACGCAGCGAATACGGACGGTCCCTACTTCAAGCTGGCAGTGAGCGTGCATTTCCTGTACCATCCAGAACACTATACGCCCGAGTTCCGGGAGTTCCTAAGCACCTTTCCGGACTGGACCTACACCACCGACTGGTTTGCCTCGTATGAGAGCTGGATCTTCTAGGGAAATGACTAGCAAATGGTTAAAGGGATTTCTCTACCTTAATAAATTATTTTAAATATATTTTAATACAATTACAATCTTATCGCTTCGGATATTTGTTCAGTGATTTAGCACAAAAATGGGAGATGGCTTCAATTAGAGTCTAGAATTATGCTTTAAATACAATTTTTTGTTCGTCGGTGATTTTGTGTTTAGAGTATGGATGAATGCGAAAACTTAACAACAGTTCAGAGTTTCCGAACCATGAGTAGTGAGTGAATATCAAGCGTTGCATCTGGCGACTCGGCTGCTCTTAGAGCTGCCAGCTGTTGTAGGAGCCGATCCACGAGTTGACATGCGCCCAGGGCGGAAACCTGGCCAAGAACTCTCGGAAGTCCTTGTCTATGAACATATCGTCGTGTATTCTGTGACCCATGATGGCCACCCTGAACGTGGCGCCAGACCAATCCTCACTATTGTGCTATTGTTAAAGAGTAAACAAAATCAGTAAAAATAGATGTATTTTATATGGCAACTCCATAAATATGTACCTCAAATTCCAAATTGAAGCGCATGGGTGTTGGGTCTAAGGCATAAGACCAATAGACGTAGTGAGGCGGTGGCAAAGACTTTTCCAAGGGCTCCTTGGTGAAGGTCCAGTCCACTAGCTTGGCTCCCTGCAATGGCTCGATGAATATGCTCACATGATCCGGTCCAGCCACCTCCAAAGTGAATATTATGTTCGTTCTCGATGTGCTCTCCTTGTTTATTATGCGCAGTGTGGGCAGATAGTCTTTGTTCGGCTCTGGGCCTGGCACCCAATAGCTATTATCGCTGCGAATATCAAGAGAATAAATGTTTATTATTATGAACTTGGGGGCTATCTCTGATACTTACACTGCCTTCACCCAGCGCGAACTGTAAATGGGAAACCCGCACATAATTTCAGTGTCACACGTACTACGATCCGCCTTCGTCAAGTTTGTTCCCTCAAACAGAATGCTATCCACCGACTTGGGATGCCGATCCATGGGCATCACATAGTAGCCGGAGTCCGTGTGGTTGACAGAATGCGTGGCATCTGCATTATGGAAGGTGCGCGTCGTGTGCTGGGGAATCGGGAAATTAAAAATTGGCCAATGAGTAACAAATAAATTGTGGCCAAGGCAAATTCAAATTCAAATTCAATTCAATTACCACAGCAAAGAATCTCTGCACTGCTGTCTTCTCCACAAACGGGAATGCCGCGGGCGTGGCAGCCAGAATAATGAAGATGAGCGAGCAGATGCCGAAGAGCGAGATGATCGTCTTCGATTTACGGAACAGGCATAGCAGGGGTATTATAAACGGAGACAGCAGCAAGCAGAACAGCGCCGTATAGCCACCGACAAGTATCTCCGGATTCGAGCTGCTCTCGCGTCCCTGCATGGGCACAAATACAACGTAGAAGGCATAGCAGCAGTAGGTGTAGAACATGAAGGGCAGCAGCTGGCAGAGGCAATGGGGAATCAGCCACAGGAAATCTATAAGAATAATTGGTTATTAATTTGATTTGATACTAATTATTCAACTCACTTGTCTTATGTGCACAGGTGGCCATGTTGAGCAGAACGGAGAGAGTGTAGAAGCCAATGCAAATGAACAGAATGAATGCCGATCGCACATTGAAGCATATCATTACGATTGTAATGGCTGTCAGGATCAAGCAGTGCGAGTGCATCAGCAGCTGAATGCCATAGCCGAGTGGAAGACCGTGCTGGAAGCGGAGTAAACAGTGAATAAAGGCATGCAGCCCCTTGAGAATCTGAGAAACGCACCTCCTTCGTCCGACTGAAGTAAATGGCTGGCAGTATGCCCAGACCAAAGAACATGGGGCAAAAGTACAGGCCGAAGATCATCCAGGTCTGCGAGTACCAGGCCATCGAAAGACCCACGGCGTCCAGGAAGAGGGCGATGCACATGACAAGACCCACACTCAGCACAACGCCACAGAGCTGCAACGCAGCCAATATGCCAAACTTGGCAAAGATGCGGCGCCTGAACATGCCCGTGTTGCTGGCCATGCTCCAAATGTAGACGACGATCGTAGCCAGAAACAGGACACAGACACAAATGTTGATGATGACGCCAACATGTTCCGGATAGTAGATGAAGAACCAGCCCAATACGTCGAAGTAAATCATGTGGCCCTCCGCATATTTCTGAAATTGATGAAGATTATTATTATATACATATATACTTATATATAACTAGCTAAATGCCAGGACTTACATCTGGGTTTTCCAGTTCAGGCGCATTGCCCAGGGCTTTGATGAGGCCCAATAAATTGTCGCCGGTCAGCTGGTAGGTGCGTCGTGGTATTATATTAAATCGATCGTACTTCGTATGATAGACATAGCCATTCAATATGTGTGCCATGTCGAGGCCTTCGAGGGAACGCATTAGATTTAGTTACGAAATTACAATTCTTTGCTCTACCTGGAATCTTTCCAAAATCGCGGAATATGCGATAGTCCGTTTCCGAGGGTACGAAGCCGTTCTGAAAGATCTCCTCGCCAATAGTTGAGGCGAATGGGTGTGAGATGTGCTTGCCATAGTACTGAATTGGATAAGATTCATTTGAATTAGTTGAACATAGTGAAAAGGCAATCACGAGTTAGTTAACACTTGCCTTCATTAGCCAGGGATGATCGGGTCCGGACTGGAAGAGTATCTCACGTCCGCCACTGCCAGCTGAATCCAGATTGACCACAGCGCTGTCAGCATTTTAATGAATTTATTGAATTTTCGGCCCAAGGTTTCTGCTTGCTTTCCACTTACCGCACATTCATTGCCCACGGATGCTGCGTAATGAAGGCGTGCGAGCCCTGGAGAGGATTCTCCTCGGCGCCGTTGAACAGAAAGATGAGCGTGTTGTTGAGCGGCGTCTCGTACTTGGTGATGACGCGAAGCACCTCCAGCATGATGACGCACATCATGCCAGCATCGCCGGCGCCCGAGCTGCCTGGCACCGAGTCAAAGTGACTGTTGATCAGCAGAGCCGCCTCAGTTGTGGGATTCCTGGGCGAGACCTTAACCACCACATTCTGCACGCTCTGGTAGACGTTCACCATTGACCAGAGCAAGTAGTTGCCCGACGCTATCTGCACATCCTTCTCAATGTCATAGAGGTCGTCGCGGCTGCCGTCGATGATGTCGTTGATCTCGCTGAGCAGAAACTGGACGGCGACCTGCTCGTTGGCAGCACTGCCCACGACCTTGGGTCCAATCTTCGACAGCCTGAGCAGAGTGCCTTCCGCTCGCTCGCCAATAAACTGGCCCGGCTGCTGCAGCTCATCCTGCACGGTCTTCAGCGGCGGCATGCTGTGGAAGCTGGGCACCACCACCAAATAGTAGAGCAGGAACCAGAACGCCACAAAGAGCGGGGCCCAATACCATCCAATTTTGCTGCGATTGTAGATGATTTTCATGTTCTCATATTTGGAGTTCATCTTGTGGCTGAAATGAATAATGAATACCGAATGAGTGTGCAAAATGACACTGCCGCAGCGCACCACTGGCTCTGCAATTGACTTAATTGATTGACCCGAGATGACCACTGAAACACTGCACCCGTCAGAGTCAGCGCCATCACTCCCATCAGGAAGTCAGGTTAATCACAGTCATTGATTAAATAGTTCTCTGACCCCCCACTTGAGCACCCGATAATGTATATAAACATGCTAATCGATGTCTCGAGTGGGCCTTCCTCCACGCTGGCCGACTGATAGATGGCTGATAAATTGTGCGAATAAATCAGAAGTACTTGGAAACAACTGTTGGATAGCCAAATGACAAGTTCTTAGCTTATATCTTAATAAGACATCGTTAGCATGAGTTGGGAGCTGAAGTACTCATTTCATTGCAATGATGAGACAAAGCAGACGATACTCATTCTTCCACTGCGCGCTATCTTGTTGCAGAACGAATCTTTTGAGAGATTTTGTCATCGATTTTTTTGGTTCTGCAACAAGCATCGGATTGAGTCTAGCGGAACACATGTGTTGTCCCAAAAATATTCATTTTTTCCATGTGGACAGCTGACGGCTTGCTCGTAAACAACAAAAAAACAAATGAAAACAATAAATGTTGAGCAAATATTCGTTTGTGAACTAATGCCAGATGTAGATGAGAAGCAACCGTAAATTAGCCGAGACATTTTGTAAATTTTGATTTTCGTTTTTATTTATAGCGAATTGAGCGCATAATATTTAGCTTTAATGGTCAGCTATATGCCATTGGCCTGACTTATCTGCGTCCAATCCAAAAATACCCCGTACAAGCATACCCAAATGGAGCGCAAAGTCAACTCAAGCGAGTCTCAGTTAAATTTGGCGCTTAGAATAAAGCTCTAAGCTCAGTGCAGGCAAGTTAACGAAAGCTCTCAGTTCTAGCCATCAATATACCTATGCCTATTCAGTCATGCCCACAAAATTCCCTCTTAGAGAGCCCCTGAAGTGCAGCCGGTGCTCAACTAAAATTCATGTGACGCATACCTAAAAAAAAATGAGAAAAATAAAAAGAAAAAGAAAAACAAAACAAAATGTGTATACAAAGAGTTCTGCCAAATGGTTGCAGTTCGTTTAGCCTATAAACAGAAAAGTGTTGTATGTGCTCATTTCTTTTTGCTTTTATTATTGAGCCAGAGTGAGAGAGCAAAGAGGCAATTGGTGCTTGTGGCTGATGATTAAAGTGCGGCCAGAATGCAATCGGGGTCCCTGCGACAGCGACCCATTTATAGCAATGTGCCTCATGACCCCCAGGGGCCAGCCGCGGAGCGCCGATTAAATGAGACCGCCAGACCGAGACGCGGCACAGGCGAAAACAAATTCGCAGCGCAGACGGAGAGGGAGCGCGGGAGGGAGACGGAGCGGGATGCCTGGGTAAGTGGAGCACACACTTGGTGCCATAGGCCGTGTGGTTAATCAATTTAGTAAGCTAGTGCATTAATCAGTTACTGCTGTCTCAGTATCAGTTTCGATTTCGATTTCGATTTCGATTTTTGTTGTTGTTGTTCATAGGTTTTAAACGCATCTTTGTGTGGTCACGCCCACGGAGCTGAATCGAATTAAAAACAAAACAGAGCTCGCATGCAAATGACTCGTGCGGGGGAGGCCAAAGAAAGATCTATTTAAAGACTATCTAAATGGGAAGAAAATCCAAACAATCGGCGAGGCGACGGCAATCAACTATGACAACAACCGCCGCAGCGGCAGCAACAACAGCTTCAGCAACAGCAACAGCAACAACATTTATTTGGGCTTTCTCGCAGATAGAGAAACGCAGCGGAAGAGGCAATCCAATACAATGGTAACTGACAGATACAGATACAGATACAGCTACATTCTACATGCTATATGCTGCATGCTGCATGCTGCCAGCTAAATGTGCGACATGTGCCGCAAGGGCCGCAGCATAAGAAGTCAATAACCTGCCTCTTGACGACTGCAACTTGCCACATAAAAACAAGCAGGGAGAGCAGACGCAAAGGAAGTTGCGGTTGTTTGTGTTTATTGTTGTTGAAAGAAAGCAACACAAGAAGCCAAACAAAATGTGTTTTGAAAACACTCACGTTCACGTTCACGTTCACACTCACACTCGCGTTCGTATTCACACTCAATTGTTGGATTTAAACTTGTTGAAAAGCAATCCTTTTCCTTTTTTTTTTGTTTTTTAATTCTCTATTCACTCACAATTGTTTATGCGGATTAACACTTGATGGAAATCGACGCGAATATTTGCTTTCAGTTTTTGCTTTATTTTATATGCTTATATAAAATTCTGAAGGGCGACCAACGTCAACGGCAGCAACATGCGCCATCAGCTGACACGGAGCACACAGAACTCACACAACGCAACACAGCAGAACCTCAACTGTCGCCTTGGACGGTCGCCGCACGTCTGGCCGGGCACAGAGCAGCACAGCAGGAGACGCAGAAGGAGAGAGCGAGGCAGCAGCGCCAGAGAGGCAGCACAGTGGGCAAAGAGCAAGAGATCACAGCACAGTCCACACATATAAGAGCAACTGAGAACTTGTTGCGCTCATCGAACTCACTTAATGATGGTGTTGACGCTGCCCTTGTTGCTGTCGTTGCAGAGGCCGTTGTTGTTCGACATGATACTGAACAGAATTGTAGAGGAACTCTTCAAATCCTAATCCCATCCAGTCACTTCTTAGCTAAGCCTGCGCCATGCGCTTCGCCTGTCCAGGTACTAAATAGTTTCCACACGAGCAGCCGCAATTTTATATACATAATTTCCGAATTTATGGATTTGCAGTGCCTGAACCTATGATAAGCTCACTGAATTAGACTCATTATCGGCTTAACCGGTACGAGGGCCATTTCAATTACTTTTCACAATATCTTAATGGCAATTAACTTTATATAATGTGAAAGAAGATGATTAACTAAATAATTTAATAAATATTGTAAATTTGTCTTTCCGATGATTTGGGTAGGTAATTTGTTGAACAGGAGGTTCCTCTATATACGTGTGTCATATATACCACTTTAAAGAAATGATCTAAACGTTCTATATATCTATATAAACTCATTTCATTTAATTTAATTTCTCATATTTTATTTTCCTTTGGAAAGGCGTCTTCCGCACCTCGTTTACCGAGCTCGAAAGTACAAATTCTATAGTTTTTCATTGGGTACGAAGGGACGCATAAATCCATATCGACACGTAACGACTGTGCAAAGATATTGGCAGCAATTCGCAGAGCGATAAGACTGTGACTTCACAAATAATTAGCCATAATTATGGCTATAATTGATAATACCTGGTGATAAGTTGAGCTAAATGCGTTTGGATTAGAAGTCAATCCAATAAGCTATATTTTATTTCCATGCTTTAACGAACTCAGAGAAGGTAGAGCACTGATTCTTCATGCGATAGCCATACAGTCACATTCATAAGTAAGCAATTGAATAATAAATATCTAAATTACAAAAAACAACTCTTTTGGAATTTAAATTTATAATGCGATATTACTTGGTGCATCATTTGAGTAGAATTTTGAAATTGATTCTCAAGCATATATATATATTTAGTTACTGGAATCGCACTTAATCATCGTAATTATTGTGCACCATAAAATATATATGTATATGTTGGCTGTGTGAACGTATGTATATTTCTAGGTATATATGTATATTTGAGCATGACATTGTGCCAATCGGCAATAATTCAGATTATGACAATCTTATGTTAGCGACCTCGAGCAACGTAAGATGAGAACTCGCTAACAAGTGAATTTTTGCAATGCGATTCGTGATGTTTTGGGAATCTTAAAAATATGAGATGTAGGGAAAATATTTAATTTATTTTATTTTTGATTTATTTATTTTTGCATATTCTTATTCGACAAATAATTGTGAAAATAATAGCGCTGCTTTCATTTATGCTTGATTGTGGATAATTTGTTATTTACCTTTCTTGAACCTTGTCATATTCTATTAAGCATTGATTTGAGTCTTCAAAAGGGTATAATTTTTATTAAAGTATGTATAATTTTAGATTCCCATTTTCAATATACTAAATATTGCTGCTCAACTAGCTGCCCATGTTTTTATTATATTCATATTGACAGTCTGAAGCCTTAATATCTACTTATTCATCAAATACGAAATCATGCATTCTATAATTAAAGATTGCATATATTTAGCAGAAAGCTTTCCCAGCTTTATTTTAGAAGAGGGTTTTGTCGAACTACCTAGAGCTACTTTGACAATTTCTAAAAGGGTTTGCCTTAATTGAATATTCTAAAAATGAAATAGTGCCGCTGTCACTTGTCGCCGCCGTCGCGCAATCGAGCGCGAAAATAGTATTTGACATAATTTCAGATCGTTCGGACGAGTCAATTTCCCAGCATTGGATGCACTCAAGCATAACTCAGTGGACCCACACACATACACACATGCATATAAATATATATGGGTTGGCTAGCTCACAAAACGATTCGTATAATGAAAACAATTTGTTAATCAAGCGAAATCAAAGTAATGCGCTGCGCCACCCAGTTCCAAAATCCAAAATCCGTACCCAACGCTAGAGAATTTGCCAATACGCGAATCGGAGGGAAAACAAAAGAATGCAATGACACATAAACTCAAATGGCATCAACGGCAAACAGCGCAGAAATTAATTAGTCAAGTCTATAGAGGAACATGCATTACAACATCAGAGGCCAGAGACAAGTGCCATAGGCAGCCAGGCACAACCGCCTATTGAGTATCTCTATGTTTGTCGATGTATCTGGGCTCGGGCTCTGGCTCTGGCTCTGGCTCTGGATACTTATCGATGCTAGTTAGTCAGTTAGTCGGCGAGTGGGTGAGGCATCGCAATGACGCGTACTTAGGCCATAGAGCAGAGCTAGTGAAAAGTATTTATTGACTATGACACTGTGGCGATGCCATTCGGTTATTAGATAGATAAACTGGGTACAGTGCAAACACTTCTAAGGTGCCACGCCGCCAGCAATACAGTAAATAGTATTTTCGCACCAACCGAATATCAATTTCTTTGCCATAAAGATAAAACCCGTTAAGAAACGCAAAGGAACAGCACAGTGAAAAGAAAAACAATACTAAAAGAAAACAATACGTAATCGTCTCACATTATGGACCGCGACTACTACACAGGTGCCTCTACACCACCGTAGCAACAACATCAGCAGCAACAAGTGCGATAATAACATCCAATAAGACAAAAATCAAGCCGAATTGGCTGTTCGCTCGAGGCAACAGTAATTGCGCGTGTTTATCGTATCACCGTTAGATATTGCATTCCCAACGATAACTTTACGTTGGCCATTTCCAGGTGCTCCCGTAAACACATTTGTGCTCATACATATTTTAAGAACGCTGTGCGACTCGCATTCGCTTCATTTGTGCGTTCGCTTCATCCAGTGACGGCCATAAGACGTGAACAATCTCGACGATCCGCCGTGGATTCTAGCAGTGCCAGTGCGGTGCAGTGTTAATGTCCTCGAAGGACAAATACCAGTGATAATCGAATATCTCTAAATTTTCCAGTGTTCTGGTTGATTTGAAATGGGTGTACGTATACGTATATTGAGAATAATTATATTGCACTATCCATGAGTTACGTTAACTTAAATTGACCCTTTGAAAAAATCGATGTTTAAAGTAATGAATTATACATAAAACTAAGTGAGCATTTTGTGATTTCAAGTCAAGATTTTTAAGAAGTTTGTGGTATCTGTTTTAACTGAATAATAATAAAAATAATAATACAAATTGTTTTCCATCAGGTAGAGTTGAAATTAACTTGTAATTGTGCGTGCTTAAGGCCATTAACATGAATCTGATTTTGAATATTCAAATTGCTAAATTATTTCAGTTGCTATAGTATTTAGCAATTTATTTTTGTGGCTATATTTAGATATTATATAACCCTAGGTGTTGTGGCCTTTTCTTCACAAAGACATTTTCACGTAAATGGAAACTTTAGAGAAAGATCTGCATAGAATGCAAAATACTCATAAATAAAAAGAGATCCAAAGGCCACTACTGGTTAATTTATGAATATGTTAAATTTTAAACCATATTGGATGCCTACAAAGAGTTAAAGTATACGGAAATAATTCCGTTCAATGCCTCACATTTTACACGGCAGATTTGATTCGTCATGACATCTGCTATGGCAAATTTATAATTAAATACAAATGGTGTCAATTGCTGGAGTTTATTATTTATATAAACACGAGTATAAAGAAAACATGTATACATAATTATTGTTAAGACTATTTTGTTTAAATGGAGTGCAGTTACTGTAATTTCTATTTACTTCAGTAAAACTACAGACTAAACATGTTATCAATTTATTATATGCTCAACAAACTTTATAGATAGTTGTAAGAAAAATGTATTCATTAGCCAGACTTCTACTGAATAGTCTTAAGGATTAGAAATTGACAATCTTACTAATAAAAAGTGTGTGTGAATGGTGTTATATTTGGAAATATCTTAAACTTGAGCCTGGCCACGTCTTATATCTGTATTATAGTCTTCAATATATTGTACTGATATCATTTAATGTGTGTGAATAAGTCTGATTATTATAGATTTTTACGTGATCTACTCCAATAATAATTTTGTTACCCAAAACATGTTCTTTAAATAAATTAAATCATGCAAGTCTTTATAAAAAATTTACTTCAATATATTCTAACATTACATAAATTCAAATTCAAATTCAAATCCGTTTAGCATTATTTTTAAATGAATATAGGCAATAGATTTCGCATTGCGACAGCTACATAATTATAATCTAAGACAGGCGGAACGATCAATTCCAAATTGGTCAACTCAAGCGCTAGACACGTTTCTGGCGTGTGCTGGATCATAACTTATCGCAGTGGCCAGCTTGTAGTCTATTGGGCTACCAACAACTTGTGCGGCTAATCTTTTTGTTTATAAGTCCAATTACTTTTGCTATAGCCAAAATATCAAAGAAGCCGCCGATTTGCAAATTGTTATTGGACCCTCTGTTGCCAATGTTTGGCGATTTTCGAAATCTTATCAATTTATTGCAGTAAAATTAATGCTTAGTAATCGTGTCCACACGTCCATGAATCATGGATCACTTTGGATTTCAATGTCAGGCACTTGTTTATTTTACTCGCTTCAGCTGAAATCCAACTTGCGAAAGGCTGAGCCTTTGCAAAATAAACGCGCCTATCAAGTAGCCTATAAAGCAATAAGAGTTCAATTGAGCTCCCAGGGGCCAGTAAATTGACTTGTTGCTAAAACCATTTCGAAAGGAATGCAATCCGAATAATAATCGTATCATGTAAATAGCGCAACATTTCAATTGGCCTTGGCATTCGTTTGTAGCTGCAGAGCAGTGGGCGTTTACAGCAGTTGCTCTGCGATTAGATAGCGCCCAGCTATCCACTTGCTATAAGCACTTTGTGCCTACAACAATTAATTTTCTTTCACTTTTCTCTAGTTTAATTCCAAGTACCATATCGATGTGGACTTTGAGGTGCCCAAGAAGCTGCAATGGTACTATGCGCCCGCCTTCGTCGGCTTCTGGTTTGTCATCTATCTGTCGCTGGTCAACACGCAGATCAATCACATGCCCACGCCGCTGACACGCAACGATGAGGCAGACCATCCGCGGGATTTCATCGCGCAGCGCGCCGAGGACACCCTCATTGAGTTGACGCGGATCGGGCCACGCGTTGTGGGCAGCGTGGCCAATGAGGTGACTACCGTGCAGTTCCTTAGGGATGAGGTCGAGAAGGTGCAGGCGGAGGCGAACGAGCGCTTCGAGATCGAGATCGATGTGCAGCAGGCTACCGGTGCCTACATGCATTGGACCATGGTGAACATGTATCAGGGCATTCAGAACGTGGTCGTCAAGCTAAGCGAGAAGGCCAACCCGAACGAGAACTATCTGCTCATCAATAGCCACTACGACTCAGTGCCCGGCAGTCCGGGTGCTGGCGATGATGGCTCCATGGTTGTGACCATGCTCGAAGTGATGCGCGTCATTGCCAAGACCGATGAGCCGCTGGCCCATCCCATTGTCTTCCTGTTCAATGGAGCCGAAGAGAACCCGCTGCAGGCCTCACACGCCTTCATCACGCAGCACAAGTGGGCCAAGAACTGCAAGTAGGTGAACGTTGATTGAGCGCTAATTAGAAACTGGATTATAGCTGATGGTTCTTGCAGAGCTTTGATCAATCTGGACTCGGCAGGCAGCGGCGGCCGCGAGATTCTGTTTCAGTCGGGACCCAATCATCCCTGGCTCATGAAATACTATCGCGAGGTGCCGCATCCATTTGCAAACACGCTGGCCGAGGAGATGTTCCAAGCTGGTCTGATACCGTCCGATACAGACTTTCGCATTTTTCGCGACTATGGCGGAGTGCCTGGCCTGGATATGGCGTACATCTTCAACGGCTATGTGTATCACACCAAATTCGATCGAGTTAATGTCTTCCCGCGCGCCTCTTTTCAGCACACTGGCGACAATGTGCTGGCTCTGGCCAGGGCTCTGGCAAATGCTCCTGAACTGGATAACACTGCAGTGAGTAGGCTCTGAAGGATCTCGCTCTTCGTGTTCTTCCATTTGCATTTATCACATTTTCAGGCCCACGCCGAGGGTCACAATGTGTTCTATGACTTCCTGGGCTGGTTTATAATTTTCTACACGGCGACCACGAACATTATTATCAACATGATTGTCGGTGCGATTGCGCTCCTTGCAATTGGTGTTTCTCTGTACTTCATGTCCGTGCGATCTGGCTGCAGCATTTCGGGCGTCCTGGTGCGCTTCGGCATTGTTCTGGGCATACAGCTGATCTCTCTGGGTCTGGCTCTCGGGCTAGCTCTGCTCGTCGCTGTCTTCATGGACGGTGTGAGTCGCTCACTCAGCTGGTTCACAGAGATGTGGCTACTGCTCGGCCTCTATATATTTCCGATTGTCTTCGGCATGAGCATTCTACCCGCCCTCTATCTGGAGCGAACCAAAAAAGATCCGCTCAGTCTGGGCTTTCGTGTGCAGCTCTTCATGCACTCGCACTGCGTTTGCTTAGTGCTGCTGATAATCGTTCTGACAGCCCTCGGCATACGATCTGCCTATTTTTGTATGCTCTGCGTGTTGTTTGATATTGTGGCTCTAATTGTGAACCTGGTTACCAAATGGCATCGCAAAGGTAATTAAGCTCAAGCTAAATCAACTATTCCTCAACTATATAAGAATTATTTTCCATATGCAGCTTATTGGTTCGCCATTGTCGTCATGATCTGCCAGATACTACCTTTCACCTACATCACCTACATCTGCACGGTGGCTCTGAAGACACTGATACCAATGCAAGGCCGTTCCGGCGGATCAGCAAATCCTGATTTATCCATAGCGCTTTTGCTGTGGCTCTTTTCGGTCATGTTTGCTGGCTTCCTTGTTAGTATTTAGCAAAGGACTATCTTTCTGATCTATAATTAACTTGTACTTTATGCACAGGTGCCGCTCATTATGTTCTTCCGTAAGACGAGAACAATTGTTCTGTGTTTCTTGGCAGCCACAATCCTGTTCATCATCATTGCAGTTACCGATGCAGGATTTCCTTACAAGCCCAAGACATCGCCGCAGCGCTACGCACTGATTGTGAGTTGGAAAATGAATTATTACTTGAAAGCATATTCCAATTTACTTCATTACTGTAGCACGCTCATCGCATCCTGCATAATGCGGATGGCACCACGCGCACGGATGAGAGCGGCATCTACGTCTATCCCCAAGATCGACGCTCCAAAATAGCCGAAGGTTTGTCTCTATGATGTTCATATGACACTCGCTACATTTTCGCTTATTTACAGAGGAAATCAAGGCGATTGGCCAACTACACAAGGTCAGCGAATTCTGCGACGAGGAAATGTTCTGCGGCATGCCAATGTATAATCACCGTTGGCACAAGGCTCGCGAATATAGTCTTTGGATACCCATTAAGGAGCAGCCGCAGATACCGGCGGCTTATCCCACTCTGACTCTACAGGAAACCACAGAGCTGGATAACTCGATGCAGAGGCGGTTTAACTTTTCATTGGCTGGCCCTGATCATATGACCATATTTGTGAACGTAAAAAACGATGCCAAGCTGCTGGATTGGTCCTTCAATGAGACGCTCATCAAGGGTGATGAGCCACCGCCGTATTTTGTGTACTTCTCCTATGGTCTGGATAAAAGTGCGCTTGAGTTCAGCATTGACGTTGAGGTTTGTTGGGCTTGAATGAATTGCTTTACAAGTTAATTGAGCTTTCAAACAAATTGCAGAAGACAACGTCTTCGTTCAACACGCCCACTTTGGAAATTGGCATCGGTGGGCATTGGGTACATCACGACATCCAAAGATCTAAGGGTCTGGCCGCCTATATCGACAGCTTTCCCTCTTACGCCTACTTACAGGCCTGGGTCGGCACCTACGAAAGCTGGTACTTCTAATTGCCCCATTTACGGAGTGTGCCTTCAATAGATATTGATATTCGTTTACTAATGATAGTCTATAAGCTGTTGAGCTATTGTGGAAACAATTCCCAAATTAATTTATATATACATTGATAGAATCTGATAAATATGTATGTATGTATATCTCGTAACATGTTTTTACATTATTACATTATTATATATATAGCTAAAACAGGCAAAAATGATTAATTTTTAAGTATTTTTAATAAAAATAAAAAGAATGAGCAGTTTGACTTATGTTTTTAATTATTACCGAATTCAGCCAGAATATGTAAAATGCATTCGCTTTTCTGTTTGCCTGTGTGCTAAGTTAGTACTGCTAACATATCTGTTTAATAGACATCAGACCTCACAGTGTGATCGCATATCTAACATGTTTAACGAGCTCCGACTGTTTGTTTGTCTCCATCGGAGTCATCTGTCTGTCCACCGATCTGTTTGTCTCTCTATTTATCTCTCCGATATTTGTCTGATCAAACATCGAACTTTGATTGTTTGATCGAACATAATTTCTGTCATACGAGTCGTTCAAGGTTCGCGTGCAAAAACGAGTTCAGATCGAGCCCCAACCCTCGATCAATTTTGGGCGGGAAGCTTTCCCGGCTTTTTATATAAATGGAGCCTGTCTATGGCGCAGCCTCAGTCGTTTTCCTGGTTTGCTGGTGTTCGTCTGCTGCGTGGAATTGTAATAGTTTTAAATATTATATAAAGCAATTGTTTTAGTGGTAATTATTGTTGTAAATGTAGTCATAAGATAATGACCTAAATGTCAAAGGTCATTATCGTCATTAATAATATTAAATATGTTTTGTGTTAATATTATAATATATAGTCCAAGTGCACTTATATAAGCACTAAGTGGATTTATAATAGTTGTAAAATTACTATTAAGCAATTTTGTTTGTGGTAATTAATGTTATAAATGTAGAAAATTATCGGAATAATATATAATATATATAATATCCGTTAATTTCTTCTTTTTTTTTATATATTTATCTGCTAATATTATAATATATAATCTAATCGCACCCATATATTTAATAAAAGGGATGTATACAATAATAATGACTTAAGAATATAAATAAGTTGTACTATTTAAAAGCAGTAATTAAGGTAATCAAGGATTAAAATTAAGTAAATATAATATTTTATCGAGAAATGATACATATGACTAACATGTTAAGGTGCAAAGTGCTTTGTCAATATATATAAAGCCTTAGGAAGTTCGTTTATTAAGAGAGGGACTTGAGGAGGTATATAGTATGTGATACTATATTAAAATCTCTGATAATATTGCAGACATATATCCCTAATTAATTTGGTATAATGTTAACCATTTAATCAATACGTACATTAATCAGTAAGTAAAAGAAGCGTGTTTCATTATAATAAACTCATAAATCTATTGTAAATTGTTGATAATGTATTTTATATAGGCACAGCTAGGGCACTTTCCGAAGACTTGTAATAAAACTGCTTTATAAACAAGGCCCATTTTGACAATAGAGATATCGCGAATAGTATAATGCTGATTCAGGGCTGATATCGCCAATTTATATCGTAGACTAGTAAATTTGAGGTAAGTGCCGCAAATAATTTCAGAGCTTCCTCTAAGTCAATAAAATAGACTGTTGACAACAGGAGGGCTGCCACAAGAGTTTTGAAAAATATATTGCTTATTAACATTTTTCATTTGTTACTATAACTAAAGGAGATCAAGTTTGTGATATATATATATATAGACAATATTTTCGCAAGGTGCTATTCTGATAAATCGTTAAGTTATTGATAAGCGTGAAGCAGTAAAAAGACAAAGACTAAAGTCGAAGCTATATCTAAGTAATGCATGTACTGATATGTAGACAGTAATAACATTTTCTGCAAATATCCAGTGAACTTTGCTTTGTGACTTCCCTCGCACAGTTTTTTTTTATCGGACAATCAAATTATATGATTTTATTGTTGTTGAGTTTAGGCTAGTCTTTCATGTTATGTTGGACTTGATTGCTATAAAGCAAGCAAACACTCAAATTGTGAAGTAGTTCAAAATTGGCCACGATTGGACTCACTTATTGAGCAATAAGGATGTGTGACAAGGAGAAGCTCGTAAATACTATTGGACAATTGAGTTAAATTGCAGCTCCCATAATTATTTCACAAATCTCTATTAGATTTGCAGCGAATCTGGCAACAGATTTGCGGATAAACCTCGGTGCGGATCTAAAAATGACGACAGCGCAAAGTTGCCTTGGTATTACGCAGGTGGATTTCTACTGTTTTGGGGTCTACTCTTTTTCGCCGTGGTTATACCATATCTATATCGCTTGCCTACGGCGCTGACGATAGAGGACGTGGAAAGCCATGAGTTCATTGCGGAACGTGCTTATAAAAATCTCTATTATCTGTCGAATATCGGAACCAAAATGGTTGGCTCCAAGCAAAATGAGGTTGATGCTGTGCAGTACCTCCTGAAGGAGCTCAACCAAATTAAGGAAGACTCGCTTAAGGATTACTTTGATATTGAAATCGACTTGTCACAGGTGTCCGGCCAATTTAAATATGAGAATGTAAATAGCTTGTATCTTCGTGTTCAAAATATTGCCGTCAAAATTACTCCGAAGGACAGCAAGAGCCAGTCATATCTGCTCGTCAACAGCCACTTCGACTCAAAGCCAGAAACTCCGTCAGCCGGGGATGCCGGCTTCATGATAGTGACAATGCTCGAAGTGCTGCGAACTCTGGCTACCACAGAGCAAAGCTTTCAGCACCCGATCGTCTTCTTGTTCAATGGGGCTGAGGAAAGCTCCATGCTGGCCTCCCATGGATTCATCAACCAACACAAATGGGCACCGAACATCAAGTGAGCTATATTTGATAGAATTTCCTTCTTATATATTACTTAATCAATATTTTCGTAGAGCCGTTGTCAATCTCGACGCCGCTGGAAGCGGAAGTAGAGAACTTCTGGTGCAGTCTGGACCTGGTCATAACTGGCTTTTGGGCGTAAGTTTATAATCGATCTAATCTATCCTTATCTAATTTCGTCATTCATGAATAGTACTATAATAAATATGCCAAACATCCATTCGGCACAACATTGAACGAGGAAATCTATCAGACAGGTGCTCTGCCCTCTGATTCGGACTTTACTATCTTTAAAGATCATATTCCAGGTACGTTAAGAATAAACTTCGAAACGAAAATTCAACTTAGATGACTGCATCTTCGTATTCTTATAGGCTTGGACTTTGGTCAAGCTTTTAATGGCTTTGTATACCATACCAAGTATGATGTGATCGACGTTATTCCTCGAGAGTCCTTACAGAATACCGGCGATAATGTGCTCAGTATAGTGCGAGCATTAGCAGATGCAGCCGAATTAGAGAACATGGAGGTAAGCTTACCTAATTGAAAATGTTACTGATTTATTTAAATATAAAAACATTGTTAGGCACACAACACTGGGGGCGGTATCTACTTCGATTTCCTTGGTATCATTTTTATACATTACTCAGAGGCTACGGGAACAGCTCTTAATTTTGGCGTCGCCGGAGCTGCGCTCCTCTTTGTCTTCATCTCAATGTGGCGCATGGCAGCTATATCCAACGTCTCGATTTGCCATGTGCTACGCTGGTTTATATTGGTGCTCATCATCCAGTTAATTTGCTTCTCACTTGGACTGGCACTACCCATAGTGGTGTCAATTGTAATGGATAAGGCGGGACTATCGCTGACTTTCTTCAGCACGCCGATGCTGATGATCGGCCTGTATGTCTGCCCCTCGCTGCTTGGCCTCAGCTTGCCCATTACTGTCTATTACAGTATTCAGTGCAACGTGAGTATGCCATGTGTTATGCTGCTTCCCAAACATTCATTGAGGAATTTTTCATTTCCAGGAAAAGATTTCAAGAGGTTATCATCTACAGCTCGCACTGCATGCCCAGGCCGTCATATTAGCCGTGCTGATCATTTGCTTCACATCATTCAGCTTGCGCTCCACATACGTCTTAATGATACCTCTTCTCTTCTATGTCGTATCTCTGGTACTGAATTTGCTGATTACTCTGCACGATCGAGGCTATGTCTGGACTGGTCTGCTGAAGGTCAGCCAGATAATTCCCTTCCTCTACAGCAGCTACGTCTTCTACCTCTTCATTGTCGTGCTTGTGCCAATGTCTGGACGCTCTGGCAGTGCATCTAATAAGGACTTATTTATTGCAGCTCTCTCTGCGATGGGAACGATTCTGTCATTTGGTTTCCTGGTCAGTTTGCTTCCAATCTATTCCAGTTAAATACTAATAGTTTTATTTACTCAGATCCCACTGATCAATACATTGCGACGACCCAGTTTAGTTCTATTCACTCTAATTGCAATCACTTCCGCCTCCTTGTACTTGGCCAGTAGCACCCAGCTAGGATTCCCCTATCGACCGAGAACTAATGGACAAAGAGTTGCCTATCTGGTAAGATTCTCATAAATTAAATTCTACAAAATCTATAAGACTCATAAATTACAGCAAGTACGAAATAAGTTTTACGAGTTCGATGGCACTCTTAGTAAGGATGAGTCTGGCTACTTGTTTAGTTTCCAGGACAGACGGGAAGAAAAGCCACTTTTGGGCACGAATGTCAACTTGACGGGATTGACTAGCATCAAATCGAGATGCGAGAAGCACATGATGTGTGGCATGCCGTTGTACGATTTCCGATACGTTGGAAATCGGTTGCAGAGCAAATGGTTGCCGCGGTCAGAGCCTATTGAGCCTCCGGGATCGACTATATTGAAAATGCTGAACAAAACTTATCTGAAAACAACCACTGTGCGATTCGAGTTCTCTTTATCGGGTCCTGCTCAGATGAGTTTATTTTTCGAGCCCTACGAAGATGTCACGATCACCAATTGGACATTTTTAGACGACTACCTTCAGAATCCACCACCTTTTCCTTTGCCCTATCATATCTTCATTAATTACGGCATTGGCAATTCAACTTTGGAGTTTTTCGTCGATTTAACGGTATGCCACTTGGAAATAATCTTGGGCGAATTAAATTAAATTAAATATTTTTTTTTTATAGAAACAAAATGGGAACTTCAAGATGCCCCTTCTTCAAGTGGGAGTGTCGGGACATTTCGTAGGCGCTGCAGGCGATGCCGAAAGTCAGGAGTTCGCATCTTCCTTCCCATCCTATTCAATTTTGGCGACGTGGCCAGCCTTGTACCAGAGATATATATTTTAAAATAATTACGAAATAATGTTAGCCTTAAATGAAATAGCTTTACCTTTAGCCAATAAATTATTTGCTATAATATATTAATATTTTCATAGAAGATAAACAAATTGTAAATAAATTTATATAAATAGTTACTGAAGAAAGAGCTTATCAAATTTATATTTATAAATAATTTGGGCTCTAGTTGTAGCAAAATGACCTTAAGTTTATTAGGAAATTCTCGTATTTTTGTTTTATAGTACTTTTCTATTATAGACTTACCAAGTTGCTATTATAAAAGGTTGCTATTATAAACCGTAGACTTTGTAATGTCATGATGATATAATATAAAATATACGGCCTGTGTATATATTTTTGGCTTCCTTTCAATATGCTATTCGCGCATTCTGCACCTTGTGATGGTCGTAGTATCACTTGATCTGTATTGGACATTAAGGAGTCCATTATGGAATGGGCCATTGAATGGGTTTCGTGGATGTATGACACAAGTAAATTTCTTTTCTAGGTCGTGAAAAAGGCCCAGTTATTGAGTTAATCGATTTTAATTAGAGCTTGTCAGTTGCGAAAGGAATAATACAATTTAGAGAGACGTTTTCAGTTCGACAGAGCGAATCTGAATTTATCAACCACTTTTGCGCGCAAACGAGATTTATAAGGAATATTTTTATAATCTAACGCTGTTCTTGCTCTTGCTTAAATTATTCACTCTTGCAGCGCCCGTTTACAGAAAGCTCTCTTGCTGCCTTTCTCTCCGCGTGGCGTTCACAGTATACTAAGCCTATACATACTAAGCCACAACATTTGGTCTTTCAAAAAATTGAGATTTTATCACTCTGCTGCTAATGATATCTGTAAGGAGCACTCGACACAGCCGCGTTCCCCTTCTATTACACTACATTTTTTTGATATTGATTGCTATCGCATAATAAAATCATTCCATATACATGAACAAGCTCATAAATCCATTACCCAAATAAAAATGGAGTGTTTCGATAAGCTTCAAGTTTCCAGTTGAGGTTTCAGGTATTATGCGTCTATAATATAAGCACATCAGAGCAAATAATCACATAGGCTATTAAATGCTTTATCTTACAAAATTGCGATATACAAGAGTCATATAAATGCCAAATTATAGAGGACATAAGCTAAATACAAATAAAATAATATGCGAAGAGCTAAGTTAAACATATGCAAAATTGAATAATGGGATGAATAGGACTCTCCTTAACGCAATTAAGAATATATATATTTTTCATATACATTTTCATGAAAATGATTATACCCTCAATTCTCTTTTCAATAACCTTCCTATTTTTACTTTTCCTATATCTAACTTGCACTCATTATCTTGAACATTTTGAAAATAAAGCAGTTTCAATATATGACTTAATTGACCAGATATCAGTCGATGGACTTGAGTAATATGGTCTTAAGAGCATGGTTTTACAATCCTTTGCGCATGATTTTCGCAGCTTTTGAATAATGTTACTTTAACCGGGAGTGCCAAGCCTTGAGATACCCTAAATGTAGAATAGGTAGAAGTATATGAATATTTATATTTAAAATTTAAAGTCTCTAGCTTAAGTGATCAAGCTTTGATGATAAACAATATTTATACCTTATTTGACAACTCCTGCTACGTGGAACATAAATTATCAAAAAACAGTATACCCTATATTGGAATTATCAATGGACTCGGCGTATAAAAACGGTCTAAATTGCCCTTTGCCAAGCAGTGTGATTTTACTTCTGCAGACAAGTATTCCGACATGGCGGACAAAGAGAGTCTTGTAAGATCCGCAAAGAACTGGAATCAATTGAGATTCACTGAATTTCTGTATTACTGTATTATCCTGCATAGATCTCAGATGAATCTATTGAAGCTTCTCGATATGTGGTCAAAAAGAAGACTGATTCCAAGCTGGCATGGTACTTTGCAACTGGCTTTATACTCTTCTGGGTACTTCTCTTCTTTGCTGTTGTGATTCCGCTTTTCTATCGCCTGCCCACGGCTCTCTCGCTGGAGGACGCGCAGAAGAATGAGTTCATAGCTGAGCGGGCATACAAGGATCTGTATACTCTCTCTAATATTGGCAACAAGTTGACTGGCAGCAAGCAAAATGAGGTCGATGCAGTGTATTTTATTCTAAGTACCCTGGCAGAAATTGAGGATAACCTGCAAAGAGATTACTTCGATATGGAAATCGACTTATCGCAGGCTTCTGGAGTTTTCGGCACTGGGACTATACGAAGTGTTTACCAAGGTGTTCAAAACATTGTCGTTAAGCTAACGCCAAAGCAGAGCACGAGCCAGTCATATCTGCTCGTCAACAGCCACTTCGACTCCAAGCCAGCTACTTGGTCTGCGGGAGATGCGGGCTTTATGATAACTGTTATGTTGGAGGTACTGCGTGTTATAGCTACAACAAAACAACACTTGGAGCATCCAATTGTCTTTCTATTTAATGGTGCAGAAGAAATTGGCTTGCTAGCCTCACATGGCTTTGTGACTCAACACAAATGGGCCCCAAACTGCAAGTAAGATCAATAATTTAGTAAGAGATTTATTTAAAAGTGAATATAAATATTGCGAATTCCCTAGAGCTGTAGTCAACCTTGATGCTGCGGGAAGCGGAGGTCGGGAAATTCTATTTCAAACTGGACCAAACCATCCGTGGCTTGTAGATGTAAGAGATGTAAATAGCATTTCCTGTTCATGGTCTAAACATTTATTTTTAGTACTACAATAAATATGTGAAGCATCCTTTTGGTACTACGATTGCAGAGGAAATTTTCCAAGCTGGCATTATTCCATCGGACACAGACTTCCGACAGTTTCGAACGTATGGCAATATTCCAGGTAAACCAATTTGAGCTTACGATCACAACGAAATTATTATTATCATTAACTGCTCAAAACAGGCTTGGATATGGGTCAATGTTTTAATGGATTCGTCTACCATACCAAATACGACCTTATCGATGTGATTCCACAGGAATCCTTTCAGAACACGGGCGATAATGTGCTCAGTCTGGTTAGAGCATTGGCCAATGCACCCGAATTATATAACACTAAGGTAACTGTCTGTTCAGCTAAGGATCGAACAAAGTTGAATTATCAATAATTATTATCTCCTCTTAGGCGCATATGGCTGGTCACACTGTCTACTTCGATTTCCTGGGACTATACTTAGTTCATTATTCAGAAACTGCGGGCATAATATTGAACTATAGCGTAGCTGCTGCTTCATTGATATTGATTTTCATTTCAATGTGGCGCATGGCAGCTGTTAGCAACGTCTCATTTCCTCACGTCGCGGGCTGGCTTGTCTTGGTCCTGGTCGTCCAGGTTATATGCTTTGTACTCGGTCTAGCACTTCCTTTGATAGTTGCACATCTATTTGACAATTGGGGACTATCTCTGGCATATTACAGCACTCCATTGCTGGTGATTGGTCTATACGTCTGTCCCTCGCTAATTGGCCTCAGTTTACCGCTGACAATATATTTTGCGGTGCAGAGCAATGTGAGTTGGATGTCTTAGATTCTGTTAGTCTTAAGCACTTTGTAATTCATTTTCCAATTTTTCAGGATAAAATATCAAATGGTTACCACGTACAATTGGCATTGCACGCTCAAGCAATTCTACTAACTCTGTTAACCATAGCTCTTACAGTCCTTGGAATACGCTCGTCGTATATTGTCCTAATTCCGCTGATCTTTTACGTGATCCCATTGGCATTGAATTTATTGACTACTCTGCACGATCGCAACTATGCCTGGGCAGGCCTCCTTAAAATAAGCCAAATAGTTCCCTTCTTATACAGCAGCTATGCCGCATACTTATTGATTGTCATCCTGACACCAATGGGTGCACGTGCAGGCAGTGCCTCGAATCGGGACTTGTATATTGCAGTGCTAGGAGCCGTAGGAACTGTTCTCTCGTTTGGTTTCTTGGTATGTGCGAAATAAGTGTATTAAATGTTGACACTTACACTTACACACCCTTCTTTAAAGGTCCCACTTATCAATACCTTCCGAAGACCCAGTTTTGTCATACTCGCTCTGATCGGAGTTACTGCTCTCTCCATATTCTTGGCGAGCAGCACACAGCTGGGATTCCCGTACCGACCCAAGACCAATGGACAACGAGTTGCCTATCTGGTGAGTATTCTTAGGCATGCTGGATATTCCGTCTCTCTCTAATGAACTATATTACAGCAAGTGCGAAACATATTTTATGAGTATGACGGTACTCGCAGCAAGGACGAGTCTGGGTATTTATTTAGTTTTCAGGATAGGCGTGAGGAAACACCTTTCTTGAACACAAAAGTGAATCTAACTGGGTTGGTCAGCCTGAAAGAGAGCTGCGAGCAGCACATGCTCTGTGGCATGCCATTATATGAGTTTCGGTACGTTGAAAATCGGTTCCAGAGCAAATGGTTGCCTCGACAGGAGCCAGTTGTACCACCAGAAGTAACTACATTGACTTTGCTAATCAAAACAATTGTGAACGCAACAACTGTCCGCTTTGAGTTCCGCTTGGAGGGACCGACGTTCATGAATTTGTTTATCCAACCCGAAGAGGATGTGACCTTAACTGACTGGTCGTTTGATAGCAGTAGTGATATAGAACCAACTACTGATTTGCCATATATTATCTTTATCGTAATGGGCGCCGATAGATCTCCCTTGTTGTTCCACTTGGAGTTCTCGGTAAGTTATAATGCAAATGAGTAGAACTGAAAGTTTTAATGTTCAACATTTCAGAAGCAAAACGGCAATTTCAATGTACCGTTATTCCAATTGGGGGTGGCTTCACATTCCATTCAGAATGAAGGCGATGCTGAAAGCGTGAAGTTTGCAGCCTCATTTCCGTCGTACTCCATTTTGTCTCAATGGCCAGCATTGTATCTGAGATACATTTTTTAAAAAGAATATTCTTCGAAAATGTAAAATATGTTCTAGAATAGTGTAAATTAAGTTCAAAATATAGTAAATATTTATATGATTTTGGTTTAAATAAATATGGAAGATGATGTCAAAGTCACAAATTTGTATTTATAAATATTTGGTAATACAAAAATGAATATTTTATAGCTCTGTTGTTGATTGTTATTGGATAATAAAATCATTTCATATACATGATCCAGTTATTAGCTCATAAATCCATTACCCAAATAAAAAGTGTGTGTTTCGATAAGCTCTAAGTTCGTGGTTGAGTCACATTAAAAATATATATATATCTTGTTTTGCTCTTGTTTTCATATACTCTGAATATATTAATTCATGCATTTAGTTTAGTTCCTTTTATGGCCATATCCATTATTCTTTATTATTAACAATTATTTTATAGATGTATTACAGAAAAGTATATTACTGCAGAAATTGATTTATTTGTTGCTTGATATGTTTACTTTGTCTTTTTCTAAGTTGATAACTCAAACATTTTTACAATTAACTATTTTCCTCAATTATCAGGTTGGCATAATAGAAAGTTTCTATATCGCACATTTTCACAATGTTCATATCATAATTAGCTTAGCTTCTGAATAATATAATCCAGTCACGCTTAGGTAATAAATGAAGCGAAGCTAATTAAACTGTTAGAGAGTACTGAAATCGAAGAGAAGCAATATATATAATATATATATATATTGTATACATATGTTAGTTCACAATCTTTGACTTATATTTATAACGAGTACTCAACTGAAAATCTATTGATAAAATTCAAATGGGACTCCTGAAAAGTTAGTAGTTTCTATTTAAGCAAAGCATTTAGTTGCATTGAATTTTGTTAAAAAAAAGAACAACTCCAGTTGTTGGTTGAATAAATAAATAAAATATTTATTTATATAATAATAAATATTTATAAATATAAAATATTAAAGTTTGAATGCCTCAAAAGTATTCCTTTTCTACTGAGCAGCCCTCGCTGTGAAAGCGTTGGTCATTGGTGAGCATATAACATTGGTTTATTTATATTATATATCAAATAATTTACTGAAAATGATATTGTTTTTGCACACTTAAGACTCAATACATACTTCAGCTCAACAGTTGGCAATTGGAAGTCATTGGAGACACCATGGCTGACAAGGAGAAGCTAGTAAGCAAAACAATAATAAGTCCGCAATTTGTACTCACATCACATTTATTTGCTAATTTCTAGATTGTGGACGCATCCTTTGGGGCTCCCTTAAATGTTCTCCACAAAGAAAAGAAGGATAGCTCAGGGCTGCCCTGGGGGTTTGCTAGTGGTTTCCTGTTCTTTTGGGTACTTCTGTTCTTTGCCGTAGTAATTCCGTTTTTCAATCGCTTGCCCACGGCTCTAACAATGGATGACGCGAGCAATAATCAATTCATTGCACAGCGTGCATACAAACAATTGTACAGCTTATCTAATATAGGTCTGAAGATGCTCGGCAGTAACGGAAATGAGATCGAGGCTGTGCAGTTCCTGCTGAAGGAACTAAACCAAATCAAAGAAGATGCGCTGCAAGATTATTTCGATATGGAAATTGATCTATCTCAGGCCTCTGGAACTTTCGCCTTAAAACATTCACTGCGAGTCTACCAAGGAGTACAAAATATTGCTTTGAAACTAACGCCCAGAAACAGCTCGAGTGAGTCCTATCTCCTCGTAAATAGTCACTTCGATTCCAAGCCAGCAACTCCGTCTGCTGGCGATGCCGGCTTTATGATTGTCACGATGCTGGAAGTTCTGCGTGTAATTGCAACAACAAGACAAAAAATCCAGCATCCAATCGTATTTCTATTTAATGGTGCTGAAGAAGGTGCTCTCGAGGGCTCGCATGGCTTTATAACTCAACACAGATGGGCGTCTAACTGCAAGTGAGACTTACAAATAACAAGAATAGAAAAAGAAGCTACATTCCTTACTTATAGAGCCGTCGTTAATCTCGATGCTGGGGGCAGTGGTGGCCGAGAAGTGCTATTTCAGAGTGGACCCAACCACCCATGGTTGGTAGAAGTAAGTTTAAAATTTGAGAGAGGTCGTGTTACATATTGTTGTGGATAACAATCGTATTCCGCAGTACTACAAAAAATATATTAAATATCCCTTCGCAACAACTATGGCGGAGGAAGGCTTCCAATCGGGCACAATTCCATCCGACACAGACTTTCGACAGTTCAACAAGTATGGCAAACTACCAGGTAAGAGCCATGCCTGTATCTATGGAGCATTCACCCCAAAATTCTAAGCAACTAGGTTTGGATATGGCGCAATGCATAAATGGCTTTGTATATCATACAAAGTACGACGTGATTGACATAATTCCGCTTGAGTCCCTTCAGAACACTGGCGATAATATTCTCAGTTTAGTGCGAGGTTTGGCCAATGCAACAGAACTGCACGATACAGAGGTAAGGCTAGATTTCAAATAATATTGTACTTACTCAACTTATATTCATCGTTTAGGCACACAAGGCTGGTCACGCAGTCTTCTTCGATTTCCTGGGCCTCTACTTCATCCATTATTCAGAGACAACGGGCATATTTATAAATATTGCTGTTGCTGCAGCTGCCTTGATTTTTGTTTTTCTATCAATGTGGCGCATGTCTGCTGTTTCCCATGAATCATTTTCGAATGTGGCACACAGTTTTATATTAGTTTTCATCATACAGACTATCTCCTGCGTACTCGGACTGGCACTTCCCGCAATTGTGGCACATGTAATGGATAATTTTGAGCTATCGCTGACTTACTATAGCAGCCCCCTGCTGCTGATCGGCTTATATGTGTGCCCATCACTTATTGGGCTTAGCGTGCCCTTGACAATTTACTTTTCATTCCAACACAACGTAAGTCTCGTAAGCCCCAAAGGAAAACCGTAGCTTAAACATTTTTTAAATTTTGATTCCTTTTAATAGGCTAAAATATCAAGATCCTATCATCTTCAATTGGCATTGCATGCTCAGGCTGTTATCCTGGCAATCTTAGCAATTGCTCTTACAGCTTACGGATTGAGAACTGCATATGTATTGGTGATTCCAATTATATTCTATGTGCTAGCCTTGGCCGTGAATTTACTAACTACTCTGCATGATCGAGGCTTTGCATGGACAGGTTTGCTCAAGGTCAGCCAGATAATTCCATTCCTGTACAGCAGCTACCTCTTTTACTTTTTTATTGTGGTGCTGACTCCCATGGGTGGGCGTTCATTTAGTTCATCGAACCCGGACATAAGCATTGCTCTCTTAACAGCAGCAGGAACGATACTCTCATTTGGCTTCTTGGTAAGCGTTATATGTAAATATCTTTTTAATTATAATCAATAGTTATGATTTCCAGGTACCGCTAATCAACACTTTTCGGCGACCCAGCTTTGTGGTACTCACTCTGATTACAATCACGGCCCTGGCTTTGTACTTGGCCAGCAGCACGCAAATCGGATTTCCTTATCGACCAAAAACCAATGGACAGCGAATTGCCTACTTGGTGGGTATCGAATAGAAGCTTCCATATTTATGAAATGCTTATTATGATTGCTCCCGTTTCAGCAAGTGCGAAATATATTCTACGAATATGATGGAACTCTCAGTCGAGATGAGTCTGGTTATTTGTTTAACTTTCAAGATCGGCTCAAGGAGAAGCCACTCTTGGGCACAAGTGTAAATTTGACTGGCTTGATAAGTCTTAAGTCGAAATGCGAGCAACATATGATGTGCGGCATGCCATTATATGATTCAACTTATGTCTTGAATCGCCATGAAGCCAAATGGTTGCCTCGCCTCGAATCAATCGAGCCCCCGGTGCAGACAGAGCTCAGCTTGCTAAACAAAACCATTCAGAATACCACAACAGTCCGATTTGAGTTCAATTTAACGGGTCCACCTCAAATGAAACTCTTTATCCAACCCTATGAAGATGTTTTCCTAAGTAACTGGTCCTTCTTGCAAAGCTATCTCGAGACACCCTTAACACCACCCCTGCCATACTTCATCTCTTTTAGCTATGGCATAGATAAGTCCCCACTGCACTTCTTCTTGGAATTTACGGTGAGGTGAAATATGAATGTCTACGAATTTTATTAAGCTTGATCTTCATTTTATAGAAACTGAACGGAGACTTTGATGTTCCGTTATTCCAACTGGGTGTTTCTGGACACTATATCGGCCATCTGGGTGATGCCCAAAGTGTAAATTTCGCATCTTCGTTCCCCCCATATGCAATTCTGGAGCAGTGGCCCGCACTTTACCAGCGATTCATATTTTAAATTGAAGTCAAAATAGTTCAAAGGAAGAAGGAGTGAAGAGCAGCCAGGAATAAACACACAAATAATAATCTAATTCAAATGTTATATATTGTAAAGTAAAGTAAAGTTCCTTTTAGATCAACAAGGTTCATCCTGCCCGACGGAGCACCTTAGCAGCAGGAGCTGCTTCCTCTGGACAGCCACTGTCTGCTCGGCCACAAAGTCTACTATATATTTATAAATCCTAAAAGTATAGTATTAATGAAGTTTTACATTTCTGTTAAAAATAAAGCATACTTTTAGGGTTATTTTTATTTCACTCTAAATGCACAAACTATTGCAGCTCATAACTAATAAAAAAATTAATAATAAAATTATAGAAAACTTATAAAAATATATAAAGTTTAAATTAAGAATTATATACACAAAAATTATATAAATTATGTATTATATACATATTTGCACTGTATACTTTATGATGTGATAACTGATTCACTGATAATTAATAGACTCAAGTAATAAAACTGGTTTAGGATCTGCAAATACATGGAGAAGAAGGCTATGAGCGACAAAAAATAATATAGAACTTTGCCAATTTTACTGATTTTGTATGCTAAATCGTTCGTAAACAATATTGTACTTAAAACATTATGTGCACTTTACAGCAGAATAATATTAGATATTTATTAATATGAGCAGAGTAGGTAATAAAAAGTTAACAATAATTTGTTAATAGGTATGTGCCTATGTATGGACTGGCAAATAAGTCAGACATATAATATAAAATTTCGATTGGGCTATGAATGCGTTCTTCCCTCTGCCATTCATTTGAAGCAAAAATTATAATACTCTTTGATAAGATGATAAGTATTGATAAGTGAAACGCCAGGTACATTGATGTGAATATTTAAGTCTGAGCTCACTTAGATACAGCGACAAATTTGCCAATTGGGTTTTTTGTTAAAAAAAAGGAAGAAATATAAATTGGCTTTATCTTCACATCATAATAATATTATATTACACTGTTCTACAAAATCTGATTTAACAACAAAATCTAATTTAATTTCTCGCGATTGGCCAAGATACTTATCGGCTCAGTCCCTATCACTGAGTTTCTCAAGAACCAGATATCTGAAGTCCATCACAGTAGCTTTTAATATCAGAACAGTAAAGCAACAGAACTCTCATTTGACTAAATCTTTGTTGCTCAGTGTTATTGGGTATAATTTGATATGGGCACATCATTAAAGACGCGCAATTTGAACACTATATAATAAACACATTATATATGGACACAGATAAAGGCAGAGTAATCTCTATTGATGAATAAGTAGATTGTTAAATACAAATTGGTATATTTGCACATTGCGAAATTTCAATTAATTAAATTTCAATTAACTGAAATAATATATGTCATGACTAAAACTGGCTTAAACGAACTCACTTCAATTCATTTGATTTCAAATTTATTTATTATTTGTAAATATTTTTTACAACACTCAGACGACTTATAAATATTCTTGATCACTATAATTTGCCATAAAATCTATACAGCTTTTGGCTTGCATCCAGCTCTATCGAAAGACAAATTAAGGTTATCAAAACTAAATACATTTGGCTGAACTCAACTTAATAAATGTACAAAAATATCTATACATATATTAAAATATTAAACAAACATTTTATACATCCAGGTGATAACTATTATACTCCTCTATTACTCGTCTACATTATATGATTTGATTGTCGCTCCTCGCAAACGTGAAACAACGTTCCCGAAACGTGAAGCAATCAATGAATTGGGTCTATAAAGTATATCTTTTTAAATTGCCCTTTTAAAATCTTGAATTTGATTACTTTTTTGACAACTATAAAAGCGACCACCAATTGCCTAAGATCCATAGTGCTCATTGGGAAGTTCTTGGGATCACATCAGCAGGTAGGAACTTCATCTAGGAGCAGTATGAGTGACAAGGAAAAGTTGGTAAGAGACTGTTTTATATACTAACATTTTCAATTTCTCTAAGTTAAATTATTAATATTAAATAGATTTTGGCAGAGTCCGCCGAAGCTCTCAAAAATGTAGACAAAAAGGACTCGAACAAAGCCCCTTGGTATTTTGCGAGTGGCTTCCTTCTGTTCTGGGGACTTCTCTTTTTTGCTGTGGTGCTGCCTTTCTTCAATAAGCTACCCACGCCTTTAACTATGGAGGACGCCAAAAGAAATGTATTCATAGCTGAACGGGCCTACAACAATCTGTATACCCTGTCTAATATCGGTAACAAATTAACTGGCAGCACGGAAAATGAGGTGGATGCAGTCAATTTCCTTTTAAGCGAGCTTGAACAGATCAAGGAAAATCTCCAAGAAGATATTTTCGAAATGGAGATTGATGTGTCAAAAGTATCCGGAGCGTTCCCGTACAAATCGGTGCTAAACATGTACCGAAACGTTCGAAACATTGCCGTCAAATTGTCGCCAAAAGCAAACATCAGCGAGAACTATCTTCTGGTCAACAGCCACTACGACTCGAAGCCATACACTTCATCAGCTGGAGATGCAGGCTTTATGATCGTCACGATGTTGGAGGTTCTGCGTGTGATTTCATCCACTAGGCAAACCCTGGAACATCCGATAGTCTTTTTATTCAACGGAGCTGAAGAAAATATGATGCAAGCAAGTCATGGCTTTGTTACACAACACCGATGGGCGTCAAAGTGCAAGTGAGGATTTTAGGTTACCAATCAATAGGAATAATATACTAATTAACATACAACCACTACTTAACAGAGCTGTCGTCAATCTTGATGCTGCTGGCAGTGGAGGTCGTGAAGTTCTATTCCAAACTGGCCCCAACCACCCATGGCTAGTCAATGTAAGTTTTTCTTTTCTTATAAATATAATTACAACTGGAAGCTAATCTATGCATTTATGCACTTCAACAGTACTACAAGAAATACATCAAACATCCATTCGCAACCACCATGGCTGAGGAAATCTTCCAATCGGGAATTCTTCCATCCGATACAGATTTCCGACAGTTCAATATGTACGGAAAAATCCCTGGTAAGAATATTTACCTAACACTTTAGCCTTAATAATAATTTTTGTAAATATTTGATAGGCTTGGATATGGCCCAAATTACTAATGGCTATGTCTACCACACCAAGTACGATCTTAGCACCGTGATACCTCGTGGATCTTTGCAGAACACTGGTGATAATTTACTTGGGCTGGTCCGTGCTTTGGCTAATGCAACCGAATTGTACGATACAGAGGTAAGCGATTGAGCTAATCACTGTTTGATATGAAGTTCTTATGCATTTTTGGTTAGGCTTATAAAACAGGCCACGCCGTCTTCTTTGATTTCTTGGGTCTTTACTTCGTGCATTATTCAGAAGCCACAGGCAAATCGATCAACTTTGGTGTTGCCGGAGCGGTAATGATTTTCATTTTCATTTCAATGTGGCGCATGTCAGCCGTGTCCAATGTTGCCTTATGCAATGTGGGGAGCTGGTTCATTTTGGTCATCATCGTCCAGATAATTTCATTCGTACTTGGACTGGCTCTGCCTGCTGTAGTAGCATATGGAATGGATGCTTTGGGTCTATCGCTGACATACTATAGCACCCCCTTGCTGGTGATCGGTCTCTACGTGTGCCCCTCACTGATTGGCCTCAGTTTGCCCATCACCTTGTACTACTCTCTGCAGCGCAACGTAAGTTCAGTTACTCCGCTTTCTGTTAAGCTTGAGCATTTGACATTTTCCTTCCGCAGGAGAAAATATCGAACGCTTACCATCTGCAATTGGCAGTGCACAGTCAGGCCCTCATCCTGGCTCTTTTAGTCATAGCTGCCACCGTCTATGGCTTGCGCACCACCTACATCTTCGTAATTCCACTGGTCAGCTACATGTTATCCCTGGGCTTTAACTTGTTAACCACTCTGCATGATCGCGGCTACGCCTGGACGGGTGTGCTCAAAATTAGCCAGGTGATTCCTTTCCTATATAGCAGCTACCTGATTTATACCTTCGTGGTGGTGCTGACTCCAATGGGTGCACGTTCAGGCAGTGCCTCGAATCGGGACTTGTACATTGCTGTGCTAGCAGCCGTTGGAACTGTTCTCTCATTTGGATTCTTGGTAAGTGGAAAAATATATTTATTCTCCCAGTAGTGGTAACGCATTTTCTTGAATCAGATCCCGCTCATCAACGCTTTCCGCAAACCCAGCTTCGTCGTTCTCTCCCTGTTTCTGGTTACCGCCATTTCCCTGTATCTCGCCAGTAGCACACAAATCGGATTCCCCTATCGACCCAAGACCAGTGGACAACGAGTTGCATATTTGGTGAGAGTCTTATATTACTAATTACTGTCCTCTTATATATAATCCTTGATATCATGCTTCACATTTCAGCAAGTGCGCAGCAAGTACTTTGAGTACGATGGCACGCTCAGTAAGGACTTCTCCGGATACCTGTTTAATTTCCAGGATAGGCGAGAGGACACGCCCCTAAGGGGCACAAAGGTCAATCTGACGGGATTGGTTAGCATTAAATCGGACTGCGAAGAGCACATGATGTGTGGCTTGCCCTTGTTTGATTACCGCTATGTTCAGAATAGACTTCAGAGCAAATTTCTTAAACGAGAAGAGCCTGTTCAAATACCAGAGCCCCCCACAACATTAACCAAATTGGCCAAGACAAATATTAACGCAACAACCGTTCGCTTCGAGTTCAACGTAACTGGACCCACCTACTTGAGCTTGTTCATAAAGCCCTATGAAGATGTGACTATCAGTGGATGGTCGTTCCTATCTAGCCATCTGGCCAATCCACCAGCAGCTCCGCTACCCTATCATATCTATGTAACACACGGAATTGACATAACCCCATTGAACTTCTATGTGGACCTTACGGTAAGAGCCTATTCGAGCAGATTCAAATTTCCATTGACTCTTGTTCACCTTTGACTTTTTCACTTGCTCACCTGTAGAAAGCTGACGGCGACTTTGATGTGCCAGTGCTGCAACTTGGAGTGTCCGGCCACTATATTCAAAGTCCTGGAGACGCTAAGGCCGTACAGTTCGCCTCGTCATTCCCGTCCTTTTCTATATTGGCGCAGTGGCCAGCGATATATCAACGCTACATATTTTAAAAAAGAACATTTATAAAGCTGATTCATTCTAAATAATTATAGCCAATAAAAGAATGTAGGCAAATATGAAGTGCTGTTTGAACTGCTTATTGGAATGGTACACCGACCATATTAGATTTTTGTTTTCGAGCTAATGGCTAAATACTATCAATAATTTACATTATGCTTTCCGCAGCTAGCCAAACAGTTTACCTGTTAAGCAAATCCATTAGGAATAAGCAAGTCAATTAAATATAAACGGTTCCAACATGCAAGACTACAAATAGTGAAGAGTAAACATAATAAACTTTGGAGCTACTAGAACGAGCAAAGAGCTTTGAATAATCAGTTCTCGTTTGCGCCCTTACGCAACGCGTCGAATCACGTTCGCTGAATACTTGGATGAGCACACAACCATTTAAATTATAGAGAGCATCCGTATTAAGCATTTCAGATAAGATGTGCCTCAGAGCTGCCGCATCTATTCGACGCAAACTGAGAGATCAGTTGAGTTGGATGCGTCTTGATGAGATGTTACGCGCTATTCGAAATCGCATTGACTCATGTCAGAACAAGGTACGGCTAAAAGTTAATTCGATTCACAATACCCATCATAATGAGTGATTTATTGTTGGTTACCCATCGACTGGAGTGATAAGAAATTCTAATGAAGCCAAAGAAATTATCATTGCGCTAATTGGCTTTATCAGTAATTAAATGTGAGCAAAGCTTTGTGTTTAATCAGCGCTAACTTATTGCTCAGCCATAAACTACATATATTTTATATATACCTATAGCAGCAATTTGTTATACATATATTTTGGCACACGCATGCTGGAATGTTTAGTTTATGTATGTTCGCAAGGCAATTCAAATACACTTTCTAAATAAGCAAATCTATTACGTTTGCTTTGTGTACATCGAAGAACGCCCTTGAGCCCCTGGAATAATTTATACACCTATGTGTAAATACATAAAGCAACAATTAATTGCTGGAGAAACAAAAAATCTATAGAATTTGTTAACATGCATACTTAATTATAAACTATATTCTAGGTGATGTCATCATCCGTGATGTTATCATTCGTACACTATCCAATGATGTAGTAGTAGTTAAGATCGGTAGTTGTTTCATTGAACTCCTTTATTTTTGTTATTAACTCTTCCAATATACATCACATTAGATTGCCGATGAGCCTGACGATGTTTCCGGTACTGCAACGAAGAATGATGTGAATCCCAAAATACCTTGGTACTTTGCTAATGGGTTTCTGCTCTTCTGGGGGCTGCTCTTTTTCGCCGCCGTATTACCATTTTTCTATCGGTTGCCTACGGCTCTAACAAACGAAGATGTTAACAAGAACGAATTCATTGCCGAACTTGCATATAAAAATCTATACACCCTATCGAATATTGGCACCAAATTGACTGGCAGCATGGAAAACGAGATCATGGCAGTTAATTTTATTCTTAATGAGTTGAACAAAATTGAAGAAAATCTGCAGGATGACTTCTTCGAAATGGAAATTGATGTATCGCAAGCGGCCGGAGTTTTCCCATATGATACAATGCTAAACGTGTACCAAGGCGTTCAAAACATTGCTGTCAAATTAACTCCAAAGAATAGCACAAGCCAAACCTATCTCCTCGTTAACAGCCACTTCGACTCGAAGCCTTTCACTCCGTCTGCCGGCGATGCAGGATTCATGATAGTCACGATGTTGGAGGTTTTGCGTGTCATTGCCACAACAAAGCAGCCAATTGAGCATCCGATTGTATTTCTCTTTAATGGGGCTGAAGAAGGCATGATGCAAGCGTCCCACGGCTTTGCCACTCAACATAAATGGGCTCCATATTGCAAGTAAGTTTTTCCTCAGCCATTATCTAAAGTTCAAAAGTTGGGTAACATAATTTTGATCGCAGAGCTGTTATTAATCTTGATGCTGCTGGCAGTGGAGGTCGGGAAATTCTTTTCCAAACTGGTCCCAACAATCCCTGGCTTGTAGATGTAAGATATTTGAAATGTACTTACCCATTATCAAACATTATTCAAATTATGAAAATTCATTCAAGTATTACAAAAAATACGTCAAACATCCGTTCGCAACGACCATGGCTGAAGAAATTTTTCAATCAGGAATTATTCCATCGGATTCAGATTTTCGACAATTCAATTTGTATGGTAAAATTCCAGGTGAGTTATTTTGATGAAATTTAATTTGGAATCAAGTAAATGATTGATTTCAAACAGGACTGGACTTGGCGCAATGTTTTAATGGATATATCTACCATACCAAATACGATCTTATCGATGTGATTCCTCGTGAATCTCTGCAAAATACCGGCGATAATGTGCTTAGTCTGGTGCGGGGATTAGCCAATGCAACGGAGTTAAGTGATAAATCGGTAATAATAATAGCAATAGTTCTTCATTTTGACTTTAGCTAATTTCATCTCTTAGGCACCCGTGATGGGTCACGCAGTTTTCTTCGACTTCCTTGGCCTTTATTTCATCTATTATTCCGAGACCACAGGCATTGCTTTGAACTTGACCGTTGCCATAGCTACCCTTATTTTGATATCTGTTTCAATATGGCGCATGGCGAAGGTCTCCAACGAACCCGTTTCCCACGTGGCGCGCTGGCTTTCAGTGGCCCTGATCGTCCAGGTTATCTCCTTCATACTCGGACTGGTGTTTCCTGCAGTAGTGGCATGGTTCATGGATAGTTTGGGGCAATCGCTGACTTACTTTAGCTCTCCGATGCTGATTGTTGGCCTATACGTGTGTCCCGCCCTCATCGGCCTGAGTTTGCCTTTAGTCATCTACTATAGTATACATCGCATAGTAAGTTCCCAGTCCGAAGTATGCAATTGATCATTAATTTACAATAAAATTCTATTTTCTAGGACAAGATCTCGGCCGCTTATCACCTTCAACTGGCATTGCACAGCCACGCCGCCATCCTGTCCCTTCTCGTCATTTTTCTTACAGCCCTCGGCATACGGTCAACATATATTATTGTAATTCCGCTCATTTTCTACTCACTAGCCCTAGCCCTCAACTTGCTGACCACGCTACACGATCGTGGCTTTGCTTGGATCGCCCTGCTCAAGGTGGGCCAGATAATTCCTTTCCTATGCAGCAGCTACAGCTTCTACATATTTATTATTGTGCTGACGCCAATGGGAGGACGTGCAGGTAGTGCCTCTAATCGCGACGTATTAATTGCGGTGCTGACAGCAGCTGGAACGGTTTTATCTTTTGGTTTCTTGGTAAATAGAGTCGTTCACATTATAATTGGGATCTGCAGTAAAATATATTTTATTTCAAGCTTCCGCTTATCAATATTTTCCGACGCCCCAGCTTTGTAATATACTCCTTGCTTGGAGTCACAGTTCTGGCAATGATCTTGGCCTGCTTCACCCCAATCGGCTTCCCTTATCGTCCAAAGACCAACGGACATCGGGTTGCTTATCTGGTGAGTCTTCCATATCGTTTACATAGTATTCCTATTCAATCTAATGAACCCCCCTTTCGATTTCAGCAAGTCCGTAATATTTTCTATGAGTACGATGGTACACTCAGCAAGGACGAGTCCGGTTACTTGTTTAGTTTTCAGGATCGCCGCGAAGAAAAGCCACTTCTGGGCACGAAGGTCGATCTGACTGGCTTGGTTAGCATTAAATCTAAATGTGAGACAGAAATGATGTGTGGCATGCCTCTGTACGATTACCGATTCACTAAAAGTAGATTGCAAAGCAAGTGGTTACCTCGATCTGAGCCAATAGAACCACCGGAAATAACGGGTCTGGAGTTGCTCAATAAAACGATACTAAACGCTACGAATGTTCGCTTTGAATTCAACTTAACTGGACCCTCGCACATGAGTTTGTTTATCCAGCCCTACTATAATGTGAAGATAAGCAACTGGTCGTTCATTCCCAGTTATCTTGATACGCCTTTGCCTTTCCACATCTATCTAACATATGGCATTGACAATTCGCCGTATAATTTCTTTGTGGAAGCATCGGTAAAAAATACTATTCAAATTTTCACATTTAAATATATAAATGTATATATTATTAATATACTTGCAGAGCTTGAATGGCGATTTGGGATTTCCCCTATTTCAACTGGGAGTATCTGCGCATTTTATTGGAAACGAGGGAGATGCCCAAAGTGTGAAGTTCGCATCTTCATTTCCATCCTATTCTATTTTGGCCCAGTGGCCTGCATTATATAAGCGTTATGTATTCTAAGTATAAATACTCGTATGTGTAAATTGGCACACAAAAAATCAATACAATAAAAATTGTATTAAAAAAAAAAGTTTATATGTTAAAATAATAAAATTGCATTTGATGAACAACTATTCGTTTCACAATTCTTTCCAATACAAAGGTATACTATGTTTCCGTGGGTATACTACATATATAAATCCGAGTAAATAAATATAGTTTAAGAACATTTACACATATATATATATATATGTATTTCATACCGCTTTTTATTACCAACGAATCGACATCATAAAAACTGGCATTAAAATTTATCATTTCACTTTTTAGATAACACAATATTATAACTAATAACGGCGTGTACCCGAAATTATGGAACTCAGTTCTAATTTGTAAGACAAACCGTGCAGATATATTTGCGAAACATAATGGGGAGCACGAAAAAACCGGTAAGAGCCAAAAAACAGTTTCTTTTTAACTCCCAGCAGAACTCTAATAGTTTTTTATGAACAAAGCTACTTACCGCAACCAATGAGAAGTCTACTTTTAAGGTGCCTTGGTACTTTGCAACTGGATTCTTACTGTTCTGGGGACTTCTCTTTTTTGCCGTCGTAATTCCATTTTTCAATCGCTTACCCACGGCTCGCACACTGGATGACGCTGACAAAAATGTGTTCATTGCCGAACGAGCGTACAAAAATCTATACACCCTATCGAATATTGGCACCAAATTGACAGGCAGCAAGGAGAACGAGATCGAAGCAGTGCAATTTCTTCTCAATGAGCTCGCAGACATAAAGGAAGCTTCGCTCAAAGACCTTTTTGATATGGAAATAGATTTATCACAAGTATCAGGATCCTACCCATATAAGAATGCGCTGAACGTCTACCAAGGTGTTCAAAACATTGCTGTCAAACTGACTCCAAAAAACTGCACGGCTGAGACGTACCTCCTCGTTAACAGCCACTTCGACTCGAAGCCTTTCACTCCGTCTGCCGGCGATGCAGGATTCATGATAGTCACGATGTTGGAGGTTTTGCGTGTGATTGCAACGACAAGGGACGCCTTTCAACATCCGATTGTTTTCTTATTTAATGGAGCTGAAGAAGATATGATGCAAGCATCGCACGGATTTATTACTCAACACAAATGGGCTCCAAAGTGCAAGTGAGCAATGTCAATTATACTTGTTCGTACAGTATACCTATAGAATACCTATAATCGTAGGGCTGTTATTAATCTTGAAGGAGTTGGTGGCGGAGGTCGAGAAGTTCTATTTCAAAGCGGGCCCAACCATTCATGGCTTTTAAATGTAAGTTTCAGGAAGCAAACTGTCATCAAATTTCTAGAATTAATTTCCTATTATTTAACAGTACTACAAAACATACATTAAATATCCTTTTGCTACGAGTTTTGCTGAGGAAGTATTCCAATCTGGCATTATACCATCTGATTCAGACTTCACTCAATTTAGAGAATATGGCGAAATTCCGGGTATGTACCTATTATTATGAACACTACACAAATGTATTATAAATTCAATCATTAATCATAGGTTTGGATATGGCTCAAATTAGTAATGGATACGTCTATCATACAAAATTTGACGTGATCGATGTAATACCTCGCGATGCCTTACAGAACTCTGGAGACAATGTACTTAGCTTAGTTAAAGGCTTGGCCAATGCGATAGAATTACACGATACCAAGGTAGTTTTACTATTAAATGCGTAATGAATTTAAACTTACGATACATCATTTTACAGGATCACACGGGTGAACCCGCTGTCTTCTTCGATTTCCTGGGTCTATATTTCATCCATTATTCAAAAACCACTGGAATATTCTTAAACATTGGTGTTGCAGCAGTTGCCTTCATTCTAATTTACATTTCAATGTGGCGCATGGCAGCTGTTTCTCATGTTTCCTTCTCCCACGTGGCATGCTGGTTCACATTGGTCCTCATTATCCAAGTTATTTCTTTTGTACTCGGACTAGCCCTTCCGGTAATTGTTTCATATATAATGGACAGTTTAGGATTATCATTAACATACTACAGTACGCCGATGCTAGAGATCGGCTTATATATATGCCCCTCGCTCATTGGCCTGACTTTACCCATCACAATCTATTATGCTCTACAAGGGAACGTAAGTTGTCGTGTGTCGTTGCTGACATTAAAGTGAGTACTAAATTAATTAACCATTCACAGAAAACCATATCTACCGGATATCATGTCCAATTAGCATTACATAGTCAGGCCGTCATCCTGGCTCTTCTAGTCATTTGTCTCACGGCTATTGGAGTGCGTTCAGGATATATTCTTTTGATTCCACTAATCTTCTACGGGCTATCCTTGGCCTTCAACTTGCTGACAACTCTACACGATCGTGGCTATGCCTGGGCGGGACTTCTTAAGGCCAGCCAGATAATTCCTTTCCTCCACAGCAGCTATATCGTTTACATTCTGCTTGTAATTCTTACTCCAGTTTGTGCTCGATCAGGAAGTGCTTCTAATAAAGACTTGACCATAGCTGTCTTGACAGCAGCAGGAACGGTTCTTTCCTTTGGTTTCTTGGTGAGTTATTTCATCTTTTATTAAGTAGTAAAAGCATAATACCTATTTAATAACAGGTGCCGCTTATCAATACTTTCCGACGTCCAAGCTTAGTGGTGTTCTCTCTGTTAGCGATCTCAGCTCTTTCCATATACTTAGCAAGCAGCACACAAATCGGTTTTCCATTTCGACCAAAGACCAGCGGACAGCGAGTGGCCTATTTGGTAAATATGTTATATAATTCACAATTATGCACTACTCTTTCTTATATATTAGGAATATACTCTTTTTGTGTTCAGCAAGTACGCAATAAGTTCTACGAGTACGACGGAACCCTCAGCAAGGACGAGTCGGGATACTTGTTCAATTTCCAAGATCGTCGCAAAGAAACTACATTCGTAGAAGCAAATGTCAATCTGACTGGATTGTTCAGTATTAAATCGAAATGCGAGAAGCAAATGATGTGTGGCATGCCTTTGTATGACTATCGCTATGTTCTGAATCGGCTTGAGAGCAAATTTCTTCCCCGCGCCAATGCCATCGAACCACCAGCAGAAACAAAATTGGAATTGATAACCAAAACCATACTTAATTCTACGACTGTCCGATATGAGTTCAACTTGACAGGACCTTCCCACATGAGCTTGTTTATCCAAGCCTATGAAGACGTTGAGATAAGCAACTGGTCGTTCTTACGTAGTTATCTGGATAATCCCCCACCGTTTCCATTGTCATATCACATATATTTCATTTACGGCATTGACAACTCCCCGCTTAACTTCTTTTTGGAGTTCACGGTATTTTTTTAGCTCTAGATACTTTTTATTTCAGTTTAAGATTAACTTGATTGATTTGTATACTTATAGAAGCCGGATGGAGATTTCGAAGTACCGATATTCCAGCTGGGAGTTTCTGGGCATTATATTGAACTAGAGGGTGACGCAGAAAGTGTGGAATTCGCATCTACGTTCCCATCGTATGGAATTCTCGCCACGTGGCCTGTACTCTACCAACGATTTATTTTTTAATAATATTTTGTAAATAAATAAATAATAGTTATATTAAACTATTTCTTTCCAACCAAAACACCTTTTTTTTAATATTTGATGTACCAACCATATAAAATAAATCATTTATGTATTTATGCATATTATTTTTTGGACTTTGATCAATAAGCGTACGATTCGCAACATAAATATATACTATATTTGATGGTCATTGCATAGTAACAAGCAAATAATTGAAATTCAAAGGAATTGGTAACCTAATCTTCATAGCACAGTCCACATAAATCATTCGATATATGTTGATATCGAGACATCGTTAAATAATAAATATAAATTCGAGTGCCCATAATAATCATTTTATAGTCAAATAAACATAATCATTCAATTTGGCAACAAATCGATTAATACCCATGAGAATTGGATTTTTGTTAGCAAAACAAAACTTCAACTTCCTTGTAAGAGCATCACAGCCAAAATTTAATCACTCATTAAAATTAAAATGATTTCGAATAAGAATTTTTTATGTTTTTACATCGACTTGAGTTAAATAAATGACAGTTGTGGCTAAAAGGCAGGGTATTCTCAGTCTATGTTTTATGTTAACGGCGTCATGAATTTTACGATTTCGTAGTTTCGATAAGATTTCTATGCACTATAAAAGATGTTCAGACTACGTATATACTACTTAGTTCCTTTTTAGAATACTTTGGGTTCACACAAGTGAGCTCCGAAGATTTGTTAATACGTATTTCAATACGTATTAATTTCTGTAATTCTGAAGAATCGGTCCTCGGACTTACATTCAAAATGAAGACTAATTTTGGATTGCCTTGGCATTTAACATGTGGATTTCTGTTGTTCTGGATATTACTGTTCTTCGCTATTGTAATTCCTCTTTTCCATCGCTTACCCACGGCTCTGACAATGGAGGACGCTAAGAAAAACGAGTTCATTGCTGAACGTGCTTATAAGAATCTCTATACTCTGTCAAATATTGGCAACAAGATAGTTGGAAGTCAAGAAAATGAAATTGAGGCTGTCGAGTTCCTGCTGAAAGAGCTCAACCAAGTAAAAGAAAAATCACTGAAAGAACTATTCGACATAGAAATAGACCTATCGCGAGGCTCAGGCGTATTCGAGAGGAACGGTGCGATAAGTGCATATCAAGGACTTCAAAATATTGCCGTTAAACTTACCCCCAAGGGCAGCACGAGTAAATCCTATCTTCTAGTTAATAGCCACTTCGATAGTCTGCCAGGTGCTGGTGCCGGCGATGCTGGATTTATGATCGTCACGATGTTGGAAGTTTTCCGAGTTATGGCAAACACAAATCAATCCTTTGAACATCCTATCGTCTTTCTGTTCAACGGAGCTGAGGAAAGCGGTCTGCAAGCCTCTCACGCATTCATAACCCAACACAAATGGGCACCATTCTGCAAGTAAGCTTCAGACCGGAAAAATCGAATAAAATATTTTAAACCAAATCTCTGTACGCCTAGAGCTGTCGTTAATCTGGATGCTGCTGGCAGTGGAGGACGCGAAATTCTCTTCCAGAGTGCTCCCAACCACCCATGGCTAATGGCTGTGAGATATCTCGAATGCAAGTGCAGTCACAAATCGTTTAATGTGCTTATATTATTTACAGCACTATAAAAAGCATATAAAGCACCCACTTGCTACGACTTTGGCTGAGGAAACCTTTCAATTAGGGTTTATTCCATCCGATACTGACTTTCGACAGTTTAGGACGTTTGGCAACATTCCAGGTGAGTGAAGTTAAAGGACAACTTACCAGCTACAATAGATGTGGTTATATACAGGCTTGGACATGGCTCAGTGCATTAATGGATTTGTCTACCATACCAAATACGACCTTATCGATGTGATTCCTCGCGAATCCTTGCAAAATACTGGCGACAATCTTCTCAGTTTGGTCAGAGGGTTGGCCAATGCAGCAGAATTACACAATACAGAAGTAAGGCTTGACTCCGCACAGCTTCTAGAGACATTGTATTAATACAAGCCATATTCATCTCAGGCATACAACACTGGACACACCGTGTTCTTCGACTTCCTTGGCCTCTACTTTATCCATTATACAGAGACCACAGGAATATTTTTAAACTTGGGCGTTGCGTCAGCTACCTTCATTCTAATTTACATTTCATTGTGGCGCATGGCAGCCGTTTCTCATGTTTCCTTCTCCCACGTGGCGTGCTGGTTCACATTGGTTCTTATCATCCAGGTTATTTCCTTTGCTCTCGGACTGGCTTTGCCCGTTATTCTCGCATATCTAATGGATAACTTGGGATTATCATTAACATACTATAGTACACCGATGCTGGTGATCGGCTTATATGTATGCCCCTCACTAATTGGCCTCAGCTTACCCATCACAATCTTTTATAGTCTACAGGAGCATGTAAGTGGTTAATCCAGTGTTCGGTATGTTACATTGAACTCAACTTCTGTCACATTCACAGAAAAACATTTCTACCGGCTATCAACTGCAGCTGGCACTACATAGTCAGGCCCTCATCCTGGCCCTCTTAGCCTTTGGCCTTACAGTATTTGGATTGCGTTCAACATATGTTTTAATAATTCCTCTAGTGTTCTATGTGTTATCCTTGGCTGTTAACTTATTGACTACCATGCATGACCGGGGCTATACCTGGGTGGGTCTCCATAAACTGAGCCAAGTAATTCCATTCCTGTATAGCAGCTACCTCTTTTATATATTTATTGTGATAATGACACCAATGGGAGGTCGTGCAGGCAGTGCTTCTAATCGGGATTTGCATATTGCTGTCTTGGCAGCAGCAGGAGCAATTCTTTCATTTGGTTTCCTTGTAAGTTAGCCTGCTATTATCATGCCATTCCCAGACTTCTCTACTCAGTTTTAACTACAGATCCCTCTTATCAACACCTTCCGTCGGCCTAGTTGCGTGGTAATCTCTCTTGTGGTAATCACAGCCCTCTCCACATACTTGGCCAGCAGCACACAAATCGGATTCCCGTATCGGCCAAAGACCAACGTTCAGCGTGTGAACTATCTTGTAAGTTCTCTTAGAGTTAAATAACTTTGTCTAATTACGATAATGAGGGACAATTCAGCAAGTTCGTAACATGTTCTACGAATACGACGGAACTCTCAGCAAAGACGAATCTGGATACCTGTTCAATTTCGAAGATCGCCTTGTAGAAAAGCCACTTTTGGGTACAAACGTCAATCTGACGGGTTTGGTCAGCATTAAATCTAGGTGCAACACTCACATGTTCTGCGGAATGCCCTTGTATGACTTACGCTTCGTGCGGAATCAAATGTACAACAAATGGTTGCCGCGTTACGAACCCATAGTAATGCCAGCAACAACTAAACTGGAAGTTCTCCGTAAAGTTGTGCTGAATTCAACAACGGTCCGCATTGAGTTCATCCTGTCAGGGGCGCCCACAATGAGGCTGTTCATTCAGCCCTATGAAGAAGTCACCATCGGCAACTGGTCATTCGTGCACAGCTTTCTTGAAGATGAAAAGACGAATTCTCCTCCATACATAATATTCCTTAACTACGGCATCGATAGCACGTCATACAGTTTTTATTTGGAGTGTTCGGTGAGCTGGGTCCTGAAAATTAATATATGTTAATATCTAATCACATATCAAAATCTATAGAAAGCAAATGGCAATTTCAACGTTCCATTGCTCCAGCTCGGAGTATCGGGTCATTACGTCGGAGATACGAGCGATAAACTAAATGCGAAGTTTGCATCTACTTTCCCGTCCTTTGCAGCAGTGGACACTTGGCCTGCGATATATCAACGATATATATTTTAGCTTTAATTCACGAATCAGTTAAGTTTGATATAGTAATTAAAGCGTTTCAACCATAAAAATGTTTATATGAGAAATAAAAGAATGAAGTCTATGTCCACTTCAAAGTTTATTGATTTATTAACAAATTGTGCGATTTCTTTTATTTTCACTCGATCATTTAATCTATTGCCTTTTCAGCAAAGTTGTACCAGTAAACATCTTGCCCCTTCGATAATGAATCGGCATCATAAATGTGATTATTTAAATCGATTTTATACAATATTCTTCAGATAACACTGTTCATAGTGTATAAATACCGTCCACATTAAACTTGACAAATTCAGTTCTCATATAGAGGACCAACGATTCACATCAGCAAAGACTCAATCAGCGAACAAAATGGGAGACAAGGAAAAACTGGTAACCTTTGAATGCAGTTTCGTCGCTTATAACTTAACTTAACATCTTCTTCATACTTAAGCTAATTTCTGAATCCGAAGAGGCTGGCGGCAAACTGATGGCCGACAGGAAGTCTACTTCTAAGGTGCCTTGGTACTTTGCAACTGGATTCTTACTGTTCTGGGGACTTCTCTTTTTTGCCGTCGTAATTCCATTTTTCAATCGCTTACCCACGGCTCGCACACTGGATGACGCTGACAAAAATGTGTTCATTGCCGAACGAGCGTACAAAAATCTATACACCCTATCGAATATTGGCACCAAATTGACAGGCAGCAAGGAGAACGAGATCGAAGCAGTGCAATTTCTTCTCAATGAGCTCGCAGACATAAAGGAAGCTTCGCTCAAAGACCTTTTTGATATGGAAATAGATTTATCACAAGCCTCAGGATGCTATCCATATAAAAATTTGCTGAATGTGTATCAAGGTGTTCAAAACATTGCTGTCAAACTGACTCCAAAAAACTGCACGGCTGAGACGTACCTCCTCGTTAACAGCCACTTCGACTCGAAGCCTTTCACTCCGTCTGCCGGCGATGCAGGATTCATGATAGTCACGATGTTGGAGGTTTTGCGTGTGATTGCAACGACAAGGGAGGCCTTTCAACATCCGATTGTTTTCTTATTCAATGGAGCTGAAGAAGGCATGATGGAAGCATCGCATGGATTTATTACTCAACACAAATGGGCTCCAAAGTGCAAGTGAGCAATGTCAATTATACTTGTTCGTACAGAATACCTATAGAATACCTATAATCGTAGGGCTGTTATTAATCTTGAAGGAGTTGGTGGCGGAGGTCGAGAAGTTCTATTTCAAAGCGGGCCCAACCATTCATGGCTTTTAAATGTAAGTTAATGAAAACAAAATCTGATCATAATGAATTAAATTTGTTTAATATTTAACAGTACTACAAAAAATACGTAAAATATCCTTCTGCGACTGTTCTCGCAGAGGAAGTCTTCCAATCAGGCGTTGTTCCATCTGATTCAGACTTCACTCAATTTAGAAAATATGGGAACGTTCCGGGTTTGGATATAATTCAACTTACAAATGGATACATCTACCACACAATATTTGACGTGATCGATGAGATTCCTCGCGAAGCTCTACAGAACTCAGGAGACAATGTACTTAGCTTAGTTCGGGGCTTCGCCAATGCAACACAATTGCACGATATACAGGTATTCTTCTACATTTTTGCGGATATAGAGAATAAGCTGATGATTGTTTACTTAATATTGTTTATAGGCGCACAAGGATGGAAATTCTGTCTTTTTTGATTTCTTAGGTCTCTACTTCATCCATTACTCAGAGAATACAGCAATATTCTTAAACTTTGGCGTTACGACAGCTGCCTTCATTCTAATTTACATTTCAATGTGGCGCATGGCAGCTGTTTCTCATGTTTCCTTCTCCCACGTGGCATGCTGGTTCGCATTAGTCCTTATCATTCAGGTTATTTCCTTTGTGCTTGGACTTGCCCTTCCTGTAATTGTCGCATATGCAATGGACATTTTTGGACTATCGCTGACCCACTACAGCACCCCAATGTTGTTGGTTGGCCTTTATGTGTGTCCTTCACTAATTGGGCTGAGTTTGCCCACCACAATTTATTATACCTTCCAACCTAACGTGAGTTAAGTTAATACTGGTTAGTATTCTGTATCTTAAACAGAACTCAATTTTATTTTCATTCACAGAAAAAAATCCCTAATGGCTATCAACTGCAACTGGCATTACATGGTCAGGCCGTCATCCTGGGCCTTTTGGTTGTTGGTCTCACTGCATTTGGATTGCGTTCAACATATATTATTTTAATTCCCCTAGTATTCTATGTGTTATCTTTGGCCTTTAACTTATTGACGGCTCTGCACGATCGTGGATATGCCTGGGCGGGACTTCTTAAGGCCAGCCAGATAATTCCTTTCCTCCACAGCAGCTATATCGTTTACATTCTGCTTGTGGCTCTTATTCCGATTTGTGCTCGATCAGGAAGTGCTTCTAATAAAGACTTGATCATAGCTGTCTTGACAGCAGCAGGAACGATTCTTTCCTTTGGTTTCTTGGTAACTATTCTAATATACTATTTTCACTCGGAAGTTTCTCACCAATATTACTAACAGGTTCCACTCATTAATACTGTCCGACGCCCAAGCTTAGTGGTGTTCTCTCTGTTAGCGATCTCAGCTCTTTCCATATACTTAGCAAGCAGCACACAAATCGGTTTTCCATTTCGACCAAAGACCAGCGGACAGCGAGTGGCCTATTTGGTAAATAGATTATATAATTCACAATTATGCACTACTTTTTCTTATATATTATGAATATACTCTTTTTGTGTTCAGCAAGTACGCAATAAGTTCTACGAGTACGACGGAACCCTCAGCAAGGACGAGTCGGGATACTTGTTCAATTTCCAAGATCGTCGCAAAGAAACTACATTCGTAGAAGCAAATGTCAATCTGACTGGATTGTTCAGCATTAAATCGAAATGCGAGAAGCAAATGATGTGTGGCATGCCTTTGTATGACTATCGCTATGAATCGAACAGACTAGAGAGCAAATTTCTTCCCCGCGCCAATGCCATCGAACCACCAGCAGAAACAAAATTGGAATTGATAACCAAAACCATACTTAATTCTACCACTGTCCGATATGAGTTCAACTTGACAGGACCTTCCCACATGAGCTTGTTTATCCAAGCCTATGAAGACGTTGAGATAAGCAACTGGTCGTTCTTACGTAGTTATCTGGATAATCCCCCACCGTATCCATTGTCATATCACATATATTTTGTTTACGGCATTGACAACTCTCCGCTTAACTTCTTTTTGCAGTTCACGGTAATTTTCTAGCTCTGTATACATTTTATTTCAGTTTAAAATTAACTTCATTGATTTATATACTTATAGAAGCCGAATGGAGATTTCGAAGTACCGATATTCCAGCTGGGAGTTTCTGGGCATTATATTGAACTAGAGGGTGATGCAGAAAGTCTGGAATTCGCATCTACGTTCCCATCCTTCGGAATTCTCGCCACGTGGCCTGTACTCTACCAACGATATATTTTTTAATAACACAAACAATAAAATGAAATAAAATAAATCTTAGTAGTTCTGATACCTGTTGCCGAAAAGTAGTAGCAAGCCTAAAAAATGCTTGCTGCAAAAACATATGATTGCAAATGATAATTAGTGAACATATGAATCAATAAATAAATAAATTTTTAAATCATGTGCCTTTAAAATATGTGTTATATAAATGGGGAAAATATGTACAGCTTGTTACATATCCATATCTCTAGATATATGTCATATATTATAATTATGTTATCGTTCAATAATCTAAACTTTATGGTCTGATCGTTTTTTGGAAATGGATTCTTATCGATCTCATCTTATCTCTGAAGTATAATAATTGATTTATATTATACGATACACGATAATTATTGATATCGAACATCATTAATTCATAATTAGTATAATCACAAATCAAACATTTCATAAGAAAATATATGTATTTATATGTTACCAAGTAGCAAATCTATGTTTAATTTACAAACTTAAATGCAAAGAAATTAGTTTAATGTCTTCAAATATAAGTTGGTTGATTATTATAGCCTCAAAGATAAAAAATTCGGGGTTTCAACGAAATACTATACGGTTAACTCTGTGACTTACCCACGTTAGCTAATGATGATAATCATGAGTCAATTTATTATTTATGATTTAATTAGCGATTTCTTTTTCTTGGCGCTATAAATTTGAATACCCCATCAGAGTAGAAGTGATTAAAATCAATTTAAAACAAGGGTATAAAGCAGATAAGGAATGGAATTGTATTTACTGTACATGAAAAATACAAAATATTCATATAAAATTAAGGAGTTTGAATATCTGAAGAGCTTTGTTAAGAACACAATTCTATCTCCGTAAACTGGCAGAACTGACTAGAGTATCTCGAAGTCTGCGCATTTTAATTGCAATATTTTCATTATTGCCTCTTAGACATTAATTTTACAATTTCATATATTAGATAAGATTTTGCTTAGCTATAAAAGCCACCTACGTTTTCCATAGTCTTCAGTACAAAGCAGCGACTTCATAGATTCGGTAGATCATTAAGCAGCAGCATGACTGATAAGGAGCAACTAGTAAGAAAATCTCGTATTTAATGTTTTTAACTTCTACAATATCAAATATTCGCCTTATGTAGATGTTAGCCGATTCTGTGGAAGATCCTGGAAGGGAAGCCCAGAGAAAGTTCAATCCAAATAAGTCAAAGCTACCGTGGTACTTTGCGAGTGGTTTCCTGATTTTCTGGGGCCTCCTCTTTTTTGCTGTGGTAATCCCCCTTTTCTATAAGCTACCCACGCCGTTGACAATGGAGGACGCAAAGAGAAATGTATTCATTACTGAACGGGCCTACAACAATCTGTACATCCTGTCCAATATCGGTAACAAATTAACTGGCAGCAGGGAGAACGAGGTTGAAGCAGTCAACTTTATTTTAAAGGATCTAGCAGAAATCAAAGAAGCGATGCTAGATAACTATTTCGATATGGAAATTGATGTGTCACAGGTGTCTGGCGCATTCCCGTACAAAACTATGCTGAACATGTACCAAGGCGTTCAGAATATTGCTGTAAAATTATCGCCGAAGGGAAGCACCAGCGAGACATACCTTTTGGTCAACAGCCACTTCGACTCGAAGCCATTTACACCGTCTGCAGGTGATGCTGGATTCATGGTAGTCACGATGTTGGAAGTCCTGCGCGTGATTGCAACAACAAAAGAGACTTTTGAGCATCCGATTGTCTTCTTGTTCAATGGAGCTGAAGAGGGTGCTATGCAAGCATCTCATGGTTTTGTCACTCAACACAAATGGGCGCCGAACTGCAAGTAAGCCTTAATTGATCCATTCATTCAGAAGCGTTTCTAATGTATGAATTTTAGGGCTGTCGTTAATCTTGATGCTGGCGGTAGTGGAGGACGGGAGATTCTTTTTCAGAGTGGTCCCAACCATGCATGGATTGTGAATGTAAGTTATTTGGAAATGAGGCAAACCCGCACTTTCTAAAACTTATCCATAGTATTACAAAAACTATGTGAAATATCCGTTCGCAACGACCTTGGCGGAGGAAATATTCCAAACAAGCATGGTCCCGTCCGATACAGACTTCCGACAGTTTAACATCTATGGCAACATTCCAGGTAGATATGTGAATGAAGACTATTAAATGCTGACTAGATGTATTCCTGTTTATAGGCTTGGACATGGGTCAATGTATTAATGGATATAGATATCACACAATTTACGACACGATCGATGCGATTCCTCGTGGATCCTTGCAGAACACCGGCGATAATGTGCTCAGTGTGGTTCGCGGCTTAGCAAATTCCCCAGAATTGCACGACATAAGAGTAAGCACAGCATTTATCATTCTGGGATGGGTATTGCATTCTCAATTTAAATTTTCATTTCACAGGCTCATCGGAGCGGACATGCTGTGTTCTTCGACTTTCTTGGACTCTACTTCATCCATTACTCAGAGACAACGGGAGTATATTTGAACTTGGTCGTTGCTGGCGCTGCCTTAGTTCTCATTTTCATTTCAATGTGGCGCATGACATCTGTTTCCAACGTTTCCATATTCCACGTGACTTGCTGGTTCACATTGGTCCTGGTCGTCCAGATTATTTCTGTTGTCCTCGGACTTGCTCTTCCTGCAGTGGTGGCATATGTCTTTGACTACTTGGGATTGTCGCTGACTTACTATAGCACCCCGATGCTGATTATCGGACTTTATGTGTGCCCCTCGCTAATTGGCCTCAGTTTACCCGTCACAATCTACCATATGTTGCAGCGAAACGTGAGTCGGTTATCAGTACACATATAATATTTACTAATTAATTTCCTATAAGCAGGATAATATATCAAGTGCCTACCAACTGCAATTGTCGCTACATGGACAAGCCATTATCCTAGCGCTGTTAACCATCGGCGCAACATTATTTGGCCTGCGTTCAGTATACATCTTAGTGATTCCACTCATTTGCTATGTCTTATCCTTGGCCTTCAACTTGTTGACAACTCTGCACGATCGCGGATATGCCTGGACGGGCATCCTTAAACTAAGCCAGGTGATTCCATTCCTGTACAGCAGCTACCTCTTTTATACATTAGTGGTAATACTGACACCAATGGGTGCCCGAGCAGGCAGTGCCACTAATCGGGACTTGTATGTTGCCATATTAGCAGCACTAGGAACTGTTCTTTCCCTTGGTTTCTTGGTAAATTCCCTTAGCGTCTGCTCTCATTCAGAATTCTTCTCAAAAAATAAGTATTTTTTCCAGGTTCCACTCATTAACAGTTTCCGACGTCCAAGTTTAGTGATTGTCGCTCTGTTGGCCGTCACAGCTGTCGCCATGTACTTGGCCAGCAGCACTCAACTTGGATTCCCGTATCGCCCGAGGACCAACGGACAGCGGGTTGCGTATCTGGTAAGCTTTACTATTTGATCACCTACTTTAGATATGATATCCACTGTCTTTTCTCCACATCTCAGCAAGTGCGAAACAAGTTCTACGAATACGACGGAGCTCTTAGCAAGGATGAGTCTGGCTACTTGTTCAATTTCCAGGATAGACTTCGAGAAAAGCCATTCGTTGGCGGAAATGCCAATCTGACTGGACTGGTTAGCATTAAATCGTTCTGCGAGGAGCACATGATGTGTGGCATGCCTTTGTTTGACTATCGCTATGTTCAGAATCGACTTGAGAGCAAATGGCTTGCCCGATCTGCGCCCATCGAGCCAAAATCATCAACAGAACTGGAATTGGTATCCAAAACCGAAGTAAATGCGACAATTGTGCGCTTTGTGTTCAAAGTGACTGGACCATCCCATATGAGCTTGTTTATCCAGCCCTATGAAGACGCCAAGATCGTCAACTGGTCATTTTCCCTTAGCTATCTAAAATATCCACCAGCGTATCCGCTTTCGTTCCACATATATTTCAGATATGGCATTGACAGCTCTCCCTTAACCTTTTGCATAGAAATATCGGTAAATGACGTTATTTATAGTTTCTATCAAAGATTACAATACTTACATAATTTATTCACTTCATTTCAATTAGAAATCTGATGGCGATTTTAATGTGCCTTTGTTTCAACTGGGAGTCGCTGGACATTATATTGGAGATAAAGGAGATGCTGAAAGTGAGGAGTTTGCCGCATCGTTCCCTTCGTATTCCATCTTAGCCACTTGGCCTGTTCTATATCAGCGATTTATTTATTAATTATGAAAGATATTAAATATTAAAATAAATATATATGCTGCGTAATATGTTAAATGTATACAAAAACAATATTCAATTCCCCAATATTTATATGAAGTGCAGTCCCCAGGCAGTTTTTAAGTATTCGATATTAATGTGAATGCTTTATCGATAGTCCGATACTTATCTCAAAGCTGTGACAATAACCCACTGTTATTGAAGCCCATCTAGTAGAAATTACTCATTTGGCGTTGTTAACAGTTAACATAGACGCAAAATGCTCATGTAACCAAAACTATTCGACGCAATTATGCACATTCATTTAACATAATTTTTGAATTTCCAACGGCGCAAAGCAAATAATTGCCGGCATCAAGGCGCGCGGAATTATTTTTTAAATCAGCAAATCTAAAGGAAATGTGATCAATGCGAATTTCATTTTAAGAGTCAATTTTACACACTTTAGATGCAGATTAAACAAATAGATGATAAAGCTTTTAGGAGCATATTTCAATACAAATTGTATAAATAATATCTTGAAACACTCTTGATTTTAAGTATATATGCACAATCTTATCGCTTAAGTGCGCTAATAACTCAAGTTGCAGTAAATATTAATAGCTGTGATTAAGCAAACAAGCCTCAAATACTACAACCTGTTAAGATATCCGATTTTTGTTTTGATTTGGCTGATGTCCCCTAATATATATAATTGGGTATTGCCCAGAGCCACCTCGTCATCATTTGATTTTTCACACTTTTTCGGCCGATATCAAATTAAAATGATATATGTCTGTAGAAGAACGTTTCCATCAGGCTATGGTCTAGCTAGGTTTGCTTATCGTAATCATAAATAAATGGGGTACTACAAATCATTTAGATATAAACATTGCCTCTTGACCATTCCCTTTGAAATCAATAACCAACGCATTACAAAACATAACAACAAATTGTGATTCAGTTGGATATATCTTTATTGACTTCAAAGTGCAAATCAGTGCCAATAAAATCCAAGCACCGTTCAACCAGGCCATTCAATGGATTCAGTTGGAGCTCGGTAGCGCTAGAGATTGGAAGCAGTGAAAAAAAATGTCTCAAATAAAAGAGCACAAAGTTGTAAGTTGGAAAGGATTGCTTCTATTACACAAGATATAAAACTTCTTTTTAAATAAGAGCGCTGCTGCACTGGACTCTGCACTCGTCAGCCTCCTGCAGAGCTCAAAGAGTCTCAGAGCCAAGGTGCCCTGGTATTATGCGCCCGCCTTTCTGCTGCTCTGGCTGGCGCTCTTCTTTGCCGTGGTTATTCCGCTCTTCAGTCGACTGCCCGAGAGCGTCACTATTGCCCAGGAGTCGCAGAGGCCGAACGAATTTGTAGCCGAGCGAGCACAGCGTCTGCTGCAGAGCTTCGACAGCATCGGCCCCAAGGTCGTCGGTAGCATTGCCAATGAGCAGCATACGGTGGGCTTCCTGCTCGAGCAGGTGGCGAATGTGCGCGCTGCCATGCGAGCGGATCTCTATGAGCTGGAGGTGGATGTACAGCAGTCATCCGGAGCGTATATGCATTGGAATATGGTGAACATGTACCAGGGCGTGCAGAATGTGGTGGTCAAGCTGAGCACGCGGAGCTCGGCTAGCGAATCCTATTTACTGCTCAACAGCCACTTCGACTCGAAGCCCGGCAGTCCCGGCTCGGGCGACGACGGCACCATGGTGATTGTCATGCTGGAGGTGCTGCGCCAAATGGCCATCTCAGGGCAGCCCTTCGAGCATCCCATTGTGTTCCTGTTCAATGGCGCCGAGGAGAATCCGTTGCAGGCCTCGCACGGCTTCATCACCCAGCACAAATGGGCCAAGAACTGCAAGTAAGAGAAGTTGAGAAGCATATTAATGTAGTATTATATATGTCTATAATTCGATATAAAATCGTACACATTTCAATTTTAGAGCGCTTATCAATCTGGAGGTGGCTGGCAGCGGCGGTCGAGATCTCCTGTTTCAGGGTGGACCCAATCATCCTTGGCTTATGCGGGTGTGTGGTTGTTGTTGTTGTTATAGCCTTATCTTCAGATTTAGTTGATTATGTATGGCGCGTGTCGGCGAGCAGTTAGATGTTTATCATGGCCTATACTCATAAAGCTAACTATTCACTTTTTTATTGCACGACATAAATGAAATGTGGTTGGCATTGACAACCGATATCCGCATTGGTTCGCCTTTTTTTGTGATCCTCCTTCCGCTTTGCACAGTACTATAAGGAGTATGCCAAACATCCTTTCGCTACGACCATGGCCGAGGAAATCTTTCAGGCTGGCATACTGCCGTCGGACACGGACTTTCGCATATTCCGCGATTACGGCCAGGTGCCAGGTGAGATATGGCTGGCCTCTTAATCCTTGTCCATTACCCTAAATACCATTACTCGTCACTCAGGCCTCGATATGGCGCAGATCAAGAATGGCTATGTCTACCACACCGAATTCGACAATTATGCCGCTGTGCCACGCGCCTCTCTGCAGAACTCGGGCGAGAACGCTTTGGCTCTGGTGAGGGCCTTTGCCAATGCCAGCGAAATGCGCGACACTGAGGTGAGCTAGAGCTTCGATTCGTCTTGGCCACAATTATGAGTACCCACGATATTCCGTTGCAGGCACACAGTGAGGGCAAGTCGGTGTTTTTCGACTTCCTGGGCCTGTTCTTTGTCTTCTACTCGGAGACAACGGGCAAAATTCTGAACTATTGTATTGCGGCTGTCAGTCTGCTGCTCGTCTGCATCTCGCTGTGTCGCATGGCACGCGTCTCTGCGGTGTCTCTGGGCCACATCTCGCTGTTGTTTGCCATCATTCTGGCCCTACACGTGCTGGGTGTCCTGCTCAGTGTGGGGCTGCCGCTGCTGATGGGCGTTCTATTCGATGCCGGCAATGGTTCACTGACCTACTTTACGCACACCTGGCTGATGATTGGGCTCTACATTTGCCCGGCCATCATTGGACTGAGCCTGCCCACAACACTCTATTACAGCCTGAGGAAGAACGTAAGCCGATCCTGGCACTGAATTGAACTCCCGTAACTTATCCTCGATCTATTTTCTTTGCAGTTGAAGATCAGCCACGCCTACCATGTGCACATGAGCCTGCACGCCCACTGCGTGCTGCTGGCCTTGATAGCCATCGTACTGAGTGCAATCAGTCTGCGCACACCCTATCTCTGCATGATATCTATGCTCTTTTACTCAGCTGCACTCTTAATCAATCTATTGAGCAGCTTACACGATCGAGGTGAGTTGAGCGAATCCTTGATAAATATATTCTCAGTTGACTGTTGATCGCCTCCATTCTCAGGCTATTACTGGGTGCTCATCACCCAGATACTCCAGCTGATGCCGTTCTTTTACTTCAGCTATCTGTTCCACATGGTTCTGGTCATCTTCATACCCATGATGGGTCGCAATGGCAGCTCTATAAATCCGGATCTTCCGATAGCTTTGCTATGCACACTCGGCACTTTCTTTGCACTGGGATTTGTGGTAAGTGGATCTCCTTGGCTCGTCGGAATGGACTCTCTCACCTGTATTTTCTCTGAACCTAGTCGCCCCTCATCAACATGTTTCGCTGGTCGAAATTTATCATGGTCGGACTGGCCATAGTCACATTCATATTCAGCATGATTGCCATTTCGGAGGTGGGCTTTCCCTACCGACCCAAGACCAGTGTGATGCGTGTGAACTTTCTGGTAAGTTGGACTCTATATACTGTATATATCTATATACACAATTTATTGACAGCATGTGCGTCGCGTCTTCTACGAGTTTGATGGCAGCGTTAGCCTCAGCGATTCGGGATATTACTTTGACTTCCAGGACAGAAGGCTCAACCATCCGCTCGAGGACACTTCGCTCGACTTGACTGGCCTGACGGGCATCAAGGAGGACTGTGATACGGAGCTGATGTGCGGCGTGCCCTGCTTTAATCATCGCTGGTGCAAGGCGCGCGAGACAGGCAACTGGCTGCCTCGAGAGCAAGAGGTGATCATACCTGGCAACTCCTCCCTGTTGCTGCTGAGTAAAAGCCTTTTGCCCACGGGCAACACAATGCGCTATGAGTTCGAGCTGAGTGGGCCACCACACATGGGCTTGTTCATACAGCCACTGGAGGGCGTAGCCGTTGAGGACTGGTCGTTCATCAGAAATCCGCTGGACGAGCCCGAAAAGTACGAGTTGCCCTATCAGATATTCTTCTCCTATGGCAAGGACAATTCGCCATTAAGATTTCACATTGATTTCACTGTGAGTTGCTATAAATATTTTTTGTTTCTTTTAAATTCAATTGACATTTTTACTTTAGAAACTTTCTGGCAATTTCGATGTGCCCATCTTTGAACTGGGCGTGGCGTGGCATTACGTGAGCTACGACTATGAAAGAGACGCGGCTGGAAAGCAATTTATAGGCGACTTTCCAGACTTTGTCCATGTGATGGAGTGGCCGACGCTATATAAGCGTTACGTGTACTAAGCTAACTTAGTTAATAAATAAGTCTTACGTTGAATGTTGTTCCAATAATAAACTAAATATTCTATATAAATAACATACGATTGGGAATATATAAAACATATCAAAAATGAAATGATTTGCTTGAATGTTTTAAATATAAAATATCTGTAAATATTATGAATATTTCTTTTAGCTATCAAATCTCAAGTGGAATAATATCTGTAGTAGTTCACTGCGTTCGCATTATAAATGAATAAACATGATTTTTGTATACCTATAACTATAACAAAATCCAAATACCAACCTCCCTGATATCGAGCCTAATTAACGGATGCCAAGTAGTAGAAGCAATAAATCCACCTAATTAACAATGCAACTTAATAAAATCACAAATTCTGAACCTGAAGCAATTCCAAATTTATGTGGTATATTGTATATCGTAAATATATCAAACATCTAAAGTAACAAACAAATTTGAGCTAAAGATATCAAATCACAGTTGCTGGGAATTATCAATTCGAGTTGTGCTAGCAATGTGATACGTTCAGTTAGTCATGGAAAGGGAAAAGGCACACATAGGAAGCCTTGGAACTCACAACGATTATAAATTTTATTATATAGTAAAGTTGTTAGGAATACGTTTTATTTTTTGTTTAAATACGGTGTAAGAATTTGTCGTTGCCATTGGAATCGATGGAAATTTCGGCAAGCATGGATACTGCCACCAGTGACCTGTTTGAGAAGAATAATGTGAAGGAGAAGCTGCCCTGGTATCATGCATCCAGCTTTCTGCTTCTCTGGCCCGCCCTCTTCTTTGCTGTGGCTTTTCCGCTCTATAATGCTATGCCCAGACCGGTGAACATTGATGAGGAGCTTTACAAGCCGGGCCAGTTTGTGTCGGAGCGTGCGCAGCACCTCCTGCTGGAACTGGACCGTCTTGGACCCAAAATTATCGGCGATGAGACAAACGAAAAGACAATGATAGAGTTTCTGCTCAGGGAGATGGACAGCGTCCATCGGGAAATGCGACACGATCTCTACACTCTGGAGGTAGATGTGCAACGGGCATCGGGCGCGTTTCTGAACGTGGACTCGATCGAAATGTATCAGGCAGTGCAAAATGTGATCGTCAAACTAACCCCTAGGCAGTCGAACAGTTCTGCCTATCTGCTCATCAACAGCCACTACGATACCAAGCCAGGCAGCGTGGGTGCTGGAGATGATGGCTCCATGGTCGTCACCATGCTGGAGGTGCTGCGCCAACTGGCCACATCCAATGATGCGTTCGAGCATCCGCTCATATTCCTCTTCAATGGCGCAATGGAGCACATGTCGCATGGATCGCACGCGTTCATCACACAGCACCAATGGTCCCCCAGCTGCAAGTGAGTGCGAGTGGAGCGTGCAATCTGCGTGAGCAATGTGCTAACTTTCATTTTCAGGGCATTGATCAATGTGGATTCGCTTGGAGCGGGTGGTCGTGAGTTGCTCTTTCGTGCCGGTCCGTTTCATCCGTGGCTAATTCGCGTAAGTAGAAATTATCAGCAATGCTTCCACTGCTTACAGCTGGGCCAATGCTGCTCCACACTCAGGGCACACACTTATCAGATTTCCGATATGATTTTCCTATCCAAATATCAGTTTCATATCTTATCAGCCAACACTGTTTACCTGTTCGCAGCACTACAAAGCCGCCGCAAGGCATCCATTTGGAACAATATTGACAGAGGAAATATTCGAGACGGGCATCATAAAGACCGATACGGACTTTCGAATCTTCCGCGATTACGGTCCACTGCCAGGTGAGCGAATATATAGAGAAGCCTGTTGAATCCACTCCAATAATATTGTCCATCACAGGTCTGGATTTGGTGGGTCAATACAATGGCTTCGTTTTCCACACAAAATACGATCGCTTCGATGTCATATCCCGAGATTCGCTGCAGAGCACGGGCGACAATCTGCTGTCCCTGGTCAAAAGTATAAGCAATGCCAAGGAGATGCGCGATATCAAAGTAATCAAATTACTGATAGTACAGTTTTATATTTATATTACCAGAGTCCAGACCAGAGTCTTCTTACTTAATATAATTCTTTCTCTAATCTCTCTCTCTCTCTCACGCTCTCTCACTCTTCTCTTTTTCCTACTCTCTTGCTCCGTCTCTCCCTCTCTAACTTTCGCTATTTTCTCCTCCGACAGGAACACGCAAAGGGGCGATCGGTGTACTTTGATTTCTTGGGTCTATTTTTCGTCTCCTATCTCGAGTCCACAGCTATTTTCCTGAACATAGGCTTTGGCGGGGGAGGCATTATCATAGTGTATTTCTCCCTATGGTACATATCAAACAAATTGAATATTGAAATTAGCACCGTGGCCAGGGAGTTTGCTGTTATGTTTATCCTGGAGTTGCTGTCGTTTGGCCTGGCGCTGGGCCTACCCATGCTCATCGCGACATTCTACGATGCCGGCCACCGGACGATGACCTATTTCACGAACAGCTGGCTGGTCATTGGACTCTTCATTATTCCGTCGATCATAGGTCTGGTGTTGCCCATGACGATCTACTTGATCGTCGGTCACAATGTAAGTGCTTGAATTAGAAGAGTTTCCTGCTGATCCTTGGCAAACGCCCTCTTGCAGAAGCGGATACCATCCAACTATCGCCTGCAGATAGCCGGCCACGCCCATTGTATTTTCCTTGCCATCTTGTGTGTTATGTTGACCATCCTGAGCGTGCGCAGCGCCTACCTCTTCATGATCTCCCTGCTCTTCTATGTGGGTGCACTGTGCATCAATTTGATCACCAAGCTGCTGGAGCGCGGTAAGTTCTCAGCCTCAATCCGATTCGAATCCGACTTTATTATAGTTTCGCATCCACTCTAGGCTACCTTTGGGCGCTCGTGGTATGTGCCTGCCAGGCCATACCTTTCCTGTACTTCAGCTACTTGTTCTACGCCTTTCTGGTAATCGGCATTCCAGTGATGGGCCGCACCGGTACCACTATGAATCCGGATCAGCTGATTGCCATTCTGTGTGCTGCAGGCACAATTCTGGCCTTGGGCTTCTTGGTGAGCTGCGCAATTGCAAATATTAAGGAATTTCAGTTTGACTCTATTTTCTTTTCTTTAGGTTCCACTCATAAATGTTTTCCGTTATCCTATAATAATAATTAGCATTATGGCGTGCACGACCTTCTTATTTGTCCTGGTATCCGTTTCAGAGATGGGCTTCCCCTATCGCCCCCGAACGAATGTGATGCGTCTGAAATTCTTGGTGAGCTTACTACTGCATTTATAGCCACGATCATGACATTTCCGAGTTCTGTGTTTGTGCAGCAAGTGAATCGCAAATTATTTGAATACAATGGCTCCATCAGCCAGGAGGATTATGGCTACTACTTCGATCTGCAGGACCATCGCAAGGAGCAGCCACTGCGCGACAAACTGGACCTCACCGGCTTGGTGGGCATCGCAGACACTTGCGACTGTCAAATGAAGTGCGGCATGCCCTGCGGCAGTCAACGCTGGCTGCCCCGCAAGCAGCCCGTCCAAGTGCCCGGAGCCACCACTCTCGAGCTGCTCAACAAGACAATCGTAAACAGCGGCTATTCGATTCGCTATGATTTCCAGCTGGCAGGGCCCGCACGCATGACCATATACCTGATGCCTCTGGAGGGGGTCAAGATGGTGGACTGGTCGTTCGTGCGAGGAATGCTCGATAGCCCGGCCAATTACAAACTGCCATATAAGATCTCCTTCACCTGGGGTGCCGACAGCTCACCCATTAAGTTCTACGTAGAGTTGACGGTGCGTATTACCCAAATCTGACAATATTCCGTTTGTCCGCTAACGCTTTCTCTTTGCAGAAGACCAATGGCAAGTTCAATGAACCCGTTTTCGAAATTGGCATCGCCGGCCATTATCCGAGCCATGTTCACAAGCGAGATGCGCTAAGCGCACAGTTTATAAAAGACTTTCCAGATTTTGTAAACGCCCTGGAATGGCCAACCTCTTACGATCGTTATATCTATTAAAGTTAGTGTTTTTATAATTTTGGACTAATAGCAAAATATACATATGTATACGTCAAGTGAATACAAGTGTATCTCTTTCTCCTCTCCTCATCTCCACCCTCCTCCTTTCTCCGACAGAAGCTGGTTGCATTCTGTTTGAGGGCAAACAAAAGGCCCTCAATTTGGGCTGCAGCTCAAACAGTCGTTGTGCGTTTCATAATGAGCGCGGAATAAATATTTAAGTTTGAACAGAACTTCTCGCCCCGGAGTGGCGCATCGTGGCGTGGCAAACATTTGTGCAAACAGCAGCAAACAGACTGTTGTAATAGCTGCACCAGATATTTGACTCTTCCCGATCGATGCGTATAAAAGATGCGCATGGAGGCAGCGGAAGACACAGTTCAATTGTAGCAACAATTTGGTGAACAACCAAGGAAAGTTTGATAGCACAGAGAGACAGAGATAATGAAGTTCGCTTTGGTTCTATTAATGGTGTGCGCGCTTGCTGCATCGGCGCAGGGGCAAACCCCGGCCGTCGATTACAACTACGCTACTTACAATGATTACAGTCCCAGCAGCTACGACTACTCCAGCTACAGCTATCCATCGTATCTTAGCTCCTATCCGTCCTCTTACTTCTACTACGACGAAGTGACAACTACCAAGCCATTCAAGCAGCAATTCCTGTCTCTGCTCTTCAACAAGAAAGGATAAGCTGGATAGGCTGTGAGAATTCAGCTTGATAACGACGTCCTCCGCAACCGCAAACAGCAAATATTGTTACGTTAAAATGTGAAAATAAATTAAACTTAATTTAAAACAAAAACAAAAACAAAACCGAACTCATCAATTATTTCATTTGCATTTAGTGCTGCAGAGTGAGTCTGGGGCGAGTAAATGGCAGTTTCACAAGTCTTGCCCAAGCCGGAGCCACAACCAATGAGGGCTCATTAACGCCTTTGGTCAAAACTGAGCACGACTCGCACACAGCATAGACATAGCCGCCTCCAACAAAGGTCATGTGGAGCGACAGCTAGACATGATCATGGTCAGGTGGTGGGGCAACAATCTGCACTAGTCGAACTGTAATGATGCTCGTCTAATGCTATTCGTATAATGATAATGTTGTTGCCGCCTTCGCGAGCCTGCATCTACAACTGCATCTGGCTAATGCGGGCGGATGGGATGGGAGGCTGCATTAACTGCCATTGCGCAATTTGATTTCTTGTGGCACATCAGAATATGTAGGCAAAGCCAAAGGCGAAGTCTTTACAAATGTAGCTGACAAATTGATTTGAAATGCGAGACGTGTTCTTTGAATGCCACGATGCAAGTTTATTTCACGATAAATATACTCAATCAAAAACTGACCAAAATATACATATATTCATGCTTCATTCACTCAGTACAGTGAAGCGTCTGGCATGACAGTTTATGGCAAAGAATTTTAGTGACCTCTAATAAATTCAATTTATTTTTCAAAAATATTGATGTATATATTTTTTGCATATTTGTACTTATTTTGTGTATAATTTATATATTTTTCTATTTATTTATCACATTATTATATATTTTATTTCTTTTAAATATATTGCATATTTTCATATATTTTCATTTTTCTATATCCTATTTCAGCTATACCATTTGCTAAATTTTTTAATATATTAATATTATCATTATTAATATATATAAAAATATTAAAAGAAATGAAAATCATACAATGATTATATATAATATTTTCTACAATAATAATAATCTAAATTCTAACGTCTATTCCAATTTTCTATTCAATTCGAATAACTACATATATTTCACTTAGATAACTAATTCAACTACATATCTCAATTGCCTTTAGTGTGAAACGAATTGCATTTATTTTCTCTTATGTGAACGTTCTTAAGACTCTCGACAGAAGCTTTTATTGAGGCGCCTCGTCAGGTCTATGGGCTGTAAGCAATTTATCCGACAAATTGTAGAGCTAACAACACGCGAACAATGCACTTGAAGCAGTCGCCAAAGATGTAATCAGGTTCGGCCAGGCTGTGTCTGTAGTGAGTTTGGCTTCTGATCTGTGTGCATCTGCCAAATGCTAAACACCCACCAATGGCCAAGCCGAAGCCGGAGCGCGGCGCGCTCTGCTGCAAGCGCTGCAAGACCCAGCAGCTGTAAAGTTCAAGCATTCAGCATTCGGTTCGACTGCTCGCAGCGATGCAAGCTGCAAGATTTTGCTATAAATATGCAAACCTTTGGCAGAGCTGGCCACAGTTGCACATTGCGACGCTGACAGTTGCCAGTCCAGAGCCCAGCATAGGATTAAAGCCCAGCTAATGCAATACATTGTAAGTGCCAAGCTCTTCTGTCTTCTGTTTTACTCCGGCAACTGATCTGGTCTTCTGCCAGCTGCTGACTATTGCAGCTGTGCTGCTGTGCAAGGCGCATGCACGACCCCAAGGACCTGCCACGGAGCCCATCAAGATCATTCGGCAGGAGCAGGAGGTGAACTTCGATGGCTCCTACAAGTATGGCTATGAGACAGAGAACGGCATCAATGTGGAGGAGGAGGGCTACCTCAAGAATGCGGGCTCCGAAAATGCAGGACCGGTAAGTGACCTCACAGCCATTTGACATTTGCATATGTTGCTCCCTCACGAGCTTGCTGACAAATTGTTGAGGTACCGTAATTAGTCGACTCTGTTTTTACATTGTTTTTTATTTTTTCTGCGGCTTTCGTTTTTATTTGATGAGCCGGGCTAAAGGTCGCACAGGGTTTCTTTTCCTACAATGCGCCCGACGGCACGCCCATACGGATCACCTATGTGGCGGATGAGAACGGCTTCCAGCCACAGGGCGATCATCTGCCCACCGCACCGCCCATACCACCGGCCATTCAAAGGGCCCTGGATTACATAGCCACAGCACCACCGCCACCTGCTGATCAGCAGAGCGCCTACACCGCACGCCGAGGCTAACTTCACAGCAAGAGATAGAGACGGACAGACAGGGAGAGTGAGTGAGAGAGGGCACAGAGACAACGTAAAACTGTTTGTTAACCAAAATTGTTAAGCCATTTTATAAAAAAAAAAAAAACATAAATCCCTTTCCGCACATGTAAATAAATATGCAAAAATAAAAAAAAAAAAAAACTACTCTATATTCTATTTATTTATAATGCTGCTATTACTTGGATTGAGTTTACTTTTTGATAAAGCTCTGAAACTCAGATGGGTTAGATATGCAGCCTAATGGTTAGTATATTATATTATATAAGTATATTAGAATATTTTGTATTTTATTATATTTTTTAGTATATTATAAAAAAAAAACATTTGCTACATTATAATTACTCTATGTAAGTAGAGGAGCAATTACTTAAAATTTTGTTATACTAAAATTAAATTTAAATCAGAATAAAATAGTAATATTAAAATATATTTTTAATCACCAAATTGAATTAGAAATTCAATAGTTTCTTTCTGTTTCGAATCTCTCCTTAGCTTTACTCTTTTGAAATATAGAGCATTATTTATTATAACACATACTAAACAAATAGGTGTATATTTGAATGGCCTTTCTCCCAGCATATTTACTGTAAGTCTGTGAAATAAATTAAGAGATTTGGCTCCCCTTTGATGCAGAGTATGTAATCCTTTCAGCCCTCACGTATGGTTGTTGATAGCCAGATTAGCTGCGAGCTGGCCGGGATTTGCTGCCAATCGATCCGCTTATATAGATGAACTATGGAAAAAGAAATATAAAGAAATATAATCGTATTTTATAACATAATTGTTATTGTTATATGCATTGCCATTCTGTATGCTGATGTCATCTGTTTGTCAATTCAAAGCACATTATTTGGATTTCATTCAGCCAGCGCCTAGCATACTTTCAGGCATTCGAGTTAAGTGGCCGAGCAACTGGTTAATCTGGTGTTCTGCGGATCGGGTCTACAGCTATTTTGTGCTTTTGGTCGACATGAAAGCGATTAAGACCAATGCTTGCTTAAATTAGTCGGTGTCAAAAGAAATGTCAGCGTTTCCGTGACGACGACGATGTCGATCATAAAATTAATTCAATAATCATCCATAAGAAAAATAGCTCATCCGCCTTGTTGCTGCTTGTTGGCCGCAGCTTCTTTCCAGAAAATATGTAGTCAACGCCCCATAAATCACAGCTGTTAATAGATCTAGTTTTGAGTGCTTTGTGCAAATGTTGCTTGTCCGTTGAGACGCTACGCTGGCTAGTTGGCCATAGCACACATCAAGCGAGTGGATCATCCGCGGACGGACCCGTGGGCGTTGCGCATAGCTCATATATAAAGCTCTGACAGTGGCTAAAACTTCTCATTGCTGATTAAACATGCTGCGTCTAACGGTAAGTTGAGCTGAGTTCAGTTCCGTTGCGCTTCGCTGATGCTAGAAGCGCACCCATGTCTCACGTCTGTCACAACTGCAGATTTGGCTGCTCATCTGCGCTGCAGTGGCGCTGGCCCAGAACGATGGCCGCTATCGTCCTGCGCCCAAGCCGATCTCGGCCCTGAACACCCGAGTTGCTGCCAACGCTGGTCGCTATCGGGGCAGCAACGATGGCCGCTATGTGCCAGGTGACGATGGCAAATATCGCGGCGGCAACGATGGACGCTATGGTGGCAACAACGATGGACGCTATGTGCACGTGGACAACAAGTACCAGCACGACAATCGTCCTGGAGGCGACTATTCCGGCAGCAATGATCCTTACCGCGGTGGCAAGGACAAGTTTGGTGCTGGCGGTGGTGCTGGTCGCGGTGGTGGAGGTGGTGGTGGTGGTGGCGGCGGTGCAGCCAACGCAGCAAATCGAGCTAATGGTAACGGTAGAGCTGCTGCTGGTACTACAAAGAAGCCCTCGCTGCCACGCCCCGTGCCCGTCGTGGACCAGCGTCCCAATCTGCCACAAGGACGCGGTACGGGCGTTGGCAAGAACGGCTGGCTGATTCTGCGCCAAGAGGGCGCCGTGGAGACCGATGGCTACAACTATCTGTAAGTAAACGAATGTCCCTGGCCTCCACTGAAAATAGATGAGTATTTCTATCCACCTTCTCATCAGCTACGAGACTGAGAATGGCATTCTCGGCGAAGAGAGCGGACGCATCGAGAAGCAAACGGAAGGCGATGCTCTACGCTCCAAGGGCTACTACGAATACACAGGCGACGACGGTCTGCTCTACCGCGTCGACTACGTGGCCGATGAGAACGGCTTTGTGCCCGCCGGCGAGCATATTCCCAAAGTACCGGAGCACATACCCAAGCTCTTGGCCTACCTGAAGGCTCAGGGCGCCTTGTAAAAATAAAAATGTAAAAATATTCATTTGTTCGTGTTATTTCGGCTATCAGAAAATAAAAGAGTTTTGCTAAAAATACCAAAAGAAAAATCTACTCATCATTACTGGGAAAACTATTTGCAGACGTGAAAATAAGATATAAAATGCATATAAAATATATTTCAAATATACATTAAATATATACAAAAAATACATCATTATGCATTTTAAACCCACTTTTTAATTTGTTATAATTTTATTGTTTTAAAACAGATTGTGTTTCATCTTAATATTTTAATTCCATTTCATTTAGTTAAGATTCGGCACGATTCGTTGTTGTATATATTCCAGAACTTCATTAATAGTTGATTGCACCTTTTGGGGCTACAAATGAGAGATATATTATTTATAAATTGTTCTAACTATTCCCAAACTGGATTACTCACATCCTTTTCTGTATTAATATTTGACTGCTCGTAGCTCGGCTGCTGTTGCTGCTCCTCGCAGTTGGGATCATCCACTGGCTCGGCCTGTGGCTGCTCATATGCGTAGGCGCCAGCTGGCTGGGAGTGAGATTGGCCCTCGGTGCCCCAGAGTTTGTTCTCGTTGACATAGCTGAACTGACGCTGATCCTCGGCCGTGCCATCGCCGTCTCGCACCCATTCAAACTGGATTATTTGCCAGCCGGTGCCATTGTAGTTGAAGTCGATCATGAAACGCAGATGATCGCGCGGCCCCAGAGCAAAGTTCTCCTCAGCCTCCTGCACACTGGCGGCCAGCTGCTGCTCGGCCTGCCTAAAGATGCCGCGCAGATCATTGGCATACGGCTGACCTCTATCTCCGTAGCCGCCATTATAGGGCCTGGGATCGTGTCGATACTTGCCGCTATTATCCGGCTGATACCAGCCAACGGCGCCGTGGCCATAGTGACCCCGAGGTGAGGCCGTGGGCAACGGCGGTATTTCATCCGCTGATCCTGGTGCTGCGCCCAGCTGCAGCAGAAGGCAGACAACGAGCAAAGCTGTGTACATCTCAAACAGTTGAATGCGTTTAAATCTAGATAATCGAATCACTGGCCAGGTTAGTTTCAGTTTAGACGGGCGTCGACTGGCAGCTAATTAATTGTCAGGTTTATGTTGAAGATGCAGCCGTGTAATTATTTAATTGCCTAGTTTATTCGGTAGTCGCTGCACACGCCACTCAGCCAAGACGCTAGCAACGCAATGCTAATTGAAATTCTTTGCATACTAACAAGCCATAAAGTAGCTAACTAACCCAATCTAACCAACCCAACTCGTTTCCATTGCCAGCCTCCCGCCCCCACGCCTTTCTCAATTGCGCCTGACCTTTTGATCGCCAGCGAAAATATCTCAAAACGGAAACCATTAGACAGATGTCGCACAGTCGTACGTGGTAATCCGATTAAGGTTAATCATGTTTCTCCCTTAGAAATGGAAAAGGTAAGAGATATTAAAATAGATAAATAGATAATGGAATTTATTCTACTTAAGCCATTCAGCTGTAACTTTCTTCAGATTATATATCTATAAACAGCTTTCTTCATATACGCATATACTAATGTATTTAATAATATAATAATATTCAAATTACATCAAACAAACACCACACCCAATGTAAGTACTTCAAACTGTCGGAAGCTCTGTAGACTGCTGAAGCAGCTGAATCTGTTTGCCTGCCGGGCATTTTGCAAAATCACAATTCAATGGATTTGATAGGATCAGAGTTAATTAGTGTCACTTAAATCAAATTTAACGCTCATAATAAACAATAAAACGATCGTTTGCCTTAATGGGCACTCATAACGATCAATCAAAATGGGCGCTTGGCACTCATCAATCACTCAGTTTCAGCCCGTTTCAACATGGGCATTAAAAACATGTTGAAAGCCAATCGAAATGTGCTTAGGCTGCCTGAGTACAAAGAGTGAGTAGTTAAGCCGTGTTTTTGTGTGTGAAATCGAAAGTGAAAACCGCCCACAACGAGTAGAACTAATCATAGAACGGAACGGAACGGAACTTTGGCAAGATTCAACTTTAACCTTTTGCCTTGTAGGCCATCATGGGTCAAATTAGTCATAGTCAAATTAGTCAAGAGCCGTTTTAGAGTACGTTATCAGACGTTTAACTTTAACCTTTTACCCTGCACATACTAGAATCTACGCGTGTCTATGAAACATGCCTTAAAATTCAATCAATACAAAAAAATGACAAAAACAAAGCCTTGAAATCTTGTTAATTTGACTTCCAAAGCTGATAAACCAGCCCTATAAAAACAGTCAAATGTAATGGGAGGCTTTGTTTTTCGGCTCGTAAAAACTGCGACAGTTTTTAGCTCGACTACAAAATTATTGAAATTTATATTGTTTAATGTTTTGATCTGGTTTAAAGAAGTTAGACTGGATTCGAATATTATTAGCTCTGATATAAAGTAGATAAGGAGTTGATTAGATGTAAAAACTACAATGTAGGCATACATATATCTAGTAAAAAGCTGTTAATGGAACAACACTTCCTATAACTATAATGGAAATACCTATAAGTCAAACTAGTAAAGACATATTAACTATATATTTATATATCAATTCAGCTAATATATATATTAGTTGCATTTACCATGAGTTTATTATAGTAATTCAGAGGGGCAAGAGCAAAAATCGTCAGTTAGATTAACAACCTGTTGCTTAATTGTTGTTTATGCAAATTTTCGCGAGAAATCTTTTTTCAAATAATAAAATATTTTATATCCCGTATACAAGTGGATATTCGTATATATGCACTGCATTTAAATCTGTTGAGTTTTGGTTGCGCCAAATCAAAACAATGCGTAATTTGGTGTTTGTTGCTTGTAATTAATTCACTTCGAATTATTCAGCTCCCAGTGCTGAACACACCTGCGGCTTCAACTCTCTCCGTCTCTCTCTCCACTCCAGTGCACAAATTATCATCACTTAGGATGACAAATTCAATCGAATGAATCCGCTGCCGAATTTATAATCTTTACGACATGAGAAAATCATTTAATTGCATTTTTGCGGTGGCGCCTATGGGCCTAGACATTATCATATATAAATTCATATAAGTAAATATATTTTTGGCGTCACGATGTGATTCCTTGATCATAAAATTAAGCCTTGAACTTTTCAATGGAAATTCCTTTAAGCTGAGTAAAAAGACTTGATGATTAAAGCCCGCAGAATTCATTTCTCTTTCACGTGAGCCGCTACTTTATTAAGATGGTAAGCTCAGTATTTACTTCATTCATTTGATTAATATTCAATTTATTTAACACCTGCTGATAAGACCAAAGCTGAACGCTCTACAAAATTTACGAGTCCAACTTCAGCGTATCGGATTGAATCAACTCTCTGATGCGGTGCTTTGAACTTTGCGTCATTTTCTATAGGTTCTTCACTGGTATATACATGCTTAAATATATGTGCATACATAATATATATACGTTTATTTATATAGAAGTGCCTTTTGTTAATTAAGTCCCACAGTTTAGCTGGCAATTTGTTATATTGTTCCCAATGCAGTTCGTATAACGTCTCGGGCAATATTTACAATGTGTTTTGTGTATTTTCCAAATTAATTTGTTAGCAAGAACAAATGTAAGGGGCTAACGGCTACAAATCATGCATCTTAATTGAATCCATTAAACGTACACACACCGACTGCTACCCGAAAGTCATCCATCTATTTGAGCCTCTGGGCGGCTCTGCGGCTACCAATTTGCACGGCGGTTGCCAAACCCGCTTTTTGGCTGGCTGGCCAATATTTATAGATATTATCCGAGCAGAATATCTACAAATAATTTTTGAATATATAGAGCGAGTGATAATTAAACAAACTTAATTGAACCCCAAAACCGGCTCGAGCACACGCACACACACACTCTCACAGAAATCCCGCTGGCATTCTTACTGGATGCAATGAATTCGAAAAACCCACGCCCAGAGTAATGGCAATTTATGGCCCAATGCTCAACACTCACCGTGTAAAGATTTCAATTGCTACACAAATGCCGTCTGACGTCCACGCAGCAGGTGAAAATACGCATTTATCATAAGTGTTTGGCGAGGTGTTAAATATGGAACGCAAAATGTTTGAACTCAATGACAAACACTGGTAAATTAGCTGCAGCTTTTATTAAGAAAATAATTAAATTACTTGCCTAATTAAATTTTAAATATTTTATTGTAATTTTTATATATTTTGATAGTTCCCTAATTAAATATAAATAAATATATATACATATAATTATTTTATATTTATTTTTGCTGTCAGTATATATATATTTAAATATTTTTATAGTTCCCTAATTAAATGTAATTATTTTATATTTATGTTTGGCATTAACATATTTCAAATTATGCTGTCTTTATATAAAAAAAAAAAAACAAAATAATTTAACCCATAATTAACTTTGGGATATACTCAATCAATTAAAAAATAATAATAATTGAAAATATTCCAAAAAATAAATGTAAATATTTTTTTTTGATAAATTTTTCATTCGATTTTCAGCCATTAACAAATATTTGATTTATATTGTTTTATATAAAACTGTATATAATTCACGTTTGATTTCGCTGGTCTGGCACCTTGAAAGGTGGTCGACTATGAGATACCCTGTAACTTATTAGAATGGCAATAGTCTTGAAAACAATCATTCTAATTTTAATGCACAAAACACAATAAGCAGAGATTCAATTAAAACAATTTTAATCCATATTTGTGTGCAACTGTTTTCTTCAAGATTAAAACCACAAAAACTTTTAAGTGATTAAACTTATAAGCATAAGCCACAGAAAGAACAAAAATAAGCGACTATGGAATAATAATGAAAAATAAATATCCGACCGGACGTTTATGATTCAGAGTAAGAATCGTAATGCTAAACCTCGCATAGCCAGCAGCTATATAGTTCGTGTTGTGACTTCTTACTGAGTACTCATAGCATTTATACCTAAACGATTCGAATGCTGTCATATCAGCATAGCACAACATAATAATGTTCACACTGATATCGAGTTTCACTGTACTTGCAGTTCTGTGCTGCGGTTGCGCGGCCGACGCGATACTCTATTGCTACGAGTGCTACGAGAGCCCCGGATTGGACTCTCGGTCAAATCCACTTCCTGTATGCTCCAAGCTGAGAAAAACGCCCGAGTTTACAACACCCTGCCCCAATTCGACAATGTGCCAAAAGACAATGAGCACGATATACCTACAGAACGGAGAGAAATGGGCAATCGAGCAACGCGGGTGTGCAAACCAAGTTGAAATAAAAAACAAACTAGTCGGTAGAAAGTATGTGGATGTTGTAGTCATAAAAGAGCCCTATGAAGAAGGCTGCACCCAGTTTGATTCATACAACATGCTGACATCCACGATCGAACATTGCTTTTGCCGGCAAAACTTGTGCAATTCGGCGACATATCGCGACCTCGGCGCCTCAACTTTAATCATATATGTTTTGTTCCTGTTAGGCAAGCTACGATAAGTCAGACCTCAAAGCTTTGTCAGCTTAAATGGAAAAGATTATTAGTAGTATAGCAGAAGTGTCTCGTCAATTACATTTAAGAACCTTTAAGAACATAAAATCAATTCCGTTTCCATGCCAAATCCATTAATGTTAGCTTTACAGTAAGTATCTTTACGAAGCTCTAATTGAATAAAATCTATACTAATACGAGATTGCATACATGTATTTACTTAGAAACTGTGGAATTGTGAAATGCTTTCAGTCAGTATATACATCAAGTTCAATGCCAAGTCTGAATCAGCGAGTTGGCATATAAAGTCACAGCCTGGAAAGGCCGCATTCCCTATGCACAATCAACAAATTGAACTTGTAATTGATTAAAAGCAAGCATATTAAAATATTTATCAAGTATTTGTGATTTTTATGAATGCCATAATTATACTCACTATATAGTATAACAGTATGATTCAAGTGTCAAAAAACCGAAACAACAGCATCCACTGCAGCCACGCGACGTGATTCACAGTGCGAGGGATTTGGGGAGTTCGCACTTGGTGTTCGGGTACGGAACGGAACGGAACGGATCGGGCCGTATCTCATCGGATCGGATCAGATCGATTTGGCTGAGCGGACAGGGTTCATCGTACGACCTTTGCAGTGCAGTGACGTCTCTGACGTCTCTCGCGCCGTCGCAACGCGTCGCGTCGCCCACCTTTTCAGGATAGTCGCTGCGGCTGCTTAATCACTGTTTATGTTTATTGTTGCAATTAATCCGCATAATAAAAGATATGCTTGGCAACGGCAGCTGCAGCCCCGTTTGGGGCTAGCTCGCCAGTTGGGAGCCTATCAAAACACCGTTAAGCTAAGCTAAGGACACATACCACACCATCGTCGTCGCATTACGTCGGCCGGTCGATGTCAACGTTTGCGTATGCAATTAAAATCAATTTTGTCAACATTTCTCTTCAACGTCTGTTGCTGATTTCGTATTTCAATTCCGGTTATATATTCTCATATCCATATGCTACGTTACCAAGCCCCATGCCCCATGCCCCAAACCCCTTAAGCCACAGCCCCGGCCCCAGTTCCAGCCTCAGCGCCGAATCGGGCGAAATTAATGCATTTCGCATTGCGGCAGGCGCGCGCAATATCTGAATGCTGTGTTCGTTGTTGTTGTTGTTGTAGTATTTCCGTTGTTTTTGGTTAATTTATGATTTCATTACGGCACTTTTATGGCGCTTCCGAGTGCCTCAGGTAGTTGGCTTGGATACGATCTGCCAAGACGATGTTGTCATCAGCCCAACTCCGAAACTTTGGGACTGCACCAACAACAACAATGTGATCAACAATGCGTGCAAGTCCCGCTACATTTAGTTCAGATCGGTTAACAGTGATGAGCTGCAAAATATCCTAAAACTATGTGGAAATTATTTTAATTATGCATTCAATGATCATTATTATCGTGAAATTAACTGTTGCTAAGCTTGCTCTAAGAGCAGTAAAGATAATTATATTAACACACATATTTAATATATTATATTAACCTTATGATTATGATTTTGAGCATTTTTTAAAATAATGACAAAAATAGTAATAATAATAGTAATGATAAATGTGCATGATATTAATAATGTCAATGAGAAGAATAATAGCACTGATGCAGCATAATGATAATAATAAAAGTTACATTGACAATGTCGATATTAATATTTATAAATCTTTACACAATTACTATATATATATGTATAGTTGTGGCTGATATAGAATAGACTCCAGCAAGATATTATGAAAGGAGTCGAGTACTGCATATCAAATATATATAGATTTTATACATACACATGCACATATAAGAAATGAGATTTCTGACTTCGAATACCTGTTTAATAAACACATATTTATCAATTTGCTTTGATACATATACTACATGAGTTATAGATATTTCATTAGATTATTTATCAAAAAATTTATTATTCAAATCATAAATTTTGTAGCTGTTAACAAGATATGGCAATATATTGAAATATAATTCACAGCGAATGAATGAGCATTCATTGTTTTCAACAATGTGTTAATGCATTTAATAAGACGCACAAAATACAAAATAATGGCAAAGTTTTACAGACTAAATAACATTTATAAAAATATATACAATAGATACATATATATATATATATATATATATATATATATATATATATATATATATATATATATATATATATATATATATATATATATATATATATATATATATATATAATATTATATTTCAATTTCTTGGTTTTTTTTTTTTTTTGGGAATCTGACCTTTGTTTATCAGCAATTAAATTAATTTTGATAATGATTCGCTGCTGGTGCTACTCACAAAATATTCGAAAGAAACCGAATGACGTTTTGCCCAGGGGTAAATTTGGTTCAGACTTAAATGAAAATAAAATGCGTCATTTCGTGACTTGGAATCCTTGATTAATTCTTAGATGAGCTGTAAAATGGAAGCTCGAGCCGTAAACGGTTCATGAATAACCGATGAATGCCAAAGGGGCAATCGCATTTGGTGTAATAAATTAGGCGAATTATTTAATTGAATTAATTCGTAATTACAATTATTAGCAAATTGAGTAGCAGTTTAATAAAGCACACAGTTAATTTCAGCGAATGCCAAAAATAGCCATAAACAAAAAACAATTCAACACAAACAATACAAATGAATATCACCAACAACAACAGCAACGAGAAGAGCCCGTCATGTGTCAAAATCAAAGGGAGAGCAGCTCAAGACATCGCTGTTATTGAACTGAACTGAGATGAACAGCCTGAGCAAAGCAGCAGATCTGAATCTGTATTTCAGCTGCTGCTGCTGCTGCGTCGGCGTATGCGTCTGCGTCTGCGTCTGCGTCGGAGTTCGCTCGCAAATCGAGGAGCAAATGAGGCTAACTACCTCTCCCAGACAAGCGAGAATTTAGGCGCGGCTGTGAGAATCAGATGGCGAGATGCGCTCGCAACGCACTTGGCACATTTCTATATAAATCCGGTGTAGCTCACCGAAACACAAACATTCCTGTTGCAGCAGCAGTAGCGTCAAGCACACACAGGACCAACCGAGGATAATCGCCAAGGATCAAAAGACTACCGAGAATAAAACTCAATCTCAATTTGCAAAATGTTCGCGAAATCTGTGCTAAGCGTTTGTGTGATTGTGGTGAGTAATGTGATGAAGAGGATCAATTCCATCAGTCCCAAATATTGTGATTAGTACTACTTGAAATGGATACGTGTTCGAGATGATATAATGCACACGCCACTGGGGCGCCAAACTCAATTAGTATACCTATATATACATCTATGTATAGAGTATATCGAGTGAGAGAGTGAGAGCTGGTTATATATATTCTGAAGTTCGTGCCAAGTCAGTTAATGCTCGAACTCAGGGCTATGCAGGCGTTGCTTTGATTTGCAGCCGAGTCAAAGTCAAATCTTCCACGGCCTTATTAATGGAATTTGGAAATATCATAAAACACTTCATAAACAACCAACATCACATAACGTTTTGTGAATCTCTGAGCGTGCTTTTTGGCATTTATTGTGTCAATTCGTTGGCTTGTGTTGTTGTTTTCTTACCTTTTTCACTTCCGGCCGACTAATTGAACTGTGAATAAGGCCTGGGAGTTGCCGCGTTCATTTGATATTCCAAATTCCACAGCTCGTAAAAAATAAAATACAAAATTGATTTTTTTTTTCTTTACAGGGCCTTGTTGCAGTTGGTAGCAGCAACCCCGTTGATAACAATGGCAAGTATACGGTTTCAACAGAAAGGTCTAACGACGGCAAATATCGTGCTTATGATGATGGACGGTACCATCCGAGTCCCGCGGACGAAGGTATTTTTGAAAGCATTTGCTAATTTGATACCACAAACTGTTGCATGATGTCCAGCCACCGCAATGCATGTTGAAGCCACCTGACCTAATAACAACAACGAACCCAAGAACAACAACAACAACAATAACAACAATGACTAACACAACAAAAACACACACTTATCTTAATTATTGTCCTCACTGATAACCCAATTGAATTATTCAACTCGTGATAATAACAAAGTTCAAGCTCAAGCCATAAATTCGTCTGGTTTCGGTAAACACAGAGCACTCAAAATCTATAATCTTTGGTCTTACCGATCGAGCTGGTTTTATTGCATCGCACGCTAATTCATTGTATTATATACTTCCAGCATAAACTTGTGTATATGTATATCAATTAACATTTAATTTCTTATAGGCCGAGGTGGTAATCCAGATTCTTTAGGTAAACATAACAACAGTTTTTACTTGAGAAAACATTTCGTTTTCTTGACAAATTACACACTCATCATAAAAACATTTATTCAAAAAAAAAAAAAAACTATAAATAATATAGTAATTTATCATAATCTTCTTCAATTTATCATAATTATAAGCAAGCGTGGAAGAAGCAAAGCTTAGCACTTCCTTGTATGCATGTTATCAATGATCTTAAAATATCGTTGCTAAACTGCTTTCTTACTTTATCAATTTCTCAATTGTGAAAATCCAAACAAAACAAACACATAAATATTTTCAATTATTCGGACATTTATTTTATGATTTAACCTATAGTGTATATAAATTTATGTATATTATATACTATATATAGAATTCAATGAACTTCTATACGAAGAACAAGTTCAAGCACATACAAAAACACATACACACATGATTTATGATTTAACCTATAGTGTATATAAATTTATGTATATTATATACTATATATAGAATTCAATGAACTTCTATACGAAGAACAAGTTCAAGCACATACAAAAACACATACACACACTCACACATACAACCCATAATTTAACACTCATTTCTAAGAGTATCTGAATTCGGTTTTCATCCTTAGCTGGTCGTTATCATCACGATGTGCAGCCTTATCGCCATGTGAGTGATAACCGTGAACTTGGCATTTACCATCATATACCCTACCCATACGATGGTGGCTATGGACCCTACTCGGGTCTCAATCGCCCCTATGTGCACGATGCCAGACCTTACAAGTAAGTCGAACCATCAGCTAGTGGAATTGCACTTCTAATGCTATATATCTCTATATCCTCCGTAGCCACGATCTGTACACAGTAAGTAAAGCTGAGTTTAAAATACCCGAAATTCGCTTGGAATACGGCTTTCCCGACCATGAACCACAAATCGAATACTAAAGCTATGTCCAACACAAACAAAAGAGAAACAAACAAAAAACAACAGTATTTTCGATCAGTTTTACAAACGAAATACCCCCGCGCTCCCACACAAACCGTACCCCAACGCTTTCATAACTCAAACAAACAACAGCATAACACACCAAGAAGCCATTAACCTACAAGTAACCCGCCAACCGACTCCCGTTTCCTGCAACTCCCAATGCGCTGCATGAACTCCACCAACTGCATGAACTCCCCACGCATACACACACATACACACTCGAAAACGCACACACATATGAAACTCCTGCCACTTTGATGCGCTCGTTACTCTAACACGTACCGTACAACAACGCAGTCGACGACAACAACCACGACGAAGAAGCCAACCACAACCACGCCACGCACCACAACAACAACGACAACAACCACGACCACGCAACGCCCTATCCTCTTCAACTACGACGACGAGGGCGGCCACAAGATTCTGCATCAGGAAGAGATCCGCAAGAAGGACAAATACGATCACGCGTAAGTTGCGCGAGCTTCCACCTGCACCAGTCATCACCATTTAACCCGGCTCATCCTCTTCGTCTTGCAGTTTCCTGACCGAAAACGGCATCTATGGCGAGGAGCAAGCGAAGGTGCATCACAACGGCGGCACCCATGCCAAGGGCGTATACGAATACACCGGCGATGATGGCAAACTGTACCGTGTCAACTACGCATCAAATGATCGAGGATTCATGCCCGAGGGTGACCACATTCCAACACCGCCACCAATCCCAGAGGCCATTGCTCGTGCCCTCAAGTATGTGGAGGAGCAACACAAGGCTAACGGCGATAAGCCTCTGTTCGATCATCGCGGCTTCCGCATCAATCACATGACCGAGGACATCAAGGCTCAAATCAAATCCATGCATCTGGAGGAAATGCCCAAGGAGCTGAGCGATCAGATCCGTATGCTAGAGCACGAGGTCGAACTGGCCGAGGAGGAGGAGGCGCGTGAGCTTGAAGAGCTACGCAAAAAGAACTAACTCCGCCTCAACGTGAACTCTCACATTGCTGTGCTCTCATCTAAAGCCATAGGGATTGTGTTGCGCCCAACACTTTCTGAAATCCCCCCGCCCTAAAAGTCCCCCAAACCATACAACTGCCCCGCCCATTCCCATGCATTTGCCGCCAGCAGCAGGCAAAACTATAACAAGCCATCGAAAAACTGAAAAAAAAATCCATAAAAAAAATAGAATTGTACTCAAAGGATTTGGTACTCGCGCAGCCAGGCCTACATATGTTAATATTGTATTTATTTATCGATACATTTAAATTGTGTTATGAATTTAAAAAACAATTATTTGTATATATTTGTAATAAACAAAAAATCATTATTTGTTACCGAAATACTTTCATTTTCTTATTTTATGAATAGTTTCTAATTGATATAGTTTCATTAATGACTAATACAAATCGTGCAAAATATTCATTATATATGACCTATATTTTGGAAACAAAGGTTAAAAGTTCAATTGATAATTAAATGCGGGCAATTTAATGAGTTTATTGAACCTACAAAAAATTTTAATACTCTTTTTTGGAAGCGTCTTTTGGGCTCGCAAAATTGAGGATTTAAAATTGAGAATAATTTATAAATTAGTAATTCATTTAACACAAAATATGTTTATCAAAATTTGACATGAAAAAATTATATATATTAAAAAATTAACTTAAAATAATCATTTTTCCATTATAATATAAATTTAATGAATATACAAGCAGCGTATTTATAGGTCGAGGTGAAAACTTAAAATTTTCATAATCGAAAGAAATGCACATATTTAAAATATTTAGCTGAATTTATAAGTGTCATTAACCAAACAAATTTTGTTTTGTTTTTCAATATTTCAAACACTTCAAATATAATGTATGAATTGTCTTGTGCTTTGTATAAAAATAAAGTATATTGTAAATTCCTGAATAATAATTCTTCCCTCGCCTTTCCCACATTTTTCGAAGCACACTTTTGTGCTGGGCTCTTAAATACTATTGCTGAGCTTTTTTGTTCGGTCCGAAAGCTTTTTGTAAATAAAATCAAATCAAAAGCAATAGAATTTAAAAGAGACAACGACTAGATGCCCTAGCTTAATTTATATGCCTAATCACATATTGATTGCTGGTCATGGAGTTATTTAATTTATACAAGACTAAGGTTTGTCTTATCTCTATATCAGCTAGTCTAGATATTTTAACTAGATATTTGTTATTGAAATGCAAATTGTAAAAGTTTAAGAACATAAATGGTTCGAAATGCGATTTTGAAATTAGTTATGCTCTACAACTTTTGGCAAAGTCGACATACTCTATGCTAGAGTATATTAGCGAAATCATTTCAAAGCGGACCAATAATCGTCTTGCAGCCGCCATTTTGTCTGAATTAAGTTGGCACAGAAAAGATTTATGAAAAGTTTTTTATACAAAGTGAATATATTTGAACGTTAGGCAATATGGCTAAAGTTAATTTATAGATTGTGTAATATGATACATATGTTGTTTTAGTTATCTGAATAATGAATTTATCTTGCTTAGTTATTTAATAAGATAAAATATATTATATTTTCTTCTGAACAAGTTTAAACAGACTTTTGGCAAGTAAAATTTGATACATATAAAATTAATTGAGGTATATAAAAGAATATTTCATTGGTATATGAATATATTTGGTAGGGAAATAAAAGTGGACACAGTGAATCAAATAAATATATATAGCACATTGATTCTGTGATATTTGAAAATCGTCTGTATATCTCGATTTATTTTTTGTTAAAGAAGATAATATAAAATATTTTATATACATATGTATATATATATAACTTGCTCCTTCTTTCTAATCAATGATAAAAGTCTTGCTCAATCGCTTTGTGTTAATTAAAACCTTTTTTTTTATTTTTTCGTTTATTAAAAGTACTATTTAAAGTACTTCACTTTTATAAATTTATAAACTAATAAATTTTATTGCCTTGTGTAGACCACGTTAGCTGGCGGCTGTTGGTTAGCATAAAGGGCAGCATTTGGACCATCATCTGAAAAGCAAACAAATTTATAATTAATGTATTAACATTGAAAGTGATGTACTCACAGGTAATAATTGGTCGAAAGCCGTTGGCATCGGCGACATATTTGACACCGACACGAAGACCTTCAGGCGATATATAGGAGTAGGCGCCTTCCACTAGCTCCTCCTGCTGGTTATTGCCAATGTAGACGGGCGTGGCACGCTCCTCTCCGTGAATGCCATTCTCCGTCTCATAGTTGTAGGCATAAGAGCCAGCGCCAGTGTTGGGCTCATTTGACTCCTCGACGATGCGTGCCAGAGCACTGGCAATATACGGATTGTATTTCTTAAAGAACTGGTCGTAGTAGCGTCGCTGGTTGTACAGGTCGCGGTTCTTGTAGTACAGCTCCCTGTACTGGGGATTGTTCAGGAGCGGATTATACTGACGTTGTGCATTGCAGGCGACCAAGGCGAGGGCCAGCACAAACAGGCAGCAGGTCTGTATGAGAATTTATATGCATATATACACTATTAAATCCCTTTCCAATTATTCACTTTAGATACTCGATTAGTCGAAGCTTGATTTACCAATTTCAAAGACATGTTGGATGCGACTAAAGGTCTGCTACTTCGGCGTTGATCTATAAAATCAAACTGTAACGGAGAAGAGCTCGGCAGCAACATTTATAACAATGTGTGCCCCCGTTTGCCAATAGCATCAAATTTCAGACCATAAAATCATTATATTCGGTCAACGCTCAGCGCTCGGCATTGCCAAATCAAATCACAGCAGAAATTAATATTGGCTTTATATTTTGGCTTGTTAATTTCCGCTTAGAATTTTATTGTTATTTAAATTGAGAAGCTATATTGGCGCATACCCTGTGTTTGCAGCAGATTTTAATTAGTTAAGACTGCTTGGCAGCTAAGGTATTAAATATATATTAAATATATGTATTATATCTTCTTTAAAGGGTATCTCAACAACGAGCACTTACATCTCAGCTTAAGTAAATACAAATTAAGAGCAGTTTGGCTTGGCATCGGCGCTCGCACAGGAAATCGGTTGGTTAAACCAGATGCCAGAGCCTCGCGCGAAATTCAAATTTTTCAGCAGACAACTAGAGAAATGTCGTGGCCAAAGGGGGGACTAAATTATTCAGCGGTTCAAGGTAGGGCAATAAAGGTAAATATGAATCCGACTTTTAGCATACAAATATAAGCAGTCTGATTAGGCTTCGTTCTGATTAAATGCTAATTTCATAATTCGAAATTTGAGAGGCTGCTTAATTAAAATGTAAATTGGCATTGCGAATTTTCAGTCAAATATTTAATAAATTAGAATATTTATATAAATATGATTATAATAATAAAGGCCATAAAATGTCGCTGATGTTTAGCCAATACAAAATATTTGAATGGATAAATCCGCATTTGATTCGCTTTGTCACCTTTAAAGTACACTGAAGATCCAAGTTTTAGATGCTTTTGAAGTTTAAGTTGAAGCTCCAGCAAGTTTCTTTCTCAAATCAAGATTCTCTTTTGATTTTCTGATTCAAATTCAGTTCATTCTCAAAACTACAGACTTAATAATAAACACCTGTTGACCTGTTCTTTATAGCAAAGCAAATAAACTTCCTCCTATTAATTATCATTAAATGAGCAAGAGACTTGAGAAAAAGAGGCAAATACACAACACTTAAATACATTCGAAATGAAATGTCTCTACAACAATCAGACGAAACACCTAATTTCAACATTTAAACATTCCCCATCCGAAAGATTATCCAAATGAAGATGTTTCAATTTGAACTGAATACCAAATTAACTACTGTAGCTGATATCATAAGCGAGATTAAAGCAAATTACATTGATAAATTACTAATGAATGCCTTTAAATTGCCATGAACATAGCACTCAATGAATGAGTTGGTTAGTGAATGAATGAATAGCGGCACAGTGAAGTGGCAAGAGGAGGGGAGCGCAGCTCGTGTTCTAGCAGTGGCCTTCACATTTTGCATGAGGCGGCAACAATAGGTGCCACAGCTATTGCAACAGCTCTAAGCCTCAGATGCTGAGATACTAAGATGATGATGCATCGCGCGACCCAGAAGCAGAAACTCGTCAAAACGGAGACAAATATAAACAAAATTATACTCCTTGTAGATCCAATTACTGGCTATGCATATCAAAGACTATAAATTCGAAAATCAATCTTAAATCAGGTAGGAAGACATTTGATTTCACATATGCCGCGCGTATCGTGGCGTATCTGATCTGTGATCACCATTTGTCAAGATTTTGGTAATTTTATGGTGTTTATTTGAAACTCGATTTGTGGGCAAGGCGGAATGTGTTAAACAGATTAGCCAATGCTTTGACCAAAACAAAGAAAAACTTTTATTAGCCCATTTACATAAATGAGTCGTTGAAATATTTTTTTTAATTAATTGGCTGGGATTTATTTATGATTTTTAGAGGCATCTCTGAATATTCATGGAATAATTTTGCATTCTATAAATTCGATTTAGCCGTCTGTCTGAATGAAACAGATTCGCTTTATCTTAACATAAGTAATACATATGTATATGAATGATCTGAATTAAATAAACTTATGCAAGTTGAAACTTGATTCAGACAACTGAATGAACATCGATTTTTACTTAGGAAATTTAAATTATACTCAACTTGCTTATATTTTGAATATACACTCTGATAATGTGTTATCATTTTTCTAGCTACAAAAATAATTAAGTAACATAATTTGGTAATAAGTAAAAAGTTATAATTGGAATCTATAAAGGCTAATTGACTTTTTCTATATCTATAAAATATTAAAAAAAAATTAAATATTTATTTGTATAACACGTCAAATAATTGAACACCTGGCAATGCGACTAGTATAAAAGCAGCCAAGTGAAACCAGCTCTCATCAGTTTCATAGTGAAAGTCCTGAAATGAGAAACGTTGAATCAGAAATCCAACGAAGTTACGATGATTTTACTTACGTACCGAATCTGATTTTTAAGTCGATTGGCTATGACTTTCTGGCCACATCGAAGCCCAAATGGCAGGATTTCCTGCTGCGCATCTACTGGATCCTTGGCTTGGCCAGTCAGTTGTATATGTTTTACTATTTGATCTTGCGCACCATCGAATGGTATACTCTGGCTGGGAATCCTACCATCATCATGCGATTCGGAATAGTCTACTTCTTCGTGCTCAACGCCGATGTCAAGCTGATTATATTCATGTACCATCGTCGACGACTGCGCAAGCTGAATGAAAAGATGCGCTCGATCTATCCCAGCGAGCATGCGGAACGTCCAGCCTATCGACTCAATGAGTTTTACTGGCCACGCAGTGCCCGCTATGGAGTCTATTATTACTATTTCGTTTTCTTCTTCGTTATGGCCAGTCCCATTCTGCAGTCTGTCGGAATGTATCTCTACGAGCGCTCCACCTCGCACGGCGATATCAAATTTGCCTATTTAAGTACATATCCCATTGTGCGCATCAAGACAATGACTCCCCTTTGGTATGTGTTCAGTCAAGGCGTGGATATTGTGTTTTCCCTCTTTATTATGAATGCCTGCCTAGGCACAGACATTTGGATGATGTGCATCTCGGGCCAGCTGAGCTTGCACTTTGACCACTTGGGCAGACAATTGGAGCGTTATACTCCGACCAGACAAAACGGGCCAAAGGACTGCGAATTTTTGGCAAGCATAGTACGCAAACATCAGCTCTTATACATGTGAGTTTATCAGAACAATTATTAGACTGTAAAATAAGTTCTTCATTTTAGATTACATAAGGAACTGAATGATATATTTGGCATGTTGTTGGCCTACAATATATTTAGCACGGCCATCACACTGTGCTGCATAGCCTTCTACACGTTGTTACAGGGCATAACTCGGGAGGGAATTGGTTTCTTTTTGTTCTTCATCAGCATTTCCGCTCAGTTCTATATGGTTTGCTACTATGGCCAACTACTAATTGATATGGTAGGTCCACTTACTTATGTTCTATGATATTTATTATAATTGTTTCTCCTTATACAGAGTGAACACGTTGCCGTGGCTGCCTACACACAGAATTGGTATAACGGCTCGTCTACCTACCAAAAGCATCTGCTCCTCATTATGCAACGAGCGCAGAGGCCAGCAGAACTCTCAGCAAAGGGTGTCATTATTATATCAATGGAAACATTCACGAGTGTAAGTTGTTGACAGCTTAGGATCTTGGGAAATACTAAAAGTTATCTCAATTCTCTAGATGATGAACATAACATATCGATTTTTTACGGTTATACGCAGAGTTCTTCTAGTTGAAACCCGAAGTTCCATTTAGGTTCTACCCTTTATAAAATATATGCAAAATACTTAATACATTCGACTCATAGACTATTACAGACTAAATGCTATGTGATCGGTCTTTAAACAGCTGCCCTGACATTTCAATCAATTTGCATTAAAAACACATTATCTAAGATAAATAAAAATTGCATTCGCCCCAAGCGCAACACCTCGAGAAGAGACGGATCAGCATCAATTACCATCTCAGGGCCATCTTGATATGAAGTTGTTACACTTATATCCGCACTAGAAACAGTCCCTTGACCATGACAGCCGCAACTGGGACTCGTTCTTGAAGCTGTGCTAAGTTCTACTCTGCAGTAGCTGAAGATTTTTGCTGTGACCCAAGCCACTGACATTTAAGCAGCCCGTTCGACGGCATGTAAAGAAAATGCTAGAGTATTATTTCAATGAATTAATATGTACATTGTGATTTTTTATTTAAGTGTAAATTTGTATTCAGTTTTTTACTAGGTTTAAATGTTGACATATTCAATAATTCTTCAACCTTATTAAGCAGAAATATAAATAGATTATTTTTCAATCTTAAAGAATGAATGACAAATCCATTTTTGAAAGCTTTTTAATAATTTAAAATTTAATTAAATTTTATATTATTTTTTAATATGTGAATTTTCTAATGTTCGTCTTTAAATTTGAATAAAATTTGATTGGGCATACTATGAATTGTTTTGTAAGTCCATATATGTCTGAGTTCTAAGCCGCAAGCGATTTTATGAGAAATCAGAGGAGGGGCGCGGGTGAGACTAGCCGTTGCGCTTTTGGCCTTCACATTTCGCGTGCGGCTTGACAGAATTTCAACCAAGTCAAATTGTGTGCAACAATAGCTGAGATTGCAACACCATAGCACAGCGCAGAACAGCAAGCCCAGCACAGTAGCTAACTAAAACACAAATACTATAGACCCAACTTACTCACGAGTAATTATAATAGAGATTCCCATTGGCTCCAATATTGAATATTTAATCAATAACAGGAACTACAACTCTATGTAGTTTAATTATTTACTAAGAAATACTTGATATATTATTAAAATGATAAACTGTCCCAATTTCAAGCATAAGACCTAACAACTAACGCCTATTTTTAATTGATATTGAGCATCGAATTTCTATATTTGAATATCGAATTCTAATTTCAATTCAACATAATAAAACTGTATTGCCTACAAATCGAAATACGAGGCAGCTCTGCTGGTGATATATTTGATATTCTGTATAATTAACACTAATTGCCATTAAGTATTCCTCCCACACACTCGACGCCCACTCGCCACGCTGTGAGTTCCACTGACATATAACATTTATGAGTTAATTTGCATAACGAAGACTCACCTTCGCCTTCAGCGTGCCAGCCGAAGATGCACAGACGGATTAACATCAATACGTAGAATAAGAGGCGGGTTTTGCTTAATGCCAGCCCAAAGTGCAATGTGTGCATAGTTTAGCATAATTAAGAGCCAATCTGTTCTAGAGCGGTATCACCTACAAGTTCAATATCTTTCATTGAGGCACAGATGTAATTCGAACTGACCAGAGCATGGAGCTTGGCCTAACTCCTTGACCATGAATTATTACCACTGTTCAGTATAGTTTGACTGCTCTGCTTAGTTGTACCAGATCAGAGCAGAATCTAACTCAAATCTACCCAGCTGGCAGTAGCTAGAGATTCTTGACATAACCAAAACCACTGACATTTAAGCATAGCAACTGGTTCGACTGCTGACGCGGCATCTGCTGTTTGTAATTATTTATTTATGCCTGCATTGACATTAGCATTAGCATGGCTGCTGCTGCTGCTGCGGTTGCTGCTGCTGCTGCCAAGTGGCCAGAGATGGGCGCCAAAAACTATGCCGGCCATGTCCAGCCGTTTAGGTCTAGACGAAGTCGAGCCACGCCACTTTGGGACTCTTACGCAATGGATTATCAATAGTTGTAATATTTTTGCTAAACCACAGGGGGGTGCGAGGAGTGGCACTAAGAGCTATAACAAATTGCGTTTGACGCCATAAAAAAGACGACACGACCTTCAAGGCCAACCAGACGTAGCCATAAAGCGCTACACAGCGCGTGTCAAAGTCAGTGGATGAAGATGAAGCTGCAGTTGCAGCTGGAAATGAGGCATATGTTCTAGGCTTTATGGCCAGCCGACCAACTGACATTTTGCAGCAATTGCTGCTTGAATAGCTAATTGAAGAAGTCATGCGTAATAATTCAAGGTTTATATTTGCCAAAAATATACATTTTAAAGTATTAAACACGGTTTTTTTTCTAAATCAAAAGACTTAGGCAACGAACTTGCTGGCTGAGAATCTTTTTACGCTAGCAGCAGCTAAATGGGAAGATGGTGTTATGGCGTAATTCAAAATAAACCCATTAAAAAAGACTATAATAAATATTAAAATTAATGCAGTTGAATGTCTTCATAATTATAAAGCGCTGCCTAACACTAGTCAACGGGCAATAACAATAGACCAGACCCCAAAAACTAGAAGGCAGCAACTTTTTCATAGCTTCCACTAACTGGCAATTGTTTTGCTGATTGCCACAGTCGGAGCACAGCAATAGCAACAAACACTACTTGGAATACAATATGGCAACAATCTTTGGGACAATCTTGTCACGAAATTCTGTCGCCGTCTGCGCTTGTGTCCCCATCTGCCTGCCCCAGCGCCAAGTCGACCCAAGCTATTCATTAGACGCGCCTACACTTTGGCAGCAACAGCAACAGCAACAGCAGCAGCAGCAGCATCAGCAGCGACGATGACGGCGTCGCCGGCGTTCGTTGTCGGCTCTTCGCGTTTAGCAATTTTTGGCATTTTGACCCCAGCACAATGCATACAGACGTGTACCAAGACAGACCAACGACATGCCCTGAGCTCAAATTTGGGCGCACCGTGATCTAAGATCGAGAATTAATGCAGAACTTACAAAACAAAGCATGCTAATAGAATAAATAGAATTCTATTGAAGTAAATACTAAAATACAAAATGTTCTTTGTTCTTTAATAAACCATTTATATTATATGGCAGCCATAATATTTTAAATTCTTTTTTAACTGAGCCAAAGACTTAGGTGTAAACCTGTTTTAAACCTAAAGCGATTCAGATTCGGAAACTAAATTAATTTTGATAAAGATTAAATTAGTTATGCATGGGCAACTATTCCAAAGTTAAGATCTGGGGAGCATCTGGTCTTTGCAAACATGAAGTAGGCTTTTTTTCTAAATTTGGAAAACTATTATCATAATACTATTATTATTTATTAATCACTAATTATAAAGCCATTAAGCGATTGATAACGTTCGCCCATTGTCAATCTAATTTTTTGCGCTAAAAACTATTATTAATCCCACTGTGCACATGCGCTGTCGACGCTGCCTGACTTTGATTGTATTTGCCGATTATTAGCCACGTATTGAAATGCAATTTTTTCGCTTTTTCGCTTGCCCAAACCAAGCCAAATACAAAAAAAAAAAAATAACAACCTAGATTTAAGCTCTGCTCTAGGCAAACTAGCAATGCCGCGAGGGCGATGTCGTCGATTAGTGAGCTGTTTTATAGTTTCCGCCACTGTTTGATGCACCTGCCGTTGACAAACGAGCTCGCATACCTTTTTCTATCTCATATATCTCTGTTGCAGCTATTTGCTGTTTGCTTATTATGACACTGACCAAAGGGCGTGCAGCTTATGTAACTGTAGCTGCTCTGGCGGGTGGAAATCAATGCAAATTCATTTCTACGCAATTGCATAGAAATGTTTTGCATTTGGTTCTCAATTGCACAGAACAGCTGAGTCGGACAGGCCAGAGGCGTATGCCCAGAGGGGTTTGCTACGCCGACGGCCGGCGGCCGACGTCTATAGCGGTTTTCACTCACCTGCGCTTGCGATTTTCCAGCGCAAATGTTGCCGTTGTCGTTGTCGTTGCCGAATGCAGCTGCTGCGGCTGCTCTTTTCAAACAACGCCAGCTTCGACTGCGACGCTAGCGCTGGCAGCACCAACGACAACTACGACGAATCTTTACTTTAGTTTATATATATATACATATACATATACATATATATTTTTTTTTTTTGCATCTTGCATGTGCGACGCTTTGCCCGCTGAATTTGCAGCTTCGTCGCAGTCATCGGCGTCGTCTTTGGGCTTTTCGTATAAATAGACTCAGCTGCCGGCACTTGGGCATCATTAAAAAATCTTTTGTTCAATTAACAACAAGTGTGAAGTGTGGTGTGCCGATCACTGAAAAGGATAAGCCCAACTTTGGATTACATTACCGAATCACATAATACAACATGAAGAACGTAAGTGTGTGGCATTGGGCGAAGGAACATAAAGGAACATTTCAAATGAATATCAAAAGTCATATAAATACTGTCTATATTTGTGTTAAAAAGTGTGACTTGACTTTGATGATCATGAATGATCAAATAGTGTCCTTCGGGTATCAAATATAAAACATTATATTATAAAACATCCTTTTGTAGAGCAAAAGAAATTATATTTATAAAAATATTTTCAAAATTAACTTAACTGTTGAAAATATTTGTATCATTAGGAAGCCAGAAATTTAGCCCAAAAGAATCACGGAATGTATATTTACTATAACATATATAACTGTTAGGGCTTTAACGCTATAGCCTAGCCTATATGCCAGACTAACTATTAAAATTGTTATGCGCGCTTATTCATCTATTCATATTAATCAATCTCTTTCTTAGAATGAGTTAATTGAAAATCGAAAGACTTAGGCAACAAACCTGCTAGCAGAGGTATTTGTAATACGTCAAATAACTAATAAAAATTAAGGCAATAGAGCACTTATCCAATTATACAAAAGTACTAACCACTGAACTTCTGCTCAGGTCAGGCAAGCTTAATAAAAACCCAACAAATTTCGGTTTTCGAAATATGCAAAATAAAGGGGGCCCTTATATGCGTAAAATTGGCATTTACAACAAAGTCGTAAATCAATCAGCATACAAGTTAAAAGCCCAAAAAATACATAAAAATAACTTGTGGCAGAAGGCCACAGCGCCTCAGTTTAAAGTGTTGTTTCCGCGTTGGTTTATTTACCAATTGTTATAGCAATTTGGCTAGTAAATGGGCAAAAGTCGCTGGCAAGCCCGGTCGAAATGGCAACAGCAATTAATGAATACCGTAGACGAGGCAACCACTTAAAAGGCTCGAGCACGATGCCAAACCAAGCCAAATAACATGCAGCCGGCATGCAATGCAAAGGTCAGATAACAGCTAAACATCCACACCAACTGTGCGACTGGACAAGCAAAGTCTGAAGCTGATGCTGAAGCTGACGCTGACGATGGGGCATGGGCTGGGACTGTAGCTGAGGCTGTAAGACATTTGGTTAACAAACTGCTGGCGACGAATGTTACGCTCAGTCGGCAGCTGTCTATCTGGTTAAAAGCCCAGACTAAAGTGAAACATAAAACACGTTACTTACTCGTCCGTTGGCAATTGCCTAAGCGATCAGAGCCCAGGCAGTACTTTAAGTAGGACAGACAGGCGGAATCGCCGCCTTTAGGCTCAGTTGCAACTCGAGCCTATAACATATAAATACCCAACTACCAACAATAATACAAATATCTAGTAGAAACATGGGTAGAACGGGGAGAGAATGGGTGAGAAGCACTTGTTTCAGCAGATTTTTAACATTAAATAAACAGTCTACATATTTGATGTTTAATTTTTTCCATTTTGGCTCACGCACGACTCATTCAATCTCATCTCTAATCTCCACGCCCCACAATTTTCCATACACTCGCGAGATAATTACTTTAAACACATACGTAAACTGAAAATTTTATGTGTACAAAATTTAATTGGCGTCTAGTTATTGGACGACCTTAAGAAATCTGTGGCAAATTGACATATGTCTATCCGCTCGACACTCCGACCAGGTCTATGTGGCTGTAAACATTATTTATAAGTGAGAACAATGTAAACAAGAGTCATAAATCAAACAACTATGCGAAACGATGAGCCAGGTTTCAACACAAATAACAAAATAACACAAAAATTTACATAAGAAAAAAAAAAAGACGAAAAACGGGAGAAAAAACTACAGCTCACGATTTTTGTTCAAACCGAGTCTAGTGTAATTGCGCTCGTTATTTATAAACAATTGCCAATTTACAATTAACTTGAATTGAATTAATTTCCGTTTCGATCTTAACCCATTTGCAGCTTGCCCTTTGCCTGTCCGCTGCTGCTCTGCTCTGCCTGGTGAATGCAGCTCCAAAGCCCCAGGGTGGTGAGCCGATTGCGATTATTAGCCAAGAATCCAATATCGAGCCGGATGGTGCCTACAATTATGCGTAAGTAAAGAGAAGCCCGGGTCTAATGAGTAATAGAGAATTGAGCCAGTTATGAACTAGCAGTTCGCCAACGGAACTAGCAAAATATTGTAAAAGGTGTTGCCTACTTTTAGACATTATTTATATATAACAGAAGTCGCGCAGTAACTGTTGTATATAGTTTAGGAAATTATTTTGGATACATCTTAGATGAAAAAATGCAACAAACTATCGAGAATAATTAGTCTTATACAAGTAATTTTTGTTTATTAGTTATAGCTACCATAGATCATAAAGTATAAAAAATCAAGCATTCTTCAATTATTTTTTATTATAATTCCTAAACTTATATAACTATTTTATATAGTAAATATTTTCAATTTGCTTAAACATATTTTATATGGTAAATATTTTCAATTTATTTAAATAATATTTTCAAACATTTTTGTGTATACACAAAACTTCTAATATTTATGTAGTTAATACCTAAATTAAAGCAACATTTAGATCGTTTCAGTCTTTGGTTCTCCAACCTAATCCAATCATGAATAGATAAAAAAAAAATATATATATGTAAATTTGCTATAAATTTATAAACATTATAGCCGCTATAAACATTTGCATCGGTTAACAGGTTAAATGTTAATAACAACATAAATAAATAAATAAACAGCTAGACTGGCGCCTCAGATACAAATGAGTAATGCCAATAAAAAAGACAAAACAAATTTGAAAGAACAACGCAGAATAAATACTCTTTCAATAATGAAATAAATTAGTCTTAGCTCCCCATAGATTAAGATAAATACACAAAAGTTGATCTCTCACCGGTCTGATTAATCATTGGATGTGTGGTCAAAGACCAGTTTCGTAGCCTAATGAATGGTAATACGTTGCTGACCTAAAAATTTGATTCGCCTGCATTACTTGATTAGCTATAAAATTATAATACTTCAGGCTAGGGTATTCATTCAAATTTTTCACAGCTTTCAAGGTGAATTAGATTCATATTGCAATTGCTAAAAAATTAACAATACAGACGAGAATAAAACTAACGAACTTGTGAAACTTTTCAGCTACGAAACGGCTAATGGAATCAAGGCTGAGGAAACTGGAACCGTAAAGAAGGCCACATCGCCGGACTCCACGGATGTGATCATTGTCAAGGGTTCCGTGTCCTATACCTCACCCGAGGGCGAGCTGATCACACTAAACTATGCGGCCGATGATGAGAATGGTTTCCAGCCACAAGGCGCACACTTGCCCACTCCTCCACCAATCCCACCAGCGATCCAGAAGGCACTCGACTATCTGCTCAGCCTGCCCCCAGCTCAGCGTCGTCGTTAAGATGAAGACGGAGTTTATATAGTGGAAAACTGACCATGCTAACGTTACTCTGATACTCTACACCCAATGAAGCAATTTGCTGCTAACCCGTATATCATCAATCAATACCTTAAAGCGAACACCAACATCGAGCAGCTGACTGAAGAACACAACCTGCATACACACACACACACATACTCACACAGACACACACACATATACTCAACACCCAAATATGTTATATATTTTTTGTTTTGATTTTTATTCTTTTTCTCCATATCTTATCCGATATCTACAATTCTTTTTCGTCTTTAAACTTATACTGTGCTTAAGATCTTTTAGTCGCCGGAACTTTGCCATTTTCGGACTCATGTGATATCATCGATTTACTAATGAAATCAAGAAAATGTAAAAAAAAAAACAACGTAACGATCAAGAAATATCGAATGAATTACGCTATAATAATCCAATTATTGTGCACAGCAATTCTTGTGTAAATAGTCTATATAACTATAATCTATTGCATGTATGTTAATACGAGCATAAGCGATATGGATGACGAAGATGTACTTACTTATACAGATACTTATGCATATATATATGCTTATATATATATGTGAATTGTTGGTTTTTTTGTACATGTCAAATGATGTAAGCATACATATATGAGACGCAACTCAAATATCTTTAGCCTTAGCTGCAAATAAAGAATTAAAGATTCTTTGGAAAAAACAACAAATTTTAACTGGTTTTTCTTTTATGGGAATAAAATTGTGAAGCCGGAAGCCTTATACCTCTGACATATCACCTAATTAATCTTGTCTTTTATATGGCTTTCAATCATTTTAAGTAAAGCACTTGCTTTAGAAAACAGTTTTAAAATAGCATATGAAAACTATTTATTTTTTTCGATTTCAAGGCAACTTGGACAAATTTGTTGTATGCAAATTTACTGAATATTTGGCCAGGCTGTTTATATATATACTATATATATAAATGGATATTAATTCTGGCCAAAAATGTGGTCAAGTTAGTTCGAAAAGAACCAGAATCCGAAGCTGACGTCGATGATAGCTACCATATAGACAGATGTCCACATAATCTTGATCAGAAACAGAAAAAGCCGAAATGCACACACTCTTTCGCAATGCCTGAGGATAAACTAGGCTTCGTATGAATACAAAAATAATTATCGCACATTTTGCACTAGAGAAATAGTTTCAATATCTTTTACAGGGTATATTAGTCCTTAGAGGTCAGGCCCATCTTCAGTTTGGCTAGCACCGCGCTTGTGAACCAAATTTCGCACTATTTCTGAAAAAGGCCAGAAAGATACCAAACGAGTTCAATATTATTTATTGCTGCAGCTATAATTATATGTTAAATAGCTGAGAGAATTTTATGAATCTTGTCTGCTTTGTCTATCGCTATCCCACTATAAAAGTCTGTTTGTTTAGCAGTGCAAATGTCAGTCGGTCCGACACATTTGCACAGCGTGGATATTAATTCTGGAATAGGCTAAGCAACACATCGATAATCAAAACTAAAACAAACAAAAAATGAAACTAATCTTAATTTGCGCTCTATTTGTGGCCGTGACGTGTGGCGAAGACCAAGTTGATTTTATCACGAACGAGTCGAATGTGGAGTACAATGGCAAGTTCTACTACCAGTAAGTCAGAAATGCTTAGGTCTGGATCTTGGCGTGCGATTAGACTTAACGTGTTTCATTCAAAAGATACGAGCTGCTCGACGGCTCAAAAGCCACACAAACCGGCGAACTGAAAAAGATCGGAGAGGATCAGTACGGCGAAGCGATCAAAGGATATTTCTCTTTCCGCGCCGACGATGGCCAGGAATATGCCATACATTATACAGCCGACGAGAACGGCTATCGGCCAGTTGGCGATCATTTGCCCACACCGCCACCCACGCCCGAGTCAGTGCTGAAAACCCTCAAGTACCTAGCCGAGCATCCCTACCAGCCCAGCGAGAAACAGATTTAGCCCATGGACTATCGCGCCCAGCATATATATGTGATCTGTAATGTGACTGTGAACCAAAAGAACTGAACGAGTCAAGCTAAAGTTATTTGTTTAAACAAAATATACACAAAACTAGCAAATTTAAAAAAAAAAATACTACAAAAAGTGTATAGCAATTTCCTTAGACTCATATCAAGATTTACCAAAATTATTCCCAAATAGTTTTCAACAGAAATAAGGAAAGAATTTTTGTTTTCTTTTCGCGCACGTTGATTACTTTCTCGCCAGTGCGAAATGCTATTCAAATTCGTAAACATGTTTTGCATAATTAAATTCTTGACTGTTGCGGCAGTTGCGTAACTTTCTGCCCGGGGTGCCCCGCCCAAAAATGTTCAACGAGATTCAAATCTGTAAACTTGGCCGATCTGTGTGGTTGTTAGGCGTGAACTCTGTGAAATATGAATATGTTCAATTTGTCTTGTTTAGCAGTTTTGCTCGATTGCAATTCTGCAGTTGCCAACAGCTGCAAAGCTTCGACTTGTTAAACTCTTCGTAATTAAGTTCTAATTGGCAAATACGCGATACTGGAAGCGGGCCGAAGACAACGCCTATTAGTTAAAGCGAGTGTGTGGCAAATGTTTGTCTAAACAATTTCTTATATCTCACAAAATACTTGGTCTACTACCGAGAATTCTATATTTCGATTGAATTTTGTATAACGCATAAACGGAAAACGAAAGTGTTAATTCGAAATGAATTTATTTTGTTAGCAACAGCTGTTAAATTGAATAGATCCAGGCCAGACTCCTGATCTGAAAAGAGAGCAACAGAAGCAAAGAATGAGAAAGAGAGAGTGAGAGAGATATGTATTTAGAATACTTTTCTAACTGTCTCTCCTTCATTTACACTACTTCTCTAACTGCATCTCTGACGGAAAGAGAGATATTTGGAATACTTTTCTAACTGAATCTCCATCTCTCTCCCTCTATCAAAAAGCGCTCTCTCGCTCTCTGTTTGCCTTAGTAAATATCCATACCCTGTCGTTCTGGTCACAGTTCAAGTTCATTGACCCATCATTGGTATTCATGGCGTATACGTAATAGGCAACTTTATCATTTCTTCTACAATACTCGTACTCTACATTTTTAATAGCCGCTTTGCCTGTGATCACCGTTAGCCCGTATGCGTATTTATGAGTGCTCTAATGTCTGCGGCAAATTGTTTCCATAATCGAAACGTGCCTGGCATGAGAATCAAGCCTAACATTTGCCATTTGCCTAAATGAGAATTCGATTTGATCCAATAGTTATGTGAAGGAACGTAGCGAAAGACTGTTCCCTTTGATTCAGAATCGCCGTGAAGAGCCATAGCTGCACACAGTTGCCTTGATCAGAGTCGTTGTTATACTAACTTAATTCCTTTGCGAACGAGCTGCTTCCCAGCGCCGCTGGCACTTCCCCCATATCCTCAATATTTCAACGGAACTTACAGCAGTTGAGCAAGAATTATATTCGGCGCAGGCAAATCACGTAGCTGCCAACTCGGACTGGCAATGCCATCAACATCATCTCGGAGACAGCGAACGCAGACATGTCACAGCTCAGCTGTCGTAGACTACAGCTTCGGGTATCACCCGCTGACATCGTCGTTTCATCTTCATCTCTTTGGCGGTGCGCGCGCGGTGTTTACTCATCGGCCTCATCGGACGCGCGAAATGGACAATATAAAAACCTCAAACGATGGCCACACCAAAACAAAGCAAAACAATCAACTTGAGTTGTTAGTGAACGACTACGCAATACTCTTTAAGCAAGTACGACTATAAGATATGCTTAAATGTTGACTGAAATGCTAACGTGATTAATAGTTGTTAGTAAATGAAGCAAGACTGTCAAATACGCCATAAAATACTTGATATGAAAATCTTAAAACTATATTTTATTGGACTTCTGACCTTATCTGCATCCAGTTACAGACCGTCACACCGTATGCCCGCTCTGTTAGACTACAGGGTATTCATTCGGAATAAGACGAAGAAGCGCCCGCTCATAATTTGTTTTTTATGGTGAAGTACGAGTACGAGTACTTGACGCTCTCTGCTGCTTATCTTGTGCGCCCATCGTAATCGTTAGCAGCGGCAACCGAAGCTGGCGCGGTGCGTGCGAGTGCGAGTGCGAATCAGGTGCTCGCCCTCGTCAACGAGATGGTATATAAAGGCCAAGCGGCGGCTGGGTAGTCAACAGTTGTGCATTAACTCTCTGCAATTGGATAACCCCCTACTGACAATTCTAAGCTCCACAGAATGTACAAATTCGTGACTGTCTTGTGCTCGGCTCTGCTGCTGACCTATGCCTTAGCCCGTCCGCAGGATGCGCGAGCTGCTAGCTCGATAACAACCACCACAACACAGGCCAGCATCATCCAACAGGAAAATGTGAACAATGCGGATGGCAGCTTCAACAGCAGGTGAGTACGGAATGGTCCCCAGTGAACAAGGACTCGAAGCTAAGTCACGCTCTCCATGCAGTTACGAGACATCGAATGGCATCCGAGTGGAGAACGTTGGCTACCTGAAGAAGATCATCATACCCAAGACGGAGACCAGCGATGGCCAGGTAATCGATGAGCACGAGGAGCTCGTCCTGGTCCAAACCGGCAGCTACAGCTACAGCGATCCCGAGGGCAACATCATTACGCTGCGCTATGTGGCCGACGAGAACGGCTTCCAGCCCGAAGGCGATCATCTGCCCGTTGCGCCGCAATAGTTGCGTTTGTGTAATTAAGTAGTTAGCGTTAAGTATGTATGCATATCTTATATGAAGTATAAAGTATTACGTACTGGATATAGCACAGCACAGCCCGATGCCATACGATGGGTCTGCAACAATTCAGTTCTTATGTCACTTATGGCACTGACATTCACACTCACACACACCTGCACATCTGAATACCCGAATAAGACCACAGCGAAGAAGTAATAAATAAATGAATAAATATTGAACAATTAAGTTTGTGTCTCATTGCCACTTAGCCAAGTATTCATACACTCACTGTACAGCACAGCACTCACTTATGAGTGTTTGAGTGCTGCTTCTCAGCCTCGTGGCGCTTACAAAATTACCAAACTGCCCTTCACGCCGACTTGCGGTTGATGCCATCTCAGAGACTGCTACGGATGATGATGATGATGATCAGCTTCCATATTGTTTACACACAAGCCAGTTGCTGAAGCCGATACCAGAAAACGAATCAATACCAAAACCAATTTAATATAAATGCTCTAATCGCTGCGCAACCGCAGTGACTAGCATTGCTATGGTCGATCCCCTCGGATTTGTTTGCGCATTAGTTTCGTTTGACCAATGTCCACAAATCCCAATCAGGGCAAACAGCGCTGCCTTCGAGGTGTTTGCAGTTATAATATGTAAAACTATGGGACTGACATGAAATCGTATTTGGTATATCAAATATGGATGTTAAAAAGTTTTAATAATAATGGCTAAATTGGGGTCTCTTGCACATAGACCATCAGTTGAGTTGTTAAGCTAATAAATATGAATGACATCTACGAATTAATAAAAAAGTAATAACAATTTTAGAAATATTTCGGCTATTCTCGAGTTTAGTTAATCTTTGTCTGATCAACATTTATTATGACTATGCCAACTTCATGAGCACACCTCGCCACATCTGCACACAAATAAGCATTTAAAAATGAATATACATTTAATGACTCAATCGTTCCGATAATTAAACGGCCAAATCACTTTATTATCGGAAAAGTCCAATGCCAAACTGTTGAATGAGTTCTGTTTCAGTTGGACTTGGAGTTGGAGATGAAGTTGGATTTAAAGATGCAAACAATCAACGGAATGTTGGGAATTAGCTTATTTATGGCCAGCACGCTGTGCCTTTGTGTCACAGCACAGACGTTGCAGGTAAGAAATCAGAGAAAGATATATATATATATATATATAATAGTTTCACTTTTGACTAGCATATTGGCTACTATATTGTAGTTCAGCAAGTGGAATGCTCGGGCAATCCGAGGTACATAACCCAAGCGAATTGCAGCGCGGTGCCGCCACGGAATCAAAGCATCAATGCGGCTCTGATGCTAATGCAGCACATCACGAGCTTAACGGGCACCCTGAAGGTATCCATACCGAAGAGGAATAAAATGCAGAAGATATTCGAGGTGTCGTTTGAGCTGTGCCAGCTGTTGAGGGAGCGGAAGAGAAACAGTCTAATCGAAATACTTAGAGCTATAACCTGCCTGGGCAATCGCACCATTCAGTGCCCCATACATGCAGTAAGTGGAAGTATTTTAAATATATGTGCATCACTTATATTTACATCATCTACCTAAACTGATTTCTCTGCCATGCTCAAGGGCTATTACAGTGCGCGCAATATCACAGTCGTCGAATCACTGCCGCCCGTACTTTCTGAATCTGATTTTCTAGTACGTATCTATTGGTTTTTACCCAGAGTGGCATCGGTCCTGAATATTACGGCCAAGGGGCGTTTATATGAAAATGCCAAAGAACGTCTGAGACGGAAGAAATATTTATAGAAATGTATATATAAATCAAATATTTACAACAAATTCAAATGCCCGAAAGTATGCTGCGATTCAATATTTTTATGCTTAATGTTTACTAAGAAACTGTTCAAAACTAAAGCATACATAATTATGCTGAGGCCACAAAATATATAAATAAATAAAAGCGAGAGAAATCGCAAATAAATAAATAATTATTGAGTATGAAGTGCTTAACTCTTTCGTTTCACATCACCAATCACTACTATGAGAGCAATTAGATACATAAAAATTCCATGAACTACTATTTTGTTTAGGCACTGTCCATTCCAGAGTCAGGCAACATGTTTCGCATGATGGCCCTACTAATTTTGGGGCTTGCAGTAAATCTGAATATATCAATGTCGACTATATATCAGAATACAAATGCCAAGTGGGGCAGCCACGACGCTCAGCTCTCAATGTGGGACTGAATTTGTTACAAGAACTCAAAGCTGTAAAAATACATTCTCTAATATCCACAAAGTATACGACAGCTGGGATATACCAAAAGTAATTTGAGAACACTCTGAATGCTTGCCGTGTCATATCTCAAGTCTCACCAAAGGGTATCATTCCCAATATCTATGGCTCGATAATTAAGGCCACCAATCAGCCCACGAAATGTCCAATTAAGAACGTAAGATTTAATTCAATAAAATTTCGAAATATTTCGAAATAGTGGAAGAGGCAATGCCAAGCTTCGTGCCCGTCAGCCATATAATGACCCAGGTCCACGTCTTCAATTATAATCAATGTTATTTAAATATTACGCTCAAAGGGACTGTATCGAGAAACTAAAGCCATAATGGATTATTGAGTTTTATCTTCAAATATAAATCATTCCATATTAACTCCGTAATTAGCCAGATAATTTTCCATACAATTTCATATATTTATTTATGTTTTTCACCTCCAGTGCGCTGTTAATAATTAACCAGAATAGTAATTAGCTTAGCATGAACAGAGTACTTGCACTCCTATTGCTGCTGTCAACGGCCAGTTTAGCCGCCAAGGTATTCTCAATTATCAATCACTCAAAGATGAGAACTATAATCTCCAATTCTTCAGCGCACCATAATCCAGTGGAGTAGGTTCGAGTGCATTGAAAATCCGGATTTTGTTACATTCCACAGATGTTTCATTGTGAATCCGGCGAAAACTATAATTACGGGCGAAATAGAATTTAATCGCGCTTTTAAGCAGTACAGTGCGCAGCTCGCATTATATTTGCCACGCCCACCGTTTAAAGAATTTTACAAGACCGTCGATCTGACTCTAGATATCTGCCAGTTCTTTAGTGGAGCCTATAAGAACAATCTGATTAAAGTCGCCTACAACAGCATGTTAAAGAACAGCAATATGCCCAAGAAGTGTCCACAGCCCAAGGTGAGTCATATTAGAGATTAAAGAGAACCCTTCAAATCCGTTTATATAATACAAATCTTTTCAGGGCTTTTACTACTATCCCAACATGAGCATAGGAGACAATCTGCAGCCTTTCCTGCCGAAATACGAATTCAAAGTGCAATTAGATTTCTTTCTACCCAATGTGCCGATTTTCAATGTATCTCTAAGTGGACGCTTGACTGACTATCCAGTTCATAGAGCTAAAAAATCCTAAAAACTAAGACATTGATGTTTCTACACTTATATCTATAATGCACACTTTATTAATTATTTAATATAAACCATCTTGATGTGAATTATTTATTTTGTACATTGATCCCAGTTTACGGATATATATCTACTATCCAAGGCTTTTCTTGAATTGGATTAACAGTATATATTCTAAGATTCAGATATAGTGTTTTATGGTGTTTATAGCTTAACCTACTTCAGGCACGGGCCTATTTCACGTATTTAACTTCAAGATTGAACATTGCACAAAACCAATATACTCTATTCACAACGTGAACAAGTATATTAGCATTGGGGAAACTTTACATAACACGTTTGTTGCATATTCATCGTAGCTAAATATTGTAATTTAATTGCATAAAAAACTAATAAATAATAAATAATATAATTAGGAAAAACAAATTAGATTTAGATACCGAAACAATTTGCACAATTTGTACATCAACTATATTTAGTCATTATATAAGAGTCAGCCTATTCGCTAGCCAAATGAATAAATTCTCTTCTATTTTGATTGTTTTAGCAGTGCTATTGGATTTAGCTGATCTAGCTAACAAGGTAAGTCATGCAGCCTACATAACGTGTGTAAGATTTCATTATGCATTCAACTATGCTCAACTATCCAACAGCCCAACCATTTGATTGTGACTTGGCGGTCATTAGATTGTCAAGTGAATCGAGATATTATTCCGTACTACAGATGCTTCATTGTTGATTCGGATAAGACGCTTTTGACAGCCGAATTTAGATATATTCGAGAAGTTGCAAGGATGAATACAAGCCTTACAGTATATTTTTGGCGGTCGCAAACGAAGGAATTTCGCAAAATATTTAGTTTATCTTTTGACATCTGCGACCTCAACAATAAGACAGTATTTCACAAGATGGTGAATATTGCCTACAAAAGTATAATAAAGAACAGCAATTATCCAAGAAAGTGCCCTTTACCCAAGGTGAGTCTCATTCCTCTCTCTTTCTCTCTCTCTCTCTCTGTGTAAATATTAATATAACTCTTTCAATATCTCGTCTACTTTTCAGGGCTTGTACTTCTATCGCAACGTTAACGTGGGTGAAAATCTTCCGCTCTTTTTTCCATCTGTAGATATTAAGGTGCAATTAGATTTTTTTACGTTGGATTTCTCACTTACAAATATTTCGATACGCGGAAATATAGCGCGCAGATAAACCGATAAATACTGCATGCAAATATGTAATTGACCGATAAGTAATTAATAAATTACTATCATAATAAATGCCTGAGCGATGTAATGACTCAGCTACAAATCTTTGATAGGAATCAATGCTATTTTAATATTACTTTCAGAGGCAACAAAAAGCTTCTAATATTATTATAAGATATTGTCGACTTTCATCCCAAGCAGCAAGACAAACATTACAAAAAGCTAATATACTCTTCTCGTACACCACAAATATTATTAAACATTTTAAATTGTCCTCATTTGACAAAATTTTGACATTTGCAATTTATTTCGCAAAACACTCTCAGCTAAAAATTAAGAACAAAATTGAATAAAAAAAAGTTAAAAATATAATTAGAAATCAGAGTTCGAAATAGATTCATAGTAGATGTAGATATAAAAACTGTTTTTAAATTACCTTAAATATTAATTATAGTCAATGCAAAAACGTCAGCTAATTCGCTTACAATAAAAATATTTAGTCATTGCAAAATCGTCAGCCGATTCGCTTGCCAAATGGATAAATTATATATTTTGGCAGTGCTTTGCTATACGCCTATGGCCGCGCCAGCCAACCAGGTGTGTTGTTTATTCGTTTGTCATTAACATAGCGCTTCTTTCACTAAATATGCCTAACTATACAGCAACGCGACCATTTGATTGTGACTTGGGAGTCGTTTAATTGTAAAGTAGATCGTGATTTCATTGTGTCCCATAGATGTGTCATTGTTGATAAGGACAAAACACTGTTAACAGGCGAATTTCAATATATTCGAGATTTGCCACAGCTGAATATTAGCCTAGCCATCTATACTCGACGAGGGAAGTCGAAGGAATTTCGCAAATCATTATATTTGGCTGGAGATGGCTGCCAACTCACCGGTAATGGATTAGTTAACAAAATTGCGAATATTGTCTACAAAAGTATAATAAAGAACAGCAATTATCAAAAAACGTGTCCTATTCCTAAGGTAAATCTTTTATTATATTCTTCACATCCACTCTTTGCATATCTCTGTAAATATTAACATATCTCTCCCTATTTATATCGAATAATTTTCAGGGCTTCTACTACTATCGCAACATTAACTTGGGTGAAAATATTCCAATTTTTTTTCCTACTGTGGCATTTCATGCAGAATTGAACTTTTTTACGATTGAAGCAAAATTTATGAATATTTCAGTAAGTGGAAGTACAAACAGAAGAAAGAATAATTTGCATTTTTAATGTATAATTTAATCTTAAAGATCTTTTATTCGAAATATTTTGATTAAAGATAGACGGCATCTGAAAATCCACATTGCATTTATTATACACTTAATAGTTTCAACAAGATTTAAATAAAATCAAGAAATTCAAACTCAAAATTCGATTGAATCAGGATTATTTATATAGCAATCGAACAATCATAAATTATTATTTAATAGAAGAAAAACAATTAAAAAAATAAAAAATTAAGAGATTTAGATAGCAACCACGAAATATATTTTGTCAAGCTAAAATTATAAATTTAATTGCTTAAAAAATTATAGAAAAAATAATTTAAATCAAAGCTTGAAATTGAAATTGATGAAAATTACTAGATGTCGATACGGAAACTGCTTTCAATTGCATTATATAGTTAGTCATTGCAAAAACATCAACCGATTCGCTTGCCAAATGGATAAATTATATATTCTGGCAGTCCTATGTTATATGCCTATAGCAGCGTCAGCCAACAAGGTGCGTTTTTATAGCCGTTAATACAAAGCATCTTCAATTTAATATACCCTACTATACAGCAGGCCGATAATTTGATTGTGACTTGGGAGTCGTTTAATTGTAATGTAAATCGCAATGTTATTGGATACCATAGATGCTTCATTGTTGATCCGGATAAGACTCTGCTATCGGCCGAATTTGAATATATTCGAGCATTTTCACATATTAATATTTCCCTAGCATTTTATGTTCGACGTGCACAGTCAAAGATGTTTCGCAAGACTTTAGTTTTACGTATGAATTATTGTGAGCTCAATCTTAATAAATTAACAAACAAAATCGGGAATATTGCATACAAAAGTATAATAAAGAACAGCAATTATCCAAGGAAGTGCCCTGTGCCTAAGGTAATTCTAAATAATCCTAACTCTCGCTCTTCTATCGCAATGTAAGTTTTAATATATATCTCTATCTTGTTTACTTTCAGGCCCTCTACTATTTTCACAACATTAACATATCGGAAAATATTCCGCCTTTTTTCCCAACTGTGGCTTTTAAGGCAGAGATATATATTTTTTCGATCGATATCAAACTAATAAATGTTTCGCTAAGTGGAAATTGTACACGCAAATAAACCAATAAATATTAACGATATTATATATATATATATATATAATAATAATAATATTTTTCGCTCTGTTTTTGAAATGGTGAATTCAAATTAGGATTAAATCAAGTTAGAATAAAAATCAGCATACATGTAGGTGATAAATTAAAATAAAAGTATAATATATATATGGTACACATACAGTTAAGGAAAGAGCTGCTGATATCTTTGCAGATTTGGGCGGTCAATAAACTGAGGAGACGTCTACAATTAATATATGCTGAATTCCGAATTAGCAATCGAAATCGGATCAACAAGAATTTCTTTGAACAGGAAAAATGGAATGCTTGTTAGAATTGCCAATTACCGAGTGGATATACGTGGCCTGTCTATCAAGTGGCGATGATTACGCTGATCAGCGGACATCTCCATCCATTACTAGAGCATTATTTACGATTCAAGCTCAAGATGCCAGCCACTGACAAGAAATTTCACAACATCATGACACTTGAAATTGCCGCAAAATTTATTGCCTCGCCGTTTGCCTCCCACCCGCCTCCGCCTGCTGAGCTTTGTGTAAACCAGTCTTCGGTGTTCGGTCTTTGGTCTCCGATCTCCAGCCTGCAGTCTTCAGTCTCTGAGCTCAGACTTAAATGTCAAATGGCGCACGAGCTAAGAACACAATTCCCAACAAGAGATGCAACCTACACCAAATGCTAACCGGAGAATGCAGCAGCCAAGCATTTGACATTTTCAACGGTCAACAAAAAAGAAGCAAAAGACCAGCTCAAGTGGCTCGTAGTTGGGGCTGCTGGACGTGCTAGTGTAAGTGGGTCAGTGTGGATGGAGCTCTGGAGCTAACCTTGCCAGCTTTCGTTTTCATTGAGTTGGGAAAAATTACACAATTGCCGCTGCGTGCTGACTCAGCGGGCACTCCAACCACTGGCAACTGGTACCCGAAAGACAAGCGTTTAATCTGACGGCTTTTTCTGAGGCTTTTGGCTTGGGTGGGCAGTTGGCAGCAGAAGAGGTGCGGCTGCGCAGGCGGCCAGGCCCAACATGTTCGCTTGTCTCGCTTTTTTTTTTCTTTTTGTGGCAATCGGCAACACTTGACCAGTTTTTTACACATGCTCTTCCGCTTACGCTCACTATTCATCGCTCTCTTCATGTTTGAATCGGCAACCGGCAATGCGGTTGTTCAACTCTCCGCATTATGTTGCAAGTGATTCTTGCATCTTCGTAATCGAATTTATTTACATTTTTTGCATTTGTTCCATTCCAACAGAAATTAGCTAGTAATCGTGGTAATCGCTTTTGCATGATATTATCGTCAGAGATTGACCCATTTTCCACAACTAATTAACATTTGCCAAGATCCATTACCCATTGCCGTTTTGAACTCAATTATCGTCTTGCCTCATCAGCAGCTTCGCTAGCCAAAACAAACAAAAAGAGCCAAACCCGATCCACAGCAATGCGAGTATTACAACAATTTGCAGTTTCAGTCTATGCCACATATATTGTATGTCACTGTCCTCTGTGCCGAGAGATCCCCCTGCCCGAAATTCCCCCAGTAACATTACAAGAATCCGAGCTCTAGCAGCCGTAACATCTTCGAAACGAAATACAGAGCCAACATAGATATGGAGAGCAATAGAGCGCCTATAAACTGGAGAGACAAAGCAAGAGACCGAGAGAGAGAGAGAGAGTGCGAAGACAAGAGCGAGAGAGCGTGAGCAAAACTCTCAAGCGTAAAACTGGCTGAGAGAGTGAGAGAGTATTTTGCAGGGTTCGGCTGCATTTTGGCGAAGGCAACCAAACGTGGTCGAAGCTTGCTGCAAAAAAACTCGTTCTGGCTTATTTCTAAATAACGGCATTACGAAGATGAACGACCGGACAGACGCCGACGATCCGCACACTTTTGCCGTGCCCATTACCATATTCAGTATGCATAAGTATTATGTGAAATCCAACGATGTCGCTTGACAAAAACTCTCTATCGAGAGACGACCGAAATGTGTATATGTTATATTATTGATTTATATTTGCATTAAAGATCATTAGATCCAATCGTCTGCAATAATTTAATTGTGCTATTTATGTTTAACGATTCGCAATAGTATTTAAAATCGACTTAACGGTTCCTAAGCTTAACCTCGAAATCAACAATTTAAAAAGTAAAAGTATTCTACTTCTCGCATCACATTTATTCGAGCCATAATTATGAAGCTGCTCGCAAAAAGCTAACAGCATGATGGTTGACTGGCTGGCCGAAAGAGCAGCAACAGCATCTGCAGCTATGGCAATTGCAACTATTGTCAATGTAGTTGTGCTGTAACTGTATCTGTAACTCTATCTCTATTTTATACGTCTCTCACGCCAAGGCGCTCGCTGACACGCGGGCTCCAGCTGCGAGCGCAGGAGACGCTGACAAAAGTCGCGGCTATATAAAGCACTTAAATAGGGCCGCCGCAGCACAGTTCGCATCGTTGCAGCTTTCACTTAACCAACCGCACGGGCGCCGCATCAAATCGCGCATTGCAACTGCATTTAACTGTAAATGTACACAGCATCTAACGGCTATCAACGCAATCCTTGCAAGTGAATCGTCAGCTAAGCAATCGAAATGAAAGTGTTTGTAAGTTCTGATATTGGTGGAACGTCAAGTTGGTTCTGCATGGGCTGTGGTTTGTGCCATTGTGGTGTCAAGTATAAGTTCAATAATAATGAATTATTAATAATAATAATGTATAGAGTACAAAATAGCTCAAAGTATAATATCAATCATAGAGCCAAGCTAAAGCCGCAGAAAGACGCTAAAGAAATTATCGATCTGGTCTATGATTAAATTATTCCATTATTAATATCATTCTTTGATTTAACTATTTTATACAAAAGTTTATTTTGTATAAAATGAAGTTCAATTAACTATATTAAAGTTAAATAAATCATTACAAAAAAAAAATTGATATTCTGAATATCTTTTAAGAAATCAACTGCTGAAATGTATACGTAAATAATTTTAAAAATTAAAATATTGCATGTTTATTAGAAAATGTATTTATTATATAAAATGTTATTTATTTAACACTTTTAATTTATTATAATTAAGAAGAAACAAATTATTTAAAATGTTGATAATTTTAAATTGGATCATTTAACATTGTATTTTATTTTTTAATTCAATATTTTTCAGGGTTTTTTTTTAACAATTTAGCTATTGTTTATTTATTTAAGAAAATGATCAATAAAATTATAAAAATATAATTTAAAAGTAATGTCAGTGTTTTTTATTAAAAATTTTAATATATTAAAAATTTAATATATGTATTTTGATTTAAAAATTTAATAATATAATAATATAATAATAACAATTATTATTATAATGCTACAAAATTGTTGACATTGCTATAAAATTAACAAAAATTTGAGAAATATTTATTTTATTTTAGGAAAATTAATAAATAGCTTTAATTAAATATATATATATATATATATATATATATATTTTTTTATATAATACGAATTTAAAAATGTAATATCATTCTTATCAATATATCAATCAATTTTTATAATTAATGTAAGCCGAACTGTCTAAAAAACCATTAATATAATTTCAATTTCCTTTAAATTTAGATACTTTTTGCGCTTTTTGCCCTTTCGTGCCATGCACAGCATCACAACCAGCATCAGCATCAGCAGCAGCAGCATCACGCCCACCTAAACGCTAACAATATACCGCGCGATGAGAAGGGGGACCATCGGCGTGAGGATCAACGCGAGACCAGCACCTGGATACCCATACTGAAGTACAACAAGGAGCAGAGCGAGGATGGCAGCTATAAGACCGAATACGAGACCGGCAACAGCATTGTGCACGAGGAGACGGGCTTCCTGAAGGACTTCGATACCAATCCCAACGGCGTCTTGGTGCAGCACGGCCAGTACTCCTACCAATCGCCAGACGGCACCCACGTCAACGTTCAGTACACGGCCGATGAGAATGGCTTCCGTGCCACAGGGGATCATATACCCACACCGCCAGCAATACCCGAGGAGATACAGAAGGGTCTGGATCAGATCTATGCTGGCATTAAGCTGCAGCAGGAGCGCCTGGAGCAGCGTGCTAAGAGCGATCCAGGCTTTGCCAAGAAGCTGGAGGAGCGACGCTTGGCCAACCAGAATGGCCAGTACATTGGCTTGCTGGAGAATCAGTAGAGAGTCGGCGCTCACCCAACATAAACCAAAACCTCTCAACCAGATAACGTGCTGTATATTTTGAACATTTTCCAAATTTTTACAACTTTACAACTTGCCTCCTTCAATGACCATAACCAACCGAGAGACTGTGATTTCTGTTATAAATTCTCAAAAAAACAAAAAAAAATAATGAATCTAACACTTTGCAAACAGCCACAGCACACAGATATTTATGTTAACGATCGTGAAAGTTTTGTTGAATAAAAGAAAATAATCACAATAAAAGCGGAAAAACAAAATTTCCATTCAACACACACGCGACCCCAAGTAAACATTATTCAATGATTTTCCATTTCCATATTATACCCACACACACCTGTACAGTGTACACACCTATGCACATACCTCCATAATGTTCACAAAACGTGACAATGCGCAATGGGTGTTTTTTTTTTAATTCTTTTTTTCAGTTTCTGTTGGCTGTTTTTATTGTTATTATTATTGTATGATTTTTGTATTCACAGCTTAAATTACCTCATGAGTCCGTTTGTTGATCCCATTCCATGGTGTATAAATATTTAATATTTTCCAATTTTCCATCAGCGCAGTTTTCCATATGCCTTACTTTGTGCATGTGGCACAGTCACAGACTTTTGACAGTCCCGTCAGACCAGCTGTTGCATAATTTTTTGGCAACTTTTCTTTTGACGTTTTGACTTGGTTTCGATTTTTGCAAGTGGTTTCGTCTCGAAGTCACTCGAGAGCTGCTTCACTGAGCTCCAATCCAAGAAAATGAAAAACAACTGCGACTGGAAAATCTGAATTATGAGATGCACATGTGAAGCTTACGAAACTTATGTGAAAAGTATTGAAGTCGTGAAAACTATGGGAGCGATGGCAACGCGTAAGCAAATATCAATGGGAGAGAGTTTTGCAATAAGAGATGAGAGGAGCTATATGATGATATAGGAGAAAATCTGTTCATGAAATAAAATAAAATAATAAGGAATAATTGGAAAATCGAATTTTTATATCCAGAGTTCGTATAGACTTAGCCATGCTAATATGTAGTAATAAAAACTCGGAAGCCCTTTAATGCGCATTATAATGAATTGATATACATCTCTCAGCTCCAATTGAAAGAAAGTCATTAAGATAGAAATAGAAATATTTTATTCGTCTTCAAGACAAACTCCATTGAAATCTCTTCACACTTTTCGGCCAACTATTGTTTTACCGTTGGGCCAATCAATGTGGTGAAAAGTTTGGCCCCCAGCCATCGTCGTCAACTTTTGGAGATATTTACAGACAGCTCGCATAAACGGTGCCAAAAAATCAACAAGACAACTTTTTTAGTAGCACAAACGAGACGAGTTGGCTAATAATTTGCATAAATCTAGCATATGCGAAGCTTTACAGAGTATATGTTTGATAGAGATATATGTACGTATATATGTATATATGGTTATCTATCTAGAACCCTCTACAGTGAGTACTGTGCTCGGCATAGCGAAGTATTTCAAGCCCGCTGCATTTTCACCAACCACAACGAAAGAATGTTTATTCGCCATTAAATTTTAACGCTCTTGCGCATAATTAAGCGAAAACTGAACAAAAGAAAACATTTCAATAGCCATGATTAAGAATGTTTCTCTGGCCGTCCACTCCATGGTGCTATAGCAGCAGCCCAAGCGGCCGCAAATTGATTTGGCCAACGTCAGTTGCCGTTTAGAAGCCGCCGTGTTTAGACCACGAAACGTGCAAAAGAAACAACCAAACAGAACGTGCAGAGCGCAGAGTGAAAAATAAAAATAAAGAAAATAAGAAAAAAAAAAAAGAAAAAGCAGAAATCTTAAATCTGAATTCTGAAATCAACATCAACAAAGTGCGAATATCGATGGGCAGGTGGAATTGAGAGTCGGTAGCCAGCTTGAACAATGAGTTGTTGCCGTTGTTTTGTGTGCCAGCAGCAACAACAAATCTTAACAATAAAACGAAGCTAACTGTGAATCGAAGATACACAACAAAAACTCACCACAACAACAACAACAATAATATCCACTCAAGAAGTGGCACATCATTTCAGTAAATAGAAACCGAAACCGAAACCGAAACGAACTGAAACCGTTCGAACCGTTGTCTCTTAGTCCAGTTTAACTATGGCCAGCAAACAGTTGTCTCTTCGAATCTTGTGGCTTTTGTTCGCGCTGAGCCGTCAGCCGAACGTCCTCGGCCAGGAAGATCCGGACGCCCAGCAATTGCAGGGGCTGCGACCACGGGGTCGCGTACGCATTGCGGATATGCGAACGCCAGCCGCGCCAGCCATGCTGGGCCACGGCTCAACCAACTGGCCGGGCTATGCTCCAATCGTGCCCAACCTAATGCCAGCGCCCGGAGCAATGCCCATACCGGCCAGCTCCACGGTGCACACGCACATTCCGCTTCTGCGCGAGCAACTGGATAGCAATACGCCGAGCGAGCAGCATGGCCAAGATACTGTGGTGTACGGCAACTGGAAGCCGGAGCATCCACAGATACCTGACGCCGGCGAGGAGCCGCCAAAGCAACGCAAATATGGTCGCCTCGAGGCCATGCTCATGGGCATGCCAGCTGATGGTGAGTGGGTAGAGCTAGACCCAGATTGAGTCAAGCTAGCTTCATTTGATCTGAATTGCATAATAGCTCTCAAAACACTCATCTGCTTACACTTGTTGCAGCTACCGATAGGCGCGACACATCCAGCGAGGAGATGTTGCCGGAAACAGAGCAACGCACTGCATCTGTTGGCTATCACAATCCATATTCGCGTCGCGATAGCTTCGAACGTTCGCAGGAAACCCGCGGTCGCTGGCGCATACCATCCCAATTGCAGCCGTCCCAGCTGCAGCCGCAGCCGAAGCCATCAGCGATTAAAGTAGTGCGCGTGAATGCAACGGATCCTCTGATGCGAGCGATGGCCCAGCAAATCAACGAGTCCGTAGAGACAACGACAGCCGTACAGAGGCGTCAGCATATGCAAACCACAGAGGATAACTGGATGCCGCTGCCCTATCCATATCCCACGCCCACCTTTGAGAGCACGCAGCCCGTGCCCCGAGTGAGTCCAGTGATGAGCAGCACGGCAGCGCCCACGCTCAGCTCGGGCCTTGCGGAGTCCACAACTGTGGCGCTCAATTGGCCCACAGACTTCCTGGATGCCACGCCCAGCAGCACTGAGCGCATCTACACAGATGCCGGCAGCAGCAGCATCGATCGTGTCGATCACATCGACAGCATCGATCGGCTCGACGACGATATCGATGACTATAAATACTATGAGGAAAATCTCAACTCTGCTCAAATGCAAAGCGAGCTGAGCGTGCCGGAGACTCAGGTGCCGCAGGTGCCGCTCAACATCACACGCGTCGGCATTCCCTACGAGGAGCGCAACTCCGCCGAGGAGCCGAATATCTGTGTGCCACTGACCGTATCGGAGATGGCCACGGAGAGCTCGACGGCGGTACTGGTAGAAGTGGAACGCGTCTATTGCTTTCCGCTGCCCAAAGTTGAGATCAAGAACGGCAAAGTTCGCCAGCAGTTCGTGCCGCCTGCAACGGAGCAGGAGCCCAGCTCTAACGCCAATGTCACATCAGTGGACATGGATCAGCCTCAGCCAGAGCCGACAGCAGGTGCCAGTCATCCGACCAGCTGGGCATTACTGCTCAGCCTATGCAGCTACGTCTTGGTTCATTTATAGTCTACTTAACGCGATTACAAATCGCTGAATATTAACTCAGGGCCTATTTGTAATTAGAAATCGAAACATATTTATTTACACCATTAAAGCTGAACCAAACCCGCGTAATTGAGTTATCTTTTTCTCACTTAGCTTATATTTTAGTGAAGAACACAACAGCCTCCAACTTGTGTGACGCGTAGATGACGTCAATTAGTTGCTTCGAGTGTTTAGCTAAATTATGTTTATTTTGATCTTCACTTACCTGAGAATTAATTTTGTGATTAAGTTTTCAAATTACTGTGAAGCATTGGGCTAAGTTAAGCAATTGTGTTTTTAATTGATCCACTCCAATTGATCTCAACAGGATCGCCGTTGGATTCCAATATCTGCATGACTATGGACTATATAGCTCTGGCAACATCTCGAGTTGGTTTATGCCAAGAATTGCTTTCTTCCTATTAGTTGCCGCTGAAATAGGTGCACGTATACGTATATCTTTCTTTCAGCCTCTTAGCAATACTAGCTCACGATCCAAACCTCTTGCAAATAAACCATAGATATCGCGAATTCTAATCAAATAAAGCTATGAATAATATAAGTTATTAAAGCATACTTTTTGGCAACACATTTACCAATTATTCAACCATAATATATCAAATTTAAGAAAATAACTAATAATAATCAGCTGGGATTAACTCGATTATTTCGATAATAGTATTGGAAGCGAGAAACATTATTGATTTCGAGCAAACAACAAATGCGGTGAGTTTTTTTTTTTTTTTTTCAAAAATACCTAATATTTAATATACTTCACAGGGACATATAAATTCATTTCACAAATATTCGTACACGTACTTAAATAGGAGTCACTAGACTAATACAAATACACCCTATCGATCTACGCTCGACTGGGTCAGTTGCTCTTTAACCGTGCGACGCAACACTTTGCCGCTGGCAGTTAGGGGTAGTTGGTTGGTGAAGTAGACGCCTCCATGCAGCTGCTTGTGGTTGACCACCAGCCGCTTGGCCACATGCTGTTTGACCTGGTCTGCGGTCAAGGAGCTGCCGGGCCGCTTTACTATCATGGCAGCAGGTGCATCGCCGTACTTTTCGTCGTAAAGGCCCACGACACACACCTCGGTGACTTCGGGCAGCTCGGCAATGACGGCTTCGATATCGTTGGGCGAGTATTGCATGCCCAAGCACTTGTAGATCTCCTTCTTGCGGTCCACAATGTATAGATGATTTTGCTCATCGAAGTAGCCCAGATCGCCCGTATGGAACCAGCCGAGAGAGTCATGCATGCGCTGAGTTTCCAGGGGATTGCCATAATAGCCCTTCCAGTTGCGGCCATGGTTCACATAGACCTCCCCGACCTTACCGTAGCCCAAATTCTTGCCGTCCTCATCGACAATGCGAATCTTAATGCCGGCATTGAGTTTGCCAACTGTGTTGCCTAATTTCTCATCAAAGGGACCGGCGCACACTCCTCCGAATTCTGTAGTTCCGTAACCAAAATAGACATATCCTCTTTTAATTAGGTTCTGCAACTTCTGCAATGTCACCGAGGGTATCCATCCGCCCCCGACGGCTACTAAATAAACCGAGGCCAGCTTCTCCGGCGTGACCTGCGGGCAGGCGACCAACTCGCTGGCGTGACGCGGTGCACAGCTGATGATATTGATCTTATACTTGGCAACGAGCTCTAAGATATTCTCCGCACTGAAGGGCTTGTCGGGTATGATGCGCGTGCAGCCATCTGCGACGCAGTACATAAAGTTGATCAGACCTGAATACCAGTCCAAGCTGGAGCCACAGTAAATGACTGCCTCAGAGTTGAGGAATCTGCAAGGGATATAGCCCGATTATCGAGTCCCAACTAACTGAGGAATTGATTAACACTTACGGATTGCTACATGACAGCATGTAGTTGGCCATGCACACAGCCTTCGGCTTGCCCGTCGTACCAGACGAACACAAAATGGCCATGGTCTGCTCCCCGCCGAAGATCAAAGGTTGAGGTCTGTGATATAAATAACATATATAGATAAGCAGGACGTATTATTTATAAATCAATTTCAACTTACAGATAAAACATTTCAGTGTTAGTTGGGGCAAGAAATTCCTCCACGTATGGCACACCATCCACTTTACCTGTGAGCGTTACAAACTCAGGTGACCATGCGGCACTCGCCGCCTTCAGTTTCTCCAGGTCCGCAGCATCGCAGAAGAACAACGATGGCTTCGTTATCTCCAGCACATGTCTGAGTGTCTCGGGGTCCAGGATGGGGTTGACGGCGTGGAAGGGCGTGGCATTGAAGAGGCAGGCAACGGCCACTGGCGTAACATAGGTGCTGTTCTTGGCCGAAATGCAGATGACATCATCGTGGCGTAATCCGCGTTTCTTGAAATTCTGCGCCAGACGCACGGACCAATTGAATACATCCCGGTTTGTCGCAGTTTTTCCATCCGCCAGGCATATCTATAATATATGGCAATAAGTAAGCCATATATTTTTCGTCTATCTGCATTTCTTCTTCAGCTCACCTGACATATATGATTTGGGTTATTCCTGAGCTGATTGTGCACTATGCGACCGAATGAACAATCAAAATCGTACATGGGCGACAATTTCGAGCCACTCCAGACCCGTTCAATGGGATCGTAGTGGGTTTTGAAGAATTCGTCCATTCTATTTATTTTTATTAGCTCCGATCGCCTTCAGATTCAGCTACTAAATAACTAACTCGCTGAAGACCACTCAATTAAATAGTAAAAATATTGTCTTTTATCAGTAAATACTGAACTCACAGGAATAGGACCATAAACGTCATCAGCATTAACCAATAAGAATCGCATAGAAAATTTACGCCACGCTTATCTAACGCCAAGTCCAACTCATTATCAGCTGCACACGTATTTTTTAATGCCATTATCTTTGGATTCAGCTTCTATAGAACTTTAATTGATTGTATATAACGTGAAATCTGATCGAGGTAATCAGCTACTAGTCTGATTTTAATAATCTGGCAGTAAAACCCCTATATACCAAGTGAATGGAAAACTATATCAGTCGATTATTAATCTTAACTCATTCCGATTTATAATGTCTTTCCTGGTCATTGGCACTTCTAGTATTTCCAGATCATGCTTGAAGCATTTACCATTCAAGATTTTTAACTTCTTTTCAATCTAAAACGTGTATTTTGACAAATAAAACAATTATGTCATATAAAAAGAGATTTGAGGAGAGCTGAATCAATCAGATAATATTATCAATTTTGATATTCTGAAGTGCCATGCGAAATGCTTCCTCATTAACCCGTGCCTCAGCTTTATCAAATAAAATTCATATTATTAAGTTATTCAGAATCGTATCAAGATATATATGTATATATATATATATATATATATATATACATTTTTATGATAATGAGCTCAATTTAGCCAGCTGTATAATTAACCTGCCCGTTCCTCCGCTGTCCAATTGGAATCCGCACTTAACTATTCTTATTAGATTAGCTTAATTATAAACTTATTGTTTTCGGGCTATTTTAGGAATCAATGCTAGCGAAATCATCCAGACCCAAGTGTTCGATTTAGCGCTGAATCAGCTAGCCTTGATATTAGGCTATCTGCAAATGCTGAAAGGTTAAAATAAATTCATATCTGTTTTGGCATTCAACTTATTATGGCTCAAATTTATACTTTTTAAAATTGTTCTTGTTAAATATGTAATTGAAAGTCTGTTTGCTTGTGTTTATTCATGTTAAGCCCCTTATCAACCGGCTCTCAAGTACTCTTTCTCGTAACGTAAAGTATACAATTCATGTGAATATTTGTTCATTGGCTCAGTTGGGCTGAGCAAGAAACACCTCCTTGGCGGTCTTGCGAAGAGTCTTCCCGTTTACGTTGGCGGGCAGCTTATCCACAAATCGCACTCCGGCGCGCAGCTGCTTCTGCATGCCAGTCAGGCGCTTGGCCACATGATCAATTACCTCCTTGGCGCTGATTTCGCACCCTGAACGCTTGACTATCAGAGCGCCAGCCGCATCGCCAGCACGCTCGTCGTAGATGCCAACGACACAGACATCCTGCACCTGGTGCAGCTCCGCAATCGTACCCTCGATTTCCGTGGGCCAGTAGTGCAGTCCCTGGTACTTGAGGATCTCCTTTTTCCGATCGACAATGTACAGAAAGTTCTGCTCATCAAAGTAGCCCAGGTCGCCGGTATGGAACCAGCCCTCAAAGTCCTGCATGCGTCGCGTCTCCACGGCATTACCGTAATAGCCATTCCAGGCCTGTCCCGTGTGCACATAGATCTCGCCCACCTGGTTATAGCCCAGGCTCTTGCCGTCTTCGTCGACAATGCGGATTCTAATGCCCGGCAAGAGTCGGCCCGCTGAAGCGGTGTTGCTAATCCCAATGTTCACTGTTATGGCACCCACCTCGGTCATGCCGTAGCCCGAATTGAACATGGCCGACTTACATATCTCCTGGGCACGCTGCAGTGTGGTCAGCGACACCAAGCCTCCGCCGTAATTCAACATGCGCAAGGGCTGGAGAGCTTCTGGCGTGGCCTTTGGGCAGGTAACCAAAGCAGACAGATGCCTGGGCGGCACCACGGCATAGTTTATCTTGTACTTCTGAACCAGCTCGACAAAATAGGACGGCTCAAAGGGTCGGTTGGTTATGATGCGAGTGCAGCCAAACACAGTGCTGAAGACGAAGGCTAACAACCCGGTTAGCCAATCCAGCGAGCTGGCCACAAATATGACCGATTCGCTAGTCACGAGCCTGCCAAGTTAACATGGATTCAAAATAAGAAATTCCAGCAGCAAAAAATGGAGGAGATCTTACATGCTCTCCTGTATGAGTATACTATTCGAAATGCAAACGGCTTTGGGCAAGCCTGTGGTGCCCGAGGAGCACAATATGGCCACCGTTTGATCGCCGCCAGTCTTCAAAGGTTCCGGTCTATATAAAAGAGAATATATGTAATAATATATATATATATATATATATATATATATATATATATATATATATATTTGTACTCGCTAACTTACTGATAGAGCATTTCGGTGGTAGTTGGATCCAACAGAGTCTCTATCTTGGGCACGCCCTCAATCGGATCGGTCAAGGTGTATATCTCTGGATGCCATCCTAGCGTAGCCGCACGAATTTTCTGATAATCGGCACCATCACAGAATATTAGCATCGGCTTCGTTATTGCAAAGACGTAATTAACTGTGGCTATATTAATTAAATTAATTGCGATTACATTGACGCAAGCCAGATAAGATTGAAGAATATGATTCACACACCTTCGTCGAGCAAGGGGTTCACCGAATGGAATGGCGTGCCATTTAAGAGGCAAGCAACGCCCAAGGGCATGACATAGGTGGTATTTTTGGCAGCGATGCCAATCACGTCTTTGTGGTTGAGGCCACGATTTTTCAGATACTGCGCAATGCGCACGGCCCAGGTGATGCCCTGAGCATTGGTCACTGTGACGCCGTCGATGTCGTTAATCTACACATTTGAATAACTTTTGTAAGCTTCCATGAACTGGCATTAAGATATTTGGTTTACACGCACCTGACACACGTTTTTAGGCCAATTCTTCATTGTGTTGAAGATGACCTTGCCCACAGATATATCATAGTTATAGATGGAGCTCCGCTTGGCTCCACACCATGTATTATCCTTCTCATTGTAGGTTGTCGGTATTGCTGCCATACTGATGCCTCGCCCAAGATGCACTTACATGTAAGTTACCGAGACATATGTCCTATCTATTTATATTGTCAACTGACTGTAGATGATAAGTTGTTTTCTATACACTCTATCCATTGGAGTGGATCTGTAAGTGTGCATTCCCTGTTAGATCTAATCAGCACATAATAACTTAACCATCGATAGGGTATCAGAAGACATTTAAAGTACATCAATCCAAACACTCAATTGTCTATTCAAAACTATAAATGCATTCATTCATGTTCGCTTCATGCACAATAATCGCCTGAAGAGAGAACTAATCCAAAATGCATATTTTCGACATAAATCCAAGTCCAATAATAAGGTATAATAATAAGGTTGCTGACTATAAAAATCTTAGCAATCAATAAATTATGGCATTGTAATATTTATAGTTGGGCTTCCAGGTACGACCTATTGTATTGGGTAGATAATGATAGGCAGGTGTTTAAATGGATGAAGCTTTCGCTAATTTATAAACCAGATACTTAAAGCATTAGCGTGGAATTTCCCTTGATTACTTGACTTTGAACTGCGTAGATAAGATAACGCGTTATAATTAATAAGAAATTTTCAGCATTAGCTATTTAATACGGTTTGTACAAATATTTCTTTATTTTGTTTATTAATTAAAAAGTGGTATATTTTATATACAAGTCTTCGGCAACCTTTAACGGGAACTTAATCTAATTTTACATAACAAAAATGATAAAATTGAAAAACAATTCTATATCTCTATAGTGCGTCATTCCCAAGGCTCATAACCCGTGATATTGCTTCGAAATAAACAAATATGTGTACATGCCATTAAATTAAATCTCTTGGCGGCTGAAAACTTTCAAAAAATAAGATAACAGCCCTGTGCTTTTACATTTGAAAGTCGATATGGCAACGCTGCCAACAGCTGGTTTCTTATCTGCGGCTCGTTTATGGGCGGTATCAGCGTGGATAGTGCCATGTGCGTGTTATTCTTGTTAACTGCCAAAATAAGAGAGCATTCTGTTGATTAAAATTTAATATAATGGGAATAAAAGTAAACAATATCTTGCCCTATGGTAAATACACTTTCTATTATTCTCATATAGTATTGATCTACTTACACATTGTTAGACGCCTCTCTGCTGAAGGTAAATTTTTCACTGCCTGAACTGAATAAGAATGCATTGAGTTTATCAGAAAACTCGACTGTGACGGGTGATTATGAAGTCGCGTGGGCTCTGAAGGCTTTAATGCTAACCGACCTGACCACCCTCGCTGGAGATGACACAGCCTCCAATGTGAGGCGGCTTTGTGTGCGGGCAAGTTTTCCCTTTGAACCTCAACTTCTTGAGAAATCTGTTGAGGAGACTTTGCTCCCAGACATTCATTGTTCTGCTGTTTGCGTCTATCCCGCACGTGTGGCAGACGCGTATAAGGCACTGAAGCAGTTTGACAAATTGAATGATATCTCAATAGCTGCCGTGGCCACTGGCTTCCCTACAGGCCAATATAGTTTGAAATCACGTCTAGAGGAAATCAACTACGCTATAGAATCTGGTGCTACAGAGATTGATATCGTTATCAATCGACCGCTGGCGCTGGTTGGCGACTGGGAAGGCGTATACAACGAGGTGGTCCAGATGCGGAAGGCATGTGGCGATCGTGCACATTTAAAGACCATCCTGGCTATTGGTGAACTAGGCTCCATGGAAAATGTTAGTATATACTACTCCAGGTCAACCCTATCTAATTTGCCTACTCTTTGTTTGCAGGTATACAAAGCTTCTATGGTGTGCATGCTGGCGGGAGCGGACTTTATCAAGACTTCCACAGGCAAGGAGGCGGTGAATGCTACATTGACCGTTGGCCTGGTCATGATATACGCCATACAGGAGTTTAAGCGAAGCACTCAACAAATTGTGGGCCTGAAGCCAGCGGGCGGCGTACGAACTGTGCGTGACGCCATCGCCTGGATGACGCTAATCAAGAATACTCTCGGCATGAAATGGCTGCAGCCAGAACTCTTCCGATTCGGTGCCTCGGGTCTGCTCGATGATATTGAAAAGGTTGTGCGCAAGGGCATCGCTCAGCACGATTAGCTGACGGCAGATTCTGATTGCCACACGAAGCATTCCCAAAAGAAGCTTTACACGTCATTATGATTCAACTAAACACGTTGTTTGGTCTACTGAGCATTTATCCCCATAATTGAGTAATATGTAACATGTATAAATATATTTTTGTATTTTTGTAACCGACTACAATTAAATAACAGTTGTCCTGACCGCAGTGCACCGCTAAGCAGGCTGCTTCATAGCTTCCGTTGGCTTGTAGCTGTATGTGAGCTGGGCAGGCGCGGCCATCAGATCATCCTCGGGCAGCTGTTCGCCGTGCTGCAGCAATTCGGCGGGCACGGCACTCGACTCCTTATGCGGCTGGTTGTCCGGCGTCTTCACATGCATATCAACCGCGAAGAAAGAGTCGTCAAAGTTGATGCGATTGCGCTCATCCTGCTCCAAATAGATTGCCTTGGGTGCAACTCCGCCCATTGCCTTCTCGTATGTATTGAGCCACTTGAGGTTGACGTGCTTGGCGGCCGCATTGAACTTCTTCGGCGTCTTCTTTGGCTTGTCGGCGTAATAATTGCGCTCCTGTTGCAATCTCTGTGGCGGCGGCGCAATTTTCTCCATGTGCCGACTCTTGGCGTCCAGCTTGGGGTCAATGTAATCGTAGAGCGGCAAGTAGAAGTTGTACGGCTGATCTGTGGGTGGCAACATGTACTGCTGTGGCTGCATCTGCATCTCTACCTGGGGCTCTAACTGACTGCCAGCCGATTCAGAATCTTCGACCTGGGCAACCGGACCAAATATTTCACCTGCACGCCGGAGCAAATGCTCCAGCCGTTCAATAGTTATGATTTGCGGATGCAATAGCTGCACATCCTCCTGCAGCTGTACACGTCGCTGTGCTATTGATGACGTGGGCGTGGCTGCCACACTTGAGCAAAAAGCCCACAACAGCAACTAAAGAAGAGAGAAAGAGAGAGACGAGTGTTTTTGGCAACAGATCTTACGGTTGCAGCTCCAGGCACACTCACTATAAATGACCCATTCGACATGGCGAGTTTTGTTGAGCCTTTGTAGCGTAGCTATTATTAGTCCATATACGTTGTTGGAGCAGCTGTCGTCAGTTGTCGTTGCAAAGATCGCACAATGAGTAAGGCGGTCTGGACACAGCGAATTCATTTATACTCCACACACTGCAATCATTTTCCATTTTCCCAGTCTTAAAACGGAAGCTCTCGGAAGTCTCCACAATCAACAATAGCAACAACTGCACTCCAGGCACAGTTAGCTGGAAAACGAGTTTTCCCAGTGAAAAAGAAATAAATATATAACGAGACAACTCCACACACACACACATGCCTGGCTGCATAATAATGTTAATGTAACAACCCAAGCGACGAACAACCTGAAGTTGAACAAACTGGATGTGTGTTTGTCACTGGTAATGAGTTCGTTGCAGCCAGAGGCAACGAGCGAAATTGCGTCAAATGGTCAAGTAATCGCTGCAAAATTGTCCAATCCCAAAGAAAAGTCGGCCGCTTGCACCAAGTGCATTGACTTTAACAGTGTGTAAACGTTATGACAATAACAATGGAGCTGCCTGGGTAGACGAATTGAAAATACTCTTACCAATTTCCAAAATTGAAATGCATTAAGAGTGATTCAAAATATTTTCCACATTCTTTATATAGTTATATCAAATAAAAATATAATTTTTTCGTAATTCGCATTGAAATTTTGCTTATTAATTATAATAAAATTTCTGACTTATTCAATCCTTGATTTATACCATTTAGAAATCTTTTTTAAATATTATCAATGCATAAATAAATGTATTATACCCATTTTAAATTAGTGTACAAAATTGTCGTTCACATAATTTCCGCAGCGTGAGATGTGAACTCGTTTCGATTGTTGCAACAAGAGCCAAACACATTTGTTATATTTTCTATCTTGCCAGCCGTAAAAGTGCAAGTTCAAAGTTACAGGAAATACTAGACCGGTGGCAATAGCAACAAAAAAGCATTAACAAATTGTAACGATTACATCTTGTTCATTGACTCTATATGAGACAAACAACTATATAATTTCGGCACTGTTCGTATGGGGGATCATGTTTGCTGTAACTCGGGCAAACCTTTTATGATAATATCCAGTGCTTCCATGTCTTTGTTAACTGTATCTTTCAGCACCTCCATGGCGCGCTGCTGCATAGTCATTATGGTTCTCATTTCATCCTCGGCGCTCTTATCTAATGCATATTCCGGCAGACCAGTGCTAGAAAATTGACTGCGCTGCATCCGAATCTGGGAGAGTAGCTCGCTCAGCCGGCCCTTGAACTGAGTGGGCGCAGAAACAACAGCCTGCATATTCTGAAGCTTAGTGCGCAGTGCCTCCTCCTCGGGCGTCAATGTGGTGCCCACCTTGCGGGTGCATTCCTGTTTCACAACGATCTGTGGAAGCAATTTTATAATTTAGAGCATATCTAAAAAGATTTCAAATTTATTCCCTTACCCTAAGTATGCGATGGCTCATTTCGGCTAACTTCCGTTTGTGCTCCATTATCCTGGCTGTTGCGGAAGCATGGCGTCGCCGCAGTTCCTGTAACTCGCCTTCCACCTTCTTCATATACAGCGCATGCGTAACGGTCTCCTGTTCCTGGCATTTTACGCGCCATTTTAAATCGTTGAAACCAATCATGGGCACAGGTATAAATTGACTGGCATCTGGGTTGTCTAAATTGGCCTGCCGCCACATGCGTGGGTCAACGCTGCGCGGGGGATTCTCCAGATATTCTTTCAATTGATCCTCATCGGGTAGCGTAAGTGCCAAGGCTTCCGCCAGTCCCAGATTCGTCAACTGTGGCTTCACTGTGGCCTGATTTAAATAAGTGGCCAGCTCAGTGGCAAGTATCCGCTTGCTATCATGTGGACCATGCGGAATCTGCACTTTTTCCTCCACATAGATAACCATTTGACACTTTTTGTTCTCCAGCTCTTTCAAAACGTCGATGTGCACCAATAGATTTGGCTTGCTGCCCATTAGACTGTGCAGGGTTTGTACAATCTGTTGCTGTTGTGTCCTATAAATGCAAACGTGTTCAAATTAATGAAAGTGAAATTCAGATAGGCACTTAAACACTCACTTAATCGTTGCCAAGTCCCGATCAAAGTTGAGTGCGACTAGCCCCAGCTTGTTGTCCTTTCCAGGCATGCGACTGTAGCCAATAGCCTTGAAACGACATAAGTAATTCTCCTGCGTAATGTCCACTGGTGCTGCACTTTGGGAGTAAAATAATTTGCCAGTGCCCCACATTGCCTGAAGGTAGTTCCATTTGGCTACAATATTATCACGCTCATCACCAAAGATGGAGACATTTAGAATAGCCTGTGCAAACGCTTCATCCGCTGAAATTGGCACAGGCTGCTGCTGTGGCTGTCCCAGCATAAAGTTTGTACCGCCAAAGCCTCCAAAGCCGGGCGTCACTGTCGGCGCAGCTGGTTTTCCGAAAGCTGCAACAATAATTACAATAATTAATATGTTTTCTATGAACGGAACTGAGGCAATTTTACCTGATCCAAATGTGTTACCACCAAATGCTGACGTCTGGCTGGCGCCAAAGCCACCAAATGCTGGTGTTGTTGTCGTTGTTGCTCCAAATCCAGAGAATCCGCTAGCAGGCGCGTTGCTTGACGTTGGCAGCTGTCCAAACCCACTAAAAGCAGGCGGAGCCGAACTTGCGGGTGTTGAAAATAAACTGGACTGATTTGTCGGTGCTGCCGTTCCAAAGCCACCAAATCCACCGCCCAGTGTTGCAGCGGGTGCACTTGTTGAAGCACCGAAAGCTGTAGGTGCGGCACCAAACGCAGACGTTGACATATTGCTTCCAAAAGCCGGTGCCGCAGCTCCGCTCGTTGCACCAAACGCTGAGCCGAACATACCACCCGCTGTCCACAAAAAAGATAAGTATAATAGAAAGGGGTCAGCGTTTGAAATATTTTGTTGCTGCTCCAGCTTCCGCGTAACATATCTTATCAGTTAGAGAGACGTATTTAGTGAGGGCTAAGACTTAGTGTACTATAGAAGCTGGACAGCAGCAGATGTGTTTATTTTTCCCACTATGTCATTACTCATTGTATTAGTAGTATTTCTGCTGGCTTGCGTTGCTCATATCGGCTACGTTATTCACAAAAAGGAGTAAGTCCAGTCTTATTTCTCTATTCTTTTTGTAGGCATCTAATTACTTTTTGAATATATACTATATTTCCAATTATTTTAGAATTAGTCCAAAGAAAATACGTGTGAGCAACTTTCAGGATGCAAAGAAGTTGCTCACTCTGCTTTCAACTGCTGACCCCCAACGCTATTTGGCGAAAAGGGCTTGACCGAAAATATGTTTTAATGCCGCATGCATTCTTCGTGCCATTCCCACCTGATGAATGAAATGAGATGTCTACTTACGTTTAGCCGGCGTGCTTGTCGCACCCAACGATGTGTTGCCACCAAAGAATGACATAATGACTATTATTCAGCGCTTCTGTTTATATTCCTCGCTTAGGACTGAACAGATGTAATATGCTTTTTAAGTAAAAACTATTTGTAAAAAAACTAAAAACCAGAAATTTTGGCGCTATCAACACGCTCAACAATGCTATATTGGGAAGGAGAAAATTTCGATAGATTTGGTCTTGTCAAGCAATCGATATATTACACAAAATAATAATTTCAATTCGATGTTTTCATCGGATAGAATAATGATTAAAATGACAAGAATCACATATTGGGCTTGTGACGTCATAAACAATCATTTTCATAACAATGTACAATAATCGGGTCCTCTCACTGTTAGTAAATTTATAATGATTTAATTTTCATTTTGATGCGCTTATTTAATAAACGGCATCGAAAATTAATTTACAATACGCGTATTTATTCATTGCGCGAATCTCATTTTGTTTGTGACGTTTTACCTTACTAAAGAGTAATCTTCCAATTTCGATAATTTGCCGCTAGTGACGGCCTCGTATTGCATTTGCTAATTTGTAAGAGAAATAAATTAAAATAAAATTGTTCAAAATGAGCAAGTATACCTCAAAGTATCTGGAAGACAAGCTAAAAGAAAAACTTGATGCAACCTATGTGCAGGTGACAGACGAATCTGACGGATGTGGTGGAAAATTCAGCGCTATCATTGTCTCTAAGGCATTTGAAGGGAAAGCACTCCTACAGAAGCACAGATTGTAATTCCCTCTACAGTTAAATGTTAAAATATATACAAATAATATTATTTTGATTTAAGAGTTAACACGACGCTCGCTGAAGAACTTAAGGAAATACACGCTTTCTCGCAAAAATCATACACACCAGCTGAGTGGGAGAAAGTGCAACAGCAATAGCTAGAGCAGTAGCAACCGTAACCAGTTACTTCATTGCGGAGCCCAAAAACCTGTACATGTTGCATATGTGTGTGTAGCCGATTTAGCCAGACAACATCAACGCAGTCGAAACTTAAAACAGTTGAACAAAGAAAGTGAAAGGGAAATAGTCGATGAACGGAGTAACAGTAAACACGCAAAATTTCGCGTAACATTACATAAAATCTGAATCCAGCATACATAATATAAATAAATCGAGAACCTGATCTCCAGTGACCCTTGTTGCCGCCATCTTGTATGAACTCGAGGGCACTCATTAGAAATTCAAATATCTAAAAAAAGATATATTTGCGTTTCAATAGAATCAGATAATGATGAAGTTCCAGGTGCACTCTCCTGGCAAGGTTATTCTACATGGAGAGCACGCTGTTATTTATCAAAAGCCCGCACTGGCTGCAGTCGTTGGCCTGGGCACCACGCTTCAGTTCCGATCACTGGCGGACAGCCAGGTGGCCAGCTTTCAGCTGAAGTCTCTCAACTCTACTCTGGAAATCAAATTGAGTAACTTTAATGCCTTTCTGGATAGTTTTCGCACCAAATATCCCGGCGACAAATTAGAGAGCACCGCTAAACTGTTGGAAGAGGTACGCGCAGAGTTAGCTAAGGAAATGGAACGCAATGTGGGCGCACCCAAGGCGCACAACCAACGCGCGTTTGTTTCAATATACTACCTACTGGCAGGCGCTGTACTCACGTCACCCATAGAACCCAATCTGAAACTTTCCCAGGGTTTCCAGGTGCAAGTGGATTCAGAGCTTAATGTGGGCGCCGGCTTAGGCAGCTCGGCGTCTTATGGGTCTGCCTTGGCAGCGGCTTTCCTAATTTTGGCTGGTCATTTCGACGAGAAAAGCTATTTACAAGAGGAGAATTTAGCTTTGATTTCTCATTGGGCATACGAATCGGAGCGCGTGAACCATGGCACGCCGTCCGGCGTGGATAACACAGTGTGTACCTATGGAGGAATTCTACGCTTCGTCAAGGGCCAAGGATTTCAGCCGTTGCGCATACAGAAGCCACTCAACATTTTACTAGTAGATAGCCGTGTGGGCCGCAGCACTGCTGATATTGTAGCGAAGGTTCGTCACTTGAGTGAAGAGTTCCCACGGCTAATCGCCGCAATTTGGGAAGCTTGTGAACAGCTTGTCAATTCCGCCGTGCCACTGTACGAAAGCTTTGGAAACGGTCAAGATGACAGTGAGAAGTTCGAGAAGCTCGAACGTCTCTTTCAAATAAACAACGATCTGCTCAAGGCAATTGGCGTCACACATCCGAAACTGGAACAAATATTTACGATTGCCTTCAAGCGGGGCTTCTTCTCCAAGATGACGGGCGCCGGTGCTGGTGGGTATGCCATTGTTTTGCTGCCCGAGAAGTACGAATGCAACGAGGTGTACTGGAAACTTAAGGTGGAGTTGGAAGTAGCTGGCTTTGGTGTGCATGTCACTACAGCTGGGGGCGATGGACTGCGCGTGAGCTCTCTGGATAATTGATAGCACATTAACTTAAAACTGTATTTTATTCTAGTTGTATTTCCGTGGTTTTGTTATTGCTTAAAATAAACTACATTTTTTATACGCCAAATGCAATATTCGCCGGCTAGCGCTGGCTTCTATCTCTTGTCTTGTATGCGATTCCTCGGTTCTTCATTTCGCGGATGGTCGATTGTGGCAAGGTGCCTGATACGGAGATGGCATAGATGCCACGCGTGAAGCGTGCTATAAAGGTAGAAGGTAAATATTTATATTATGTGTAAGCGTTTGATTGTGAGCTGCATACAAAGTCGTTGCCATTTTGCTACCCACGAGTCTGTAGGTGTTGTCAGAGCGATTATTCCATCAAAATTATTGCTCGTGTGATCGTAAACATTATCCTTGTTATTCTTCATACGCAGAAACTCTTCGCAATTTTCGCACCCATCAGTCTCAAATTGATCGAAAGTCTATGGGAAAAGAGCAAGCAAACTAAAATGTGTAGGCGTGTACGAATCGAATTTCTAATGCATACCTTTACAAGGGAGCATACCAGACAGGCTCGTAGCCCTCGCAAATCTTTAGGAATAGCATCAAAAGACATTACAAAATTAAAAATTAATTAATAAGCCGGTACCAAATCACTTTTTCTGAACACAGCAAGAAATGCAACTGTTCGTAAATATAAAAAGGACTAGAGATGAAAAATGTGTTCGTGATTCTATCGATAATGACCGATAAATATATCGTTATACTAACAAGTGGTCTCAATTTTAGTCCCTGGTAACATACCCAGTGGCCAATTCATGCCAAAAGTAGATACAATCATATACAGGATAAATCTATACTATTTTTTAGGAAATTTTATATTCTATTTCAGATACAGATACAGATACAGATAATGAACAAATCTGTTTGTTATAGTTGAAAAAGTTTTTTTTTAAATACACATTATTTTTTAAATATTTTTAGTTAGCTGTACCGTCAATATTTTTAATTTAATTCTTCTGGAACAATTCTGCAATGAAATATTCAAATTTTTTTTTTTTTTTTTGCTAATTAAGACTTTACTCATGGCGTCAACTAAAATAAATAAATAAATTAGTTTCACTTTGTTCTTACTAACCAAATAAACGTAAAAATATATGCAAACTTTATCTATCGTCTAATATTCTTTATAATTTAAATATTTAGTTGTAGCCTCTTAAAAAAATATTCAATATGCAAAAGCTTTAATTGTAAGTTTCATTTGTTTAAATTTTAGTGGAACCAGTGAAAAAGAATATTCGATAAGAGTCGAGCCACTCTCGTCATTTGTGGAGCATTCACGATAATAGCTAGTTTGCTGACTGTCGTCGGTTTAATGTGAATGCCATAATATAACATAAGAATTGCGCGACAATTGGTATTTTGTTATTTTGCATAGCCGGTAATAGAATTAAGCTGCTAAACAAATTTACCTGCACTACAAGTGTTCAAGTCTTAACAAAGATGTCAACGTCAACGACTACCACATCGAGTCCAACGGGCAGTTCTAATGGCTCTCTAGCAATGTCATATGGTGCTGTACCCGTGCTGCCAGGGACAAATACGCAGAAACCCTTTACGCTTTCTGAACGGTTAAATTTCGAGATATACCGTTACTCCAGCTATTCTCCAAATTATTTGCCTGAGTAAGTCATAGGCGTTGTTTCTTTAACTGTAATGCACTCATGCAAATGTTTGGTCTTGGCAAGAGTGTGAGTGAATGTATGTACGTGTGTATATAGCTATGCATGCATATGTATGTATGTAAGTGCATAAAAGATGCGTCCCGCCCATATCTTGCATTTCGTAATTGTTGACAACTGCGCAGCTGTCGCTGTTGTCAATGTTATGAGTATTTTTACAGTTTGTTTTCATTTGCGGATTTCAGAAACGTTCTCGTCGACTGTCCAAATGATCAAACCTCACGCTGGTCCGCATACACGAACAGCCCACCACAGTTTCTCACACTGAAGCTCCGACGTCCCGCCATTGTTCAAAAGATCAAATTTGGAAAATTTGAGAAATCGCACGTATGCAACATAAAGAAGTTTCGCGTGTTTGGTGGATTGGAAGATGAGCACATGGTACTCTTGCTAGAAGCGTATGTAACTATGAATTCTATAACAATATTAAATATATAGTACATCGTTTTTCATGCAGTGGTCTTAAAAATGATAATATACCTGAAGTATTCAATTTGCGCTGCATGACTGAGGATGGCGCCGAAAATCTACCTATTCTCTATCTGAAGATAGTGCCATTGTTGTCTTGGGGACCATCGTTCAATTTCAGTATCTGGTACATCGAACTGCATGGCCAAGATGACCCCATGTACACGTGTGCACGGATGAAGAGCTACAATACGCTACGTGAAACTGAGATTATTAAGCTGTGTCTCAAGCACTTCCGACAGCAGGGTTATATGAAAGCCTTTGGGGCACTACAGGAGCAAACAAATGTGCGCCTCGAGCATCCACTCATTAGCGAATTGCACAAATACTTGGTTATTATTATTGGTGGATTTAAAATGAGGATAAATTTATTAAAATTCTCTCTTCGCAGGTGGTGCAAGGCGACTTCGAGCAGGCGGAGCGCTTCATTGTAAAGTGCATAGATGACGGACTAATGGATGAGTATTTAAATAAGCAAGACTACAAGCATGATTGGCAAATGAAGTACACTCAAAGCGAGATAAAGCCTGGCAACCGTGGTGGCCACCAGCTGGTGGTCGATGCCAAAAAGCGTCTAATATATTTGTATGGTGGTTGGGATGGCTACCAAGATCTTAGCGACTTGTGGGTGTACAGCATTGAACACGACGAATGGACACTGCTCTGTGAGCGCTCTGAGCTCTCCAACGGACCCTCTCCGCGCTCCTGTCACAAACTAATCTTTGACCCAATCAGCGAAAATATATTCATGTTGGGTCGCTACTTGGACAACTCAATACGAACCAGTGATTACATCAAGAGTGATTTTTATTTGTATGACACCCGTGCCCGTAATTGGATGCAAATCTGTGATGACACCAGCCAAGTCGGTGGCCCACAGCTTGTGTACGATCACCAGATGTGCATCGACGCCGATAAGCGTACGATTTATGTGTTTGGGGGCAAGATACTGACGCCGCGCAGCCCGACGGCTTCGACTGAGCCAGAATACTCTGGCCTATTTTCTTATCATATTGCGACAAACACTTGGACGCAGATACTCGTAGATTGTCATCATGCAAGTGCATCGCAGGCGGATGTTATGTCAATAAAATCACGCATTACCCACTGCATGGTTTTCCATACTGTATGTATATTCTCAATTTATCATTTCATTCATATTTTAAATATTTATGATTTGCAGAAACAACGAAAGCTTTACATCTACGGTGGACAGCGCGGGAAGGAGGATCTTGATGAGCTCCTTACTTACGATGTGGACTCACAAGCCATTTCACTGATAAACAAGGAGCATTCGCATCTCGGCACCAATACCAGTACTGAGGCCAAATTCGAGCCATCATCGGGCTACACATTGCGCGCTACCATTGATTGTGATCGGGATGAAATTTATGTATTCTCGGTATGTTAACGAATCTCACAATTGTTTCATTATATAATTAATTTGTTTCTTTCACAGAGCCTTAACAAGGTTAAGGACAGACGCGATGTGCATCATGTAGATGCGTCAAATTCTTTTTGGGTTTACTCGTTGCGCACCCATAAATGGTCGCGTATCTATTACTGCCGACACAATGCTCAGGACGTGAACTCCATTAATAAGGCCAACTTTTTGGGTGCAAGCAAGGGCGGCGATGTACTGGAGCCATGTCCACGATATGCTCATCAGTTGGTGTACGATGAGGTAGCAAAGACGCATTATCTGTTTGGTGGTAATCCAGGCATATTTCAGTACCAGCAACTACGCTTGGATGACTTTTGGTTACTGCACTTAGAAAAGTACTTGACTCATATTAACTTGCATTTTGTAAAAATCCTAATTAATTTTATTTGTATAGGCCAAAACGCGAGGAGATATTGAAACATTGCCGCTATTTGGTGCGTAAGCTGCGGTATGAGGAAATGACACGTTCAGATAAAATAAAAGCGATGGAATATCTTAGACATCACATCTCTGATGTTATAGATCACACTGACACTGAGCAGTTGAACAATGTAAGCAAAAGTTAATAATCATACAGTTAAATATTTAAATAATTTACGTTATTGCAGTTTCACAAGTTGGCTTCACTCCTCTTCAAACCACACGACATCAGCCTAGACTCTGGTAGTCCCAGAGCTACACCCGAGCTGTGCACTGAAACCGAAGAATATGGTGCTGAAGCAGTTGGCTGCAAAAGTGAGTGATGAATTTCTTGATAAACCGAAATAACTAACAGTACAACTATTTCAGTTGAAATGACGGAAAATGTTGGAATGGGTGCCGTTGAAAATACCTCGCTGGAGTCAAATGAGAGCTTGGCGACTTCGGGCATATCAGAGCCCGCTTCCAGTCCCAGCGGCTCGTCGTGCATAAAGCGTGCGCGCACCGAAACCAACTGTGAACTGCTAAACCGCCGCGCATACCTTTTCAACAAGCTGGTGCAACTCATGCCGGCAAGCATGGTGCAGCCAGAGCGGAATCTAAGCGACTTTGTCATCATCTAAAAGATTCTTCAACTTGCAATCAGTGCCAAAATGCAGACGTTTCGAAATTTTATTTATATGTTTGTTCTGTTTATTATTATTTAAAATGTTATGCAATTGTCTCGAACTCCGGATGTACATGTGATACTCTAATCGTGGTTAGCTATCGTTTTGTTTTTGAAATGTTAAGTTTTTGTTGGCTACTGCTGAAAGTATTGCCACATATTTAATTCAATTTTGTTTATCATAAAACACAAAAACTATGTCATTGTGATAATTCAGTTTTACAGTACGAAAAGGAAAAGAAAACGGTTATTATATGTTAGTCGAGCTACATGAATATGTGAAACGTGTTAATTTTACACTTTAGCTTAGATATAAAAGATAAGTTTGAAATAAAGAATTTTACACCTAATCTATGGACAATTGGAGTTTAATTAAAATTAGATAAAACAAAGCAAACATATAGTTGAGGAGTCAAGGTGTTGTTAAAGAACGATATCATTGATATCTAGGTGATTGCTCTGTCTTCCAAGATCGCATTTAACCCAAATTGAATTCCTTAAGTGCATTTTGCATAATTGTATCTTTGACAGCGCAGAACACAAGCTTGATGTTTTCGGTATCTGTTTGCACGTATCAAATAAATAATTAATAGTATACAATTTACAAAACTACAAATTAAGAATTTTACCTGTGGCTGTGGTGAAATGCGAATAACATTGACGCTCTGGATCCGGATTGCAGGCCAGGTATTTCTTTAATACAAACTGCTTCGCTGCTGCGTGGTCTTGCTTTGGACCTGTTTAAAAAACCTAATTAATCATATTTAAAAACATTTTACTTTTTACTCACCATCATATTCAGTGAAATAGTCACCCATATGCGAATACATAATTTTCTCCTCGAACAAATCTTTCTTATTCATAAATAGAATAATCGATGAGTTTTGGAACCACGGGTATGTAATTATGGTTCTAAACAAAGCTTTCGATTCCTCCATACGATTCTGAGTACAAAATATGAAGAAAAGTTACAATTAAATTTTGTATAATTAATTAAATTAAGTATAATTAAGCTCACCTCGTTGTCAGACTCAAACAAAATCTGATCGTATTCAGAAAGCGCCACCAAGAATATAATCGAGGTAACATTCTCAAAGCAATGAATCCACTTTCTTCTTTCCGAACGCTGACCGCCAACGTCCACCATTCTATAATTGATTTTATTTAATACAAATTATTCCATTTATTGTCCATATCTTAAAGAGCGAAACCTGAAGACGATGCCATCCAAATCGAATGGATATTCCAGTATTCCCGTTGTGGGCACACGAGCACGCAGAATATCCTGTTCAGTGGGCAAATAATCTTCTTGTTCAATGCGCGCCAAATCGCTCAGATAGCTATAGGGAGGAAATTGTTAATATTCCACATACATATTAACAGATACAGTTGCACTCACTATTTAGCAGAATCTGTTAACTGGTATTCTCTTCGGCGATCATAGCACTCCTGTATGCCAGCATCGTCCCAAAGGGAATGGAGGGCCTTCAAAAATGGATCTTCCAATCTTGTTACAGATTCGTAGTCAATGCTCATCACCAGCTCACCACATTCCTGTAAATTTAAAAAAATATATATATTCACGTATATTTAAATATATATATATATATATATATATACACGTATATATATATATATAGTTGGAGCTTACGCGAATCTCTGGTGCGCCATATTCTATTTTGAGCAGATCCATGGCTTTGATCATTGACTGCATGGCCATGAATATATTTTGGAACACCAGCTTAATATAGCCACGCTTGTCGTCGTCCGAGTAGCCGCTGCCGTGAATAATACGCATTTGCTTAATAAAAGTTGATTTACCAGATTCACCAGTACCTGCAAAGATTAATAAAATAATGTTTAGAGAGAAAAAAAAAAAAAAACAATTTGTCTAGTAAAAAGTAATTAAATGAGATCTAAGTAAAAATCTGCCAATAATTTTGTTTATTTGCAATGTACAAACATTTCATAGCATACTTCTAAGAGCACACATTAAAAGCAGGCGGAAATTTAGACTGCATACTTTGATTACAGACTCTTAATTCAACTATTATTAAATATGTAAACTATATTTCCCTTACTTACATTGGGATTATCTGAATTAGGCAAATAAAAAAACATATACATGTTTTTATTTTCACCATGCCTAACGAAGTAAATTTATATTTTAATAGAAATTTGTTTAATTTAGAAAAAAACTATCAAAAGTTAGACAAGACAGCGCCTAGTTCTACCCTCTACTAGAACATATATTTATAGCAATAGTATAAGCAACCCTCCCCTAGAGGCGCATCCACATGGCTTCGTTAGGTAGGAGAGCAATTTGAGTGCATAATGGGTCCATTTTTTTTTTTTAATTTTCGTTTCTGTTTCGGACTTCCGGCTAAGTCGTTAAACTATAAAGCTCACCCAGTAAAAGCAGTTTAAGTTCGCGGCGAGCATCTTTCTTGTCACGGCGTAGTTGTTTTTCAATTTCCTGATTGATACGCTTCTGTTCCTTAGCCTCTTCCGATAAGCAGCACTCCATTATGAAGAACCTTCTCTACGTTTTGTGATGTGCGTAAATCTATTTTAGCTGCTGGCTTATCCTTTTATATATTATCCAGTGTTGCTTGATTCAATAATTGAATCGGGAGTTTGTTTCCCGATTTATTTTTGGATGGACAGTGGAATAATTATTTTAAAAATAATAGTTCTGAAAGTTGTTCGCTCGACAAGAGTCCGAAACGTTGTGTATTCCGTTTGCAGTGAACATATAATATTTGGGCAACACTTGACGCTAATGGAGGTGCTGGCCGTGGCTTTGACACTGGTAGCAAAGCGCATGCACTGCAACTACTACATAGGTTTATAGACGACATCGACATTGGGCCGATCCACAGTTCGTGCAGCAGGTGAAAACAGATTCAGGAAACGCTGCCCATGCCCAAGCTCATAGCAAGAAAGCTGATTTTGGTAACTATACGGCTTCTTAGCTTGGTCTAACGGAAGACCCCACACACTTCCGCCCTTAAACAGTATATAGAAGAATACAGCAGACATGAAAACTATATAGGAATAGACCAGTAGTTGTGATTAGTCTAGGTTCGATGCGTTTCCATATTGATTTCTGGGTATAAATGTTCATTAAAATGTTTTCTTTAGCAGGCATTATTGATAAAGATCTTAACTAGCTTTGGTAATTGTTGAGATATTTTATTTTATAATTTATTTCTCAATTAATAACATTGGCCCCCAATTGTGTCCTTGGTCCACTCTAATGTGTCATACTCGTGTCTGCTTGTTTTGGTAATATGCTGCTGATTTCAGTCGTCCACTGAGGGCTTGGTAATCCAATTGTAACTGTATACGAGTATATAGCAGCCAAACACACATTCACATAGGTACAATTACAAACCTCAGTCAAGTTTAAATATATCTGCAACAGTATTTATTTTTAAAAGAACAAAATCATGTTTATTTTTAATATATTTTTATTTATATTATATTGTTTTTTTTTTTAATATATATATATATATTTATATATATATATATATATATATATATATATATATATATATATATATATATATATATATATATATATATATATATATATATATATATATATATATATATATATATATATATATATATATTTAGGTGTACATAGATACTTTTTCATTTCTTGTTTTTTTTTTTTTTTGTTTTTGTTTTTAATTATCTAAAAAATTTCTTAGTTACCATTGCCACCTCAATACAATCAATTCTTTATCTAGTACTTGTATCTTTTGTAATATGATTTCTATGACAAATGTGTAGAAACAACAAACACACACACACACTCACTAGTACACACATACACACACCCACATACTAGTACACGCGCACATGTACATATGTGCAATTTTCATTGAGTGCAAATCCCACACTTTGTGTTGTGTAAATTTCCATAAAAAAGTCAATCAATTCAAATGCTACAAGTTGAAAATGTTGCACTCAATGAACAGATGTATGTGTGTGTGTGTGGGATAATACAGATTAGTCTGCTTGTCTGCGTGTGTGTGTGTGTGTGTGTGTGTGTGTGTGTGTGTGTGTGTATGCTTGTACGTACTTAATCAAGGACGTGCGTTTGCCTTATGACTTAAGCTAAGCATGCAGCTTGTATGTGGGTGGGGAGGAGAGAGAATGGGAAGGGGGGTTAGCTTCTTGATTTATATGTATGTGTATGTACTTATGCTTACATTTATGTAGAAATATGTCCGTTAAAAATATTTCTCATTCATCAAAATCATTAGCGTCACAAGTAAACTGACCAACCATCCTCCAAATCCCATTTACAATAAATATAAAGTTTTTAAAGTAGCCTAAAGACGTGGAATATTATATCATATTTTCTTTTCTTCTTTTTTTCATTTTGTTATATTCGATTTTTTGGTTTTCAGTATATTATGCACTTTGTTTTAGCCTAGTTTTACATTTTTTCAACGTCAAAGGGAGAGACTCGTGTTGTTTGTTGTTATTATTATTATTATTTTTATTATGTATTGAATTAGTTTAGTAGCTTTTCAAGCATGTTATGAAATATGGTCTGTATATTCCATACGCATATATAAGTACGACTACCCAGCAAAAGTAACCAATGTATATGTAAATCGAGATGCCCAACAACTCAAATTCCACACGTAAGTACGTTAGTACATGTTCTAAGCTAAACCCCATTTAAAATTAATTTCTTTAGTTCTTGTTGGTTGCTGCCTCTCGAATGCTTTTCGATTCGTTCGAAATTTCATTATTCTTAGTCCGTATTTTTTTTTCTATTTTTTATAGTTTACACAAGAATACAAACATATACAATTGAAATGTATTCAGATGCTTGTATGTTCCGTTAGCCTGCAGTTCTTGAATTTTGTATATAAAAATACAAAATACTTGTACATACTTCAACATACATAGGTATGCATATTTATCATATACTTAAGTATATTTTTATCATTTATCAATTTATATCAAATTTTTGCTCAGTTGTGTTATTATATATAGCTTCTTTTTGAGCTTGAGTTAAGCTAATAAATATTTACATACAAATTTTTGTGCTAAACTTGTCCCTTAACTTAAAACTCACATTCAAATAATCCAAGAACCAAAGCAAGTAAAATACCCAAACTACAATCAATGGATCACATACAAATGTTTTATCTGAAAAGTTCAAAAAAAGAACAAGAGAACAAAAAAATGCACATAACAAATTATATAACAAGTCTCAAAACATAATACACTCTTCTTAAATATGTATATATATTTAATGTATATGTTTTTTTTTTCATATACGTACATTTTACTTTAATGTTTCTGCCAGGGTCTTCTTCATGGATTTAATGAGCACTAGAAGGCACAAAACGCTAACTAAACCAAATTGTTTATTATGTATGTTTTTTATTTTCTGTTTGTTTTCTTCGTCTTTCCCTTTTCCTTTCCTTTTCGTTAATTTAGTTTTTATTATAAATATATGTGGTATGTTCATATGTCGGCTACATATACAAATGCAACGCGTTAAAAATTACGAATTTTTGCTTTTGCCAAAACTGAAAAGTTGTCGTTGAAACCGCCAAATGTTATTTTTGTTCGAACCGAAATTTTCTATAATATTATGAAACATAAACGCGTAAAACGAAATCAATATTCTGGAACTATAGTTATGGTATGGTATGTTTCCCAAATAAGGATATTCAGCTTGCTCTCTAAGGATTCGCCTGCGAAATGAATGTGTGGTCAATGTCAACCAAAATACTGGAGACTTTTCTCTGCTCACCGATGCAATTCATTGGACGGAAAACTATATAAGTATGTGTGTTTGTGTATGTGTATGTGTCTGTGTGGGAGTGTGTGTATGTAATGCTAATACAAAATGTACAGCTTCACGGCCTGAGCCGTTGTAAAACTTGTTGGCTGACTCCCCTTTGACGAGGTCGCATCATTTGATATAAGAACTAAACTCTTTGTATGCTTTTTAGTTTGGTTTCTTTCGTCTTCTTTTTTGGTTCTGTTATAACTCATCCTTTCAAATACCTTGTCGAGCACAAATCAACTTTAGAATTCCTACTATAAATATTCCTCTGTCGACTTTTCGTGGCAATGATGAAATTCATTCCTTCTCTTTTCCTTCCGTTCGGGCTTTTAAATTCGGCTAGCCGAGCATTTCTCTTCTTATGTCTTCTCTTTCTTGTATACAACGAAAAATTCGGTACGCATTAGTTTTTTTTTTCGCCTTATATAAATACACATTTATTGACATAATCAAGCTTTTTAAAAGCTAATCAATTCATCAATTTATTAATTGTAAAAATTTTGTTATTCATTTCATTTACTACATCTTCGGTTTACGTTGATTAAAGCTTTATACAACACACTGTTGAATCTTACTTAAATTCTAGATGCGTATTACAATAATAACGGCGGAGTTGTACGGTCTTTAATGTTAAATGGATATTTTGATGCCCATTACACTAACATGTGTATGTAAATAAGGTTACGAGAAATGTGTGTTATATGCATTTATCTATAATCCTATGTATATAAGTATTTGAAATAGGAAAGTTCTTTTTAGTTATTTATTTATTCTTTTCTTATGCTCATAATAGCAAATCTGTGAGTGTGTGTGTGTGTGTGTTAAGATACCCAGAAAAGGAAGATTTATACTCGAAAACAGCCGAAGTAATCTAATCATATTTAAGTTCTAGTCGAAAGAGATGCAATCCTTTACCTTCTCTGCATTTCTTGTTTACCCTCGCTCCAGCAATTGACCGATAACAGTTCAAGGGGTAAACTAAAAATTTCTTGCTCTCTCTCTCTCTATAAAACAGTTCAAAATATATAAATCTATGAAAAGCATAGTTTGATTCATATTTATTTTACATATACATGTATGTATTGTATGTGTGTGTGGGTGTGTTGGTGTGTAGGTGTGCGTGTTTTCATTTAGTTTTTGACCACATAACATAGAGTAAAATTGTGTTTATTTGGATTTTTACATAAATATTTTTGTTTTGTTTTTTGGAGTTGTTTATTCATTTTTACTCATTTTCTTTTTATTGTATTTTCTTTTCTGCTTTTCGGTAAAATGTGCGCTTCGTTATGTTACTTTACTAACATTCTATAGCTGTAGATTAAATTAAACTAAAATTTAAAAACAAAAACAAAACATTGTCTATAACATAAGCAAAACAGACTAACAAAATAATAATTAATATATAGGTAGTTATATTAAGAATATTATGCGAAATAAATCAAGCTACAATTTTTTTCAAAACTTATTCTCCTCTCAAATCATACAATTTGTTAACAATTTAATTTATGATCATCATCTTTTGTTTCCTTTTTTAGTATTTATATATATATATATATATATATATATGTATATACATAATTTTTTTTTAATTTTCTTTTTTCAGTTTATGGAAAATTTGTTGATGGCATCAAGATTAGCTGCTTCTGATAGTAGGTTCTTACGTAGTTGTATGTATGTATAACATATAGGCATTAATTAGTTTTAATATTGATGATTATGACTGTTGTTGTTGTTACTGTCGCTAATTATGCTTAAACTGCAGGTATGAGAACGTGATAAGTAATTAATTATATATAGATGTAATCTGGCTGCCACTTGTAAAATACAAATGCATTCATTAATTTGTTGTTTAGTGCTTCATTATTACACTAGTACTTAATCATCACGTTGATAATCGTTTCCCTATTTTGTGTGCGCGTGTGTGTGTGCGTGCGTGTGCATGTATGTTTGTATGTAATGTATATATACACATATTATGGGCGTGTATTTATGTATATAAATATTTCAGTAAACAATAGTTGCAATTTTACGCTTGCAGCTTAATAAAAAATACAGTATTATATCTGCGATTTTTCTATTGTTGTTTTGTTTTCTTCCTTTTTGTTTATTTAGTTTACAGGATTTGTTGTGATCATCAAAATTGTTATTATTATGAGAAATTTCTAACATTTATTGTTTATGAAAAATTACTATCTGTTTATAAGTTACAATTTGTTTGTTTGCTTCAGTAAAATGTTTATGCTTCAGTACGACAAAAATTGTTTCCATTTGTTGTTCCTTTTAAGCGTTTGATTAAATTAAAGTTAATTGTGTTGTTATCATTTTTTCCCTCAATTTTCTATCAATTTTTATTACAAAAGTTCTATAATAAGGATTTTTAAATATTATTATTACATTACTCGTACTTTCTTCATTTTGTTTTACTTTATAATTCCACACAAATTTAAATGTATACAGCGATCGCATCATCATCATTATTAATTATTATACTTTCTTCTCTCAGTTTTTGTATAATTTATGCTACAATTGTCCGCTGATTTTACAATTTAAGAAACTTGTGTGTGTGTTGGGTCTAATTTATGCTTAATCTTCGGCAAACATTATTAGTTATTTTTTCTTTCTTTCTTTGTTTTATTTTGTTTTTGTTTTTTTTTTTTTTTTTTTTAATTTCTTCTTGTTTTCTCTTTATTAATATGCGAAAAAGGAATTATGAATGTTTATATATTTTTATATATATGCATATATATAAGTATATATATATATATATATATATATATATATATATATATATATATATATATATATATATATATATATATATATATATATATGTACATACATATACGTTTTGTATATATATGTATAATAAAAATCACAAAAATAGTTTTCTGATCCAAATCCAGTTTAGACCAAATTGTATTCCTTAAGATTTGATTGCAGAATCGTGTCCTTTACCGCTGCAAACACAAACCTTATATTTTCAGTATCTATAGAAGAGAAACAAATCGTTATTATTTTTATACACTTTTTCTTATAAAGAATACACAAAAATATATAATTGTCATTGTAAGTATTACCATATTTATAGCATGCTTTTCAGATTACCCCAAGTGATATGTCGATTAAAACAGCTCGGAATATAACAATTCAAATAAAACAAAAGGTTGCAAGTTACTCTATATTTTAATAACAAATTAAAAATAAAGCATACAAATATTAGGGAATGTAATATATTGATGTATTTGTAAATGGGCTAGCATCCCCATCGATATTCCATCAAAAATAACTGGGAGTAATATTGCGTCGCTCAATCTAAGCCAACGCTTAGAAGTGCTGATTGCAAAATAAAATCTTTTACAGCGCTGAGCACGAGGTAGATGTTACGCGTGTCTAAAATATCTCAATTATTTAGTAACTTTTTCATTTGCCATTCATTGAGAAGCACTGGCTAGCGACTACGTGCAGCGGGTAGGCAGCAAACGCAAAATATATTCAAAGACAAAACTCGAGCTATTTACAGTTGTTAAATTTCAGCAGGAGGCATTCACGCTATATACATAAGCACCAATTCAGTAAGCATTACTTACCTGTAGCACAGGTGAAATGAGAATAGATAATCTTTTCGGAATCTGGATTTAAGTCTACAAACATGCGCAGTATGAATTCACGGGCTGCGATTGCATCTCGCTGTGGACCTGTTACCAATTTAAAAATAAATTCAATCAATTTCCGAACTAGGACAACTACAAGTCTAGACAATAGATCTAAAGGGATCTCATGAATGATGCTTTTGCAGAAGGATATCTCACCATCGTATTCAGGAAAATAGTCCACCAAATGCGAATACATTATTTTCTCCTCTAATAAATCCTTCTTGTTAAGGAATAGAATTACTGATGAATTTTGGAACCACGGGTATGTAATAATAGTTCTAAATAAAGCTTTTGATTCCTCCATGCGGTTCTGCAATTTACAAACAAAAACGTTTATCAATTGCAAGTGAAGATTTTAAAGATATTTTTAAGCTCACCTCATTATCAGATTCAAACAAGATTTGATCGTATTCGGATAGTGCAACCAAAAATATTATTGAGGTAACATTCTCAAAGCAATGAATCCATTTCCTTCGCTCCGAACGCTGACCACCGACATCTACCATTCTGCATATTATATATAATAATGCATTAGACAATGAATAATTCGATTGTGCAGCAACCACGTATTAAATTAAAAGCCAAATTAAGTGATTAATAAAGTAAGCGAGAAGCCAAACCAATACAGTAAGTGAAAGAAAATGATATTATGCACAGAGATATTGTTGGAATGTTGTATTTGTTGCTTTTGTTGTCGCACACACAGAAATTGTGTTACTACTTTGTTTTAGTTTGATCAATTTTAGCATTATGGTAGGTATATTGAGATAGATGCGATAGACTGATATACCTATAAACAAGTGGATGCAACACAAAACTATATTGTAGTATTCCAGATGTCGGCGAACGATTTCGCAATATGTCCTGCTCAGAAGGCACATAATGAGGCTGCCCTATGCGATCTAAATTGTCAAGGTAGCTGATTGGAAGATATATATGTGTGATGATTTTTAAAAACATAGTTAACACTCTTTTGTCTTATTTGTTTGTTTGTTTGTTATGTCCACTAAATTCGGTCAGCCTAAATGATTTACCGTTCGAAGCCCGTTAATAGATCTAGGATCAAAGCTAATCTTATTTATATTTAATGATATGGTATGTGTAGACAAATTCCACAAATTGTGCTGGTTAGAAAGGAAACAATTAAACGAAACAATTAACCAATAACCAAAGAACAGTATTAGAGACATGCAATCGATATCATTGGAGTCGTTGTAGCTACCTAAATCTGATCTCTTCTAAGTCAAAGGGATACTCAATGATCCCCGTTGTCGGCACACGCACTCTTAAAATGTCTTGTTCAGTGGGTAAATAGTCAGGTTGAGCCACACGATCGAGATCCATCAGATAACTATACATAATACATATATAAGAATGAAATCGTATTTAGTATATCAAAGTATTCCTTGATTATTATAATATGTTGTCAATTTGATTGTTGTCTGTTCTATTATCTAGTTGTGGCGGTGGTATCCCACATCCAACAATGAACTCACTATTTAGCGGAGTCGGTCAACTGATATTCTCTTCGGCGATCATAGCACTCCTGTATGCCTGCATCAGACCACAGCGTTTTTATGGCATTTAAATAGGGATCCTCAAATGTTGTAACTGTTTCATAGTCAATGCTCATCACCAGATCAGCGAGTGCCTGCAAACGAATCGAAAATTTGCCATTAATATATAGGTTTTATTTATCCAATAATAATGCTTACATTATGCTCGCCAACACCGTATGATATTTTGAGCATATCCATGGCTTTGATCATTGACTGCATGGCCATGAATATATTTTGGAACACCAGCTTAATGTAGCCGCGTTTGTCCTCGTCCGAGTACCCGCTGCCATGGATAATACGCATCTGTTTGATGAACGTTGATTTGCCGGACTCTCCCGTGCCTGTGCATATAGAAAAAGCAAATGTGGCATTAGTCTGCTATCGAATCACTCGAACCTGCCACAACACCGCAGTGCACCACACACCACAGTCAGTGCACTCTCTGCTAATTAGCAAAAAGGCTGCGATACCAAACAGCCGCAATAAATTGCAATTGCATTAGGCGCCCTGGGTGCGGGCGAAATTCAATCACGTGACACACATAAAGCTATAAATGTACATATATGTGTGTACATATGGATGTGTGCGTGCATGTATCATATCACTAATACAATTTCGCATACTAATTGAAGCAAACACGCCTTCACCATTCGACCATCAGCTATCAGCCATCAGCCAGGAGTGCAACAATCAATGGCCGCCACATTTACATATACATTTATGGGTCAAGGTTGTTCGCCGCTGGCCGCTGACTGCTGACTGTTGGACTCCTGGTGGCAGGTAGATTGATGGGCAGGTGAATGAATACTCACCCAGTAGGAGCAGTTTAAGTTCACGTCGCGCATCTCGCTTGTCACGGCGCAGCTGTTTCTCGATTTCCTGATTGATCCGCTTTTGTTCCTTGGCCTCTTCCGATAAACAGCACTCCATGCTAACTGGATTAAAGGACGCTTACGCGTTCTGCAGTCCCTGCCTTACGCTCCGTGACGTGCGCAAATCTTTCAGTTGTGCGAGAGTGGGGTTTATCCGGTTTATATGGTAGTAGTGGTTGGAGTTTTCCCACTAAATCCAATTTTATTATTTTGTTTGTTTTTGGTGTTGCTGTTTCTTAAGTTTCTTTTTGTGATATTTTTATCTTTCTATATTTAGCCGAAAAATTGCTTAGATCCCGTTAGTTTTTTGTTGCTCTCTAAGGTTGTCCTATATAAATTGTTGAATGTTTTCTTTTGTTTATAATTTCGATTTACTTAGTTGCTCGTGAGCATTTGTACTTTGGCGTTGCTCGCTGTTTCCTACGACACTCAGGCTCTCTTTGGCTATTGCTTAATTTCCTTTAAAGGATTCTCTTTGCAGTCCGTTTCTTGTATGCGTCTGTGTGCGTGTGCGTGTGCGTCTGTGTATGTATGTGTGTTCGAGTGTGAGTCTGAGTCCGAGTCCTAGTCCGAGTCCGAGTGTGTGTGCGTATATGTGCGTGTATATGTGTTGTTCTGCGGGGGTTTACTCTGTTCCGTTGCTGGTATTCAGTACTCAGTTTACTATCTTCCCAAGCAGACTTTGGTGCATCTCTCTGACAATGAGGAGTACAAATACGATGACCACATCGAACACGACGACTGCAACAGATTCACGTAGTAATCCGCCTGTTCATAAACACCTGAAATGGAGTAAGTCAAGCAATTAATTACTATTTCCTTTCCAATAGTTTAACTCTATTTAGTTTAAATTAAAATTCTAAATCTTATAAAGTATTGCTTTCTTTTTCCAGCACTTCAAATCTCAAAAATCTCAATTATCAGTACTTTAGCAAATTTATCAAGCTATGTCAAGTGGGCGAAAAAACAAAACTTTCACAAGATCTTGCGAATTATCATGCCCATGCACATTGGCCTTGCCTAAAACTAGGAAATTCTGAGTACATCTTGACTGATTTTCCCACAACACGGATCAGAAGCAGAAAGCATGATTGGCGTAATGCTAATTTCCATTTACATTCCAAAGTTGTGACATTGTAAATAGGTCCTATTCATAACTGATATTTATATTTCAGAATTTCTGGAATTATGTGAGGTTTCCAATAAGTAAGTGGAGTAATGCGGTTTTTGTATACATAAAAATGTGGCCAAGCATATGAGCAATACTCGTTTATACATATTAATATACATACATACTTATATATATATATATATATATATATATATATATATATATATATATATATATATATATATATAATATATATATATAATATACATATATATATATATATATAATGTTTATACATACTATATATACACAAAAAATTTTTATTACACTTTCTATTTTGTTTGCCTGTGTCTGTGTCTGCGTGCAATGGGCAAAAATGATTAAATTACCAGAAAAGAAAAAAAAGATGTTCCCGAACTATTTCGCTAGGCATTCCAGAAGCGCCCACTGCACGTAATAAGCATGTAAACAATTTAAATTGTTTTCGGAAACTGGCAGCATAAAAAAGCAAATTAATTGCCATACTACATACTGAAAACAAAAACAATAAGGAAAGATCGTGTCTATAGGCTTCTAGTAGATAATAAACAATGCAGTTACTTTAAATTATTTGAAAAAGCAGGATATTCTACCGCATATACGCACTGTGTAGTTTATAAATCATAGTCAACTAAGAGGGAATAAGTGGGTGAAGCGATTATCAGGCACATTAGACAACAAACAGTAGCACTAGTCCGATAAAGAAACTGAGATAAACTCTAAATTCTAGATGAGTTGGAAGCAGCTTGATAAGGCGCACTCAGCAGAAGCTCGGGTCGGTTGTTAAAAAGGTTGAACAATTTTATATGAGTATATATATATAGACTGCACTGTTGATAGCCAGCTCATCCTCGCCCTATAAACACCAACACCAATACGAATACGCCAAACCAAATAAATACAATTTTCAACAGGTTTGTCGCAAGTTCCCTGGTCAAACATACTAGACCGAACCACCAACCCCTATACACGTCCACACCCACATCCACTTTTGAGGGCAACAGGGTATCATAACAAATGTCTGACTGACTGCACTCAGTTAATTGTCGGCATTACTCATAAGCCATATATATAAATATATATATATATAAAAAGAAAAAAAAAATATATATATATATATAGCTTAGGTCTCCATTATTATTCATACCTCTTATCAGGTCTAAGAAAGTATAGCATAAATGTGCTATAAAGCTTAGCAACAAGTGGTTAAGATGTAGCATAGCTCTTAGCTATCTTCTACTATCTCATATATGCTCTAAACTGAACGAAACAACGTTGCACAAAGTTTTGAACAACTACAAAACTTTGATATGGTCAACTTTTCAGTTTTCCAAGTTTCAAGTCTCCACATCAAATTATGTGGAAATGAAAGTTATCACATTAAATATAATAGTTTAAATATAAGTACCTAGCATGGGCAGAGTCCCTATTGACTACCCACTACGCATAGCTCTTAAATCTATATACTAAGCTGCATACTTACGCATTAATCTAACGGTTGTGTATGCCGATGAGCAGAGACATATGAATGAACCGAAGCCAAGCTGCAGGTTATTGACGACGACGATGACGATGAATGCACTTTATAAGACGAGAATATCCAAATGTGGCTTCACTTGATGTGCTTCTTATTGTTAATCAAATTAGAGTCTCTGGTCGTTTTATGTACTAACACTAAATGATAATAATAATAAAAAAAAGTGGTTTGCTTTTCTGGTTTATCGTATTGTTTCCCTGCAGTTAATTTAAATCGGTGTCGTGTTTTGTTTGGATATATATATATATGTATATAAGTTATGCATATAAGTAGTATGTATGAATGTATGTATGTGCGTATGTTTGTATGTATGTATGTTTAATTCCTATGTGGCTATGCTTTATGAGGTGATGTTTCCGTTGCTTCACGACGTGTCGCGTATTTTGTTTTTATTTTTTGTTTTTTTTTGTTAATCGTTATCGTTTGATTTAGTTGCGTTTGGAAAACATTAGCTTTAAGGAACGTGTGTTGTTGTTTTTATATGCATATTTTAACTAATTTGTTTACTGTTGCATTTGTCCGTTCAGTTTTGTGCTTTCTGCTTGATATTTATTAGTTTTTCTTCTTCTAAATGCAACGAAGATTTGTAATTTGTTATTTGGTAATTCAAAACAAAAACTTTATATGACGACCAGCACAACGGTTAATTTCTTTTTTTTTTTTTTTTGTTTTTCTTTCACACGCAACACTTAAATGCTCCTTTTGTATTTAATTTTCTGCATACTTTATGCTTCTTGTATTTGTTTATTTTCCGGTATGCAGTGGAACTGCAAAAAAGAACATTTACATATACATTAACATTTTCATTGTATAGTTGGGAAACACTTGGTTTATATGGAGCAACAGCAGCAGCCGCCGTCCCAGCAAAATCCACCCACGCACCCCACCCAATAGCGAGGAGTTCTGCTATGAGCAACTATTTTGTGCTTAAAAGCGGAATTAACATGGAGTTATTGTTCTATCGTAGTTTTAACGAACACGGACGTCGGCTTTGTGGTTTTCCAAATTTGTAATATGCGGGCATAGTAACATTAACTTTTTATGCCAATTTAGCTCCCACTGCATTTTGTAAAAAAATTATATAGAATTTACTGCTCGGGTTCGCAAAATGTGCTAAATAATGCCAAAACATGCTGTTTGCTCGGGCAAGCAGTGCACTGCAGTGTTGTCACCGCTAAAATTGGCTGTGCAAATGCTGGGAATTGCATGGGCATCTGCGCTTGATGACAAGTGCAAATAAATTAAACACGAAATGCAATTATTTAACAAATGAAATGTGCTCAATGAGCAACATAAGCATAACTGCAAAATGCAAATAAGACATACAGATATCACTGATAGGATAGATAGATAGTGCCCTGTAGCTGTATATCTGTTTCGCTCGCACCTCTATACACACACGCGCACTGCTATACACACAGAGCGAGGGCGAGGCAAAAACGAACATGAAAAAATTTTGGCTAGAAAAATTGTCGATTCTGGTACGCCGAATTGTTTAACAATTATGTGCCATTAATTTTGCCTATGCTCATGATTTTATTAGTTATCTGTTCGCATAAAACTACGCCCAAATTTCAAATTAAACTTAATGAACTCCAAGTGAGTTGGGGATGGTATTTTAGAATTGGCTACTTTTGCTGCTGCTGGATTTTGTCGGTGCGTCGATATTCGAGTGAAACTCACAACATATTTGATTTTGCATTGTTCGGTTAACGTTAACACACGACCCGTAGGGACTTTTTTGCTTTGTCAACTCTTAAATTTTCTTAAGTATTTACACTTTTTTATTAACGCAACACCAACACACACGAAAGAGTCACCGACATAGGAGCATGATTGCATGAAATTTACAAGGTAGCACTTCTACGTGCGCAATTTCGATTGCGCAGAATTTTTGACGTCATACGTTCACATTTACTAGGGCTGCTAAAAGAATTTTAGCAGTGCTGCAGCAGGCAATTAAACATCGATTGTATATCGAATAAATATTCATATCGATGCTAAAATAATGGGACCAGCTTTTAAGAAATTATTCATTATGGGAGACCAGCACAGCAAAATTGAAGTAAAGACTATCGATATTGTTCGATATTCAAATATGCATTATTCCCATCTGCTAAATATTTTAAATTACGTTATTTTAATTTGAAGAGTGTAAGAATAGCAAGACTGTATAAGAGAAGTCTCTACAGATTCGTTTTCTCTTTAATAAACAGACGCTGGTCTTTTGTTTAATCTATGTTTTATTTGATTTGCTGTAAATTATTATCATTTGTTCAATGTATTCATGCGATAAATAAATGTTTAAATTAATTAAATAATAATATTAATATAATAACTTTACAGTATAGATTAGAAAAACAAAAATTGTGTATTTCGGTTCTCTGTGCTTCTCGATTCTATTGGCGCCAACAAACTTCCAACTGGATATCATCAATTTATTCGATTTATTTAACAAAATTATAAAAAGGGCTTATGGATCTGTTAGTGACTATTGATTGGTTTATTCTCAATGTTATAAAGCTGCCTGCTCTTGTTATGTATTTCGAGAATTTCACTCGGATTTTCTTTTCAACTAAATAACAGCTACAAAATTAATATTTTAATTTAATTGAATTAAAGCAATTTAATGTCGTCATCCGATATACCAAAGAAATGCCAAAAAGCTAATTTCCGGTTTCTTCTCTCCAATAAAATGAAAATAAAACAAAACATTCAATTGACTATCAAAAAAACTCGTACTACATGTACATACATATACAAAAGGTTATCTTCCTCTCGACTCGCAGATGTTTGAAACATGGTCCTCATCGAGTGATATGCGTTAACTTGTTCGTCTGTACCTTTTGGTTTTCTAACAAATTATAATTTAGATACATTTTGTTCGTATTAATTATGAGCACAATAATAGATTTAACAAATAATATTTTTTACGTGTGTATATATATATATATGTGTGTGTGTTTATGTCTGTGTTTGTTTATCTCACTTATAACTAGGAAAATAATATTTATGAAACATTTTCAAAATATTTTGTATGTGCAATCATTCTCTCAACAATAAGAAGAGTAAAAGTAATAATAATTATATTTAAAATAATGTTTGGAAGCACTGCTCTAACAAATACACGACTGTTTATTCAAGTACGAATTACAAATTAATCCAAACAATTAATTTTACAAAAATCATGACCCCAGCTAGTGGGGCTTATGGACAGAAGAGAAAGAATATATTTATATATAAGGCGACGCAGCGCTGTGTGAAAATTTGGCCGAAAGTATTTAAGTTCGTTCTTAAAAATTTTTATATGTATGTAAAAAGTGTTTTCTCATTTTTTTGTATATATAAGTTGTATAACAAAAATAGGGGACTGAAGTTGGTGTTCTTGTTGGAGTTGTAGTTGTTGCATGTTGTTTTGAATTTATCCCGTCATCGTCGCTGCGTCAGCTTTTCAAATGGGACGCGTAAAGTTGGCCGGAAACAGGCCCTTCTCGTTTGTGCCTTCCTTTTGACCCATTAGCCAGCCCTCCTCCTGTAAATTGGTAATAAAAAACTGCATTCAATAAAAACAAGTAATGAAATTCTCGATCATAGCACTCGGAGGGGCAACTAGCGCATGCTTTAACTCACAAACAGGGGTAATTAAGTCTTAACAACAATTTCAACGAAAATGTGGCAACGATAATAATTTTACCTGATCCTCGGGATCATCGTACTCGATAACGCGTATGATGTCGCCAATCTCGAAGCTCAGCTCGTCGACATCCTCCTTGACGTAGCCATAGGTCGCCTTAACGCGATATAGCACACCAGGTGGCAAATCAGCGGTATTGGCATCTGTGAATAAAGTTCCAGCTCAATTTATTCCCTCAATTCAGAAAGGATTTTTCATTAAGTAGCATCGATTGCTGTACAATTACATTATTCTTATATATAGTTATAGATATGCATAAACTCTGTTTTTAGTGCACAAAACGCATAGGCAAGAACGCAGCTTGCTGTTAGTGTATCTAATAAAAAACACAACTCGCAGCCTATATGGGTTAGTCATGTTTAATAGGTAGCTTTTGGGTATTATTACGTCGGAAATTAGCTCCATCGATAAAACGAAAGACTTAGGCATCGAACGTGCAAGCGATGTTTGTTTGTTTGTTTGTTTGATGATCAAATGAGTGAATACGACTTAAGACTAGAGAGCCTACTTGCTGATAGACACCTGCAACCAGTGTTTTGTTTTAATTTGATTGTATTTCATAACCAACAATTCCCACTTAAGATTTAGAGCAGCTTTATAAATTTATTTCTACAAGTTGTATATCCATTTGCTTTGTGAATGACAACGATATATACAAGCATATAATCTAAAAATAGTAGACAGATGAGCCGCATGAAACAGATAATTGTAGTGAATGTGCTCAAGGTGCATTTCAAAGTAAACAGTTGCCAGCTAGCGCCATCTATGGTTAGACGGCGCCACACAGTAATCTTCAAGTCTTATGCTAACTCTACAGAGCTGTAACAGAAATTCAAATCTTAACAGCTGTTTACTTTGCAATCCAAGGTGTGTAATAAAATGATGAGAGATTTATTGATATACTTGTATGAAAAGGCACCGCTAAATGTAGACTCGCAAGGCTGATGACTGCCTGAGAATCGAATATTATATATATATAAATTATTGATTCGCCCGAAACGCACATGCTTTGGCCCAGTTGTATACAATTTGCGGTTAAGTTTACGAAGTACAGATACAGGACATCATCAACAGAAACTGAAGCGTTTTAGAGATACAATATAGTACAATAGACAAGCCGCTGTCAGACGCTCTCAGGCTCTATCGGGCAACCAAGTGAATCCATTCAGTATAATAGAGTATACAGAGACTTGCATAAATTGTTTGAGTGTTTATTGTTGTTGTTGAGTGGGTGGGTGGGTGGTTTGATTGTTTGGTGGATTTTGGTGGTTGGCGCCCAACGAGAGACAGCAAAACGACAGACAGACACAAGTGTGTAGAGAAGTAAATGCACAGACAGACCCAATTTTGAAGGTTTTTTTTTCGTAGATTGTGGGAGCTTACTCACCCTTGGGCACTTCGTAGATGCGCTCGTCATCTTCGTCGAAGGGATTTTTATTAGAATGCTTATTAACAGTTTGGCTATTAACTAATTGGTTTTGGCTAACGCTAACTGTTTCTGTATCTGTAACTGAGTGCGTTGTATTTGTGTTTGTTGTTGTTGTTTCTTTACCTAATTTCTTTTGCTTGTGCTCCTCAAGCGAACTCGAATTGCCATTGGCATTCGACTGACCATCCGGCAGCTCTTTCGGCTGCTTGCCGGGCTCTTTTGGCGTAGTGGTAGTGGTGGCGGAGTTGCTGCTGGTGCTAGTGGCTGTAGGTGGTACTGCTGCTGCTGCCACTTCATTGTTGTTGCCATTTGATGGGGCCATCGGTGCTGCTGCCGCTGCTGCTGTTGTTGTGGTTGTTGTCGTTGTCTCTTTAGCATCGGCTGTCACTTCACTGGTTGATTCCTCTGTTGTGGTTGTGGTCGTTGTTGTTTTTGTTGTGTTCGCATTGGGGCTGCTCAGCTCAGCGTTCTCCACCAGCTTTGTTGTTGTGGTTATTGTGGTGCTGATGCCATTAGTTGCTCCTGTGGCTGCCCGCTCCAGCTTCTGCACGGGGCTGTCTGAAAGCTGTGCCGACTCTGGCGCCGGCTCTGGCGTTGAAGAAACTGAATCAAATCGTGGCTCAAGCATTGACGAGCTTGTGGATGTTGCTATTTTTTGTTTGTTTTGTTTTTATTTTATATATTGATGCGTGTGTGTGTGTGGTTTATTTGTTTTTTTTTTTTTTGGGTATTGTTTTATACGTTGATATTGATTTTGTTGTATGTTTTGTTTATTTATTAAATGTGTGGTGTTATTGTTAATTTATTTTTTATTTTTGGGCAGGGTTAGCATCATTCCAACAAAAACAATACATTTGTTTAATTCATAAAAGAAGAGAGAAAAAGTAAAAATATAACTCAACACATGCATTGTTAAGGGCACATTGGGTAAATCTTCTTGTTGTTCAGATTGCAAAAAGAAAAAGCAACAACTGACAACATTCCATTTGTTTTTGTGGCCCGCGATTCGATTCAATAAAATATAGATATTCAAATATTGTTCATCAGTGCATCAATTAATAATTAGTTAATTAGACCAGGCCGTTTGAAAATCTCCTTCCAAATATTTACAAAACAAAAATTTATACAAATACAAATGACACAAATTTAGCCCTCTAACAATTGGAATGTTGAAAGTTCATCAAATTAGTTGGCGACAACTAAATACAAATTTTGCCTTATAAATTGCCAAAAACTAAAAAAAAACTTCAAAACGCCGTCAAATTTTGCATAAATAATATAATATAGGTGCATAAGGTAGATAAAAATATATGAAATATATACAAATATTTTATATATTGTGTATAATATTGAGTTCTTCTTGGGTTTATACATATATTAATAATTGGGAATTTATTTTACACTTTGGCGATATGTAATGGAATTTTTTTACAGTTTTGAGCAATTTATAATTTATCATTTGGTTGATTTGTTGTATTTATTGAAACACAGAAAAGGGGGAAAAGCGAAAAGAATAAACGAAATAAAAAACGTAAATGCGTAAAATTTCATAAATATTTCGAAATTAATATTGAAAATTAATCGAATACAGATAGATATAGAGAGAGACAGAGCACCTCAAGGGCATCTACTACTTACGACTGTTGGCCAGGCTGGAGCCGCCGTTTGTGGTTATTTGATTCTGATAGTTGCTATTGTTGGCATTGGCATTATTCAATTTGTTCACTGGCGATTGCACTGGACTCGACGTCTTGATGGCATTTACTGTGTGACAAGCGAACAAAAAACATTGTTGACATGCATAAATTAATGAATCTAATCATAATCGACTTACTTGCTTGCTTGCGCAGCGTATTTGAGCCACGCTGCGATTCTGTAGCCAGTTTATCAACAATTGCCTCAAGTTCCGCATAGATCTAAATGAAATCGAGGTAATTAGTAGTTTGACTTACACGATTATCTCTCTGTTCATACCTTGGCCGTTTCATTGTGGAACACTTGCTCGGTGGCGAACAGAGTCTGCAAATTGGTAACCAAAAACAATATTCTCGAGTCGTAGAGGGCGGGCAACTCGTCGTGTAGTTCCGTATTCAAAATTTCGTAGGTGCGACGTGCCTCCTCCAATTGTTCCCGACCTTTGGTTAGCTATGGAGAACAAAAGCACAGCAGTTAATTAATGTAACAATACAATGAAGTATATAACCTACTCAAAGGTATCTATATCAGTCAATTATTTCTGAGCTTACCTTAACATCATCCTTGCGCTTGTTGGCATTGGCCTGCAGATTTTGGAACGAGTGACGTTGGCCATCGTAGTCAATGAGCTTGCGATTGCGTTTCTCCACCTTCTTCTTCATTTCGGGAAACTGTCCGGTGTATGTGTTCAGCGGTATCAGCACCTGATCACCCAATTTGTGTGCAAAGTCAAGCCACAAGCTCTCCGAGGCGGCACTTTGTGCTAGCAGAGCATCGTAGCCGCTCCATTGTGGCTCATAGACTTCACAAACGGCATCCATCAGCGACTTTGAGGCGGTCTGTGCGGCTGTCGATTATATTTTTAAGAATATGAATGAAATTTCAATTGAATGGGAGCTTAAAGGCTTACCGCGTATGCATCTTATATAGTTATTGAACTCCTTTTGTAATTTGTTGGCATTTGTCTGCTGGCGATTGAAGTTATTCAAATGATCATCAAAGATCTCATCTGCGGTGCGATCAACTTTGCCCAAATTTTGTAGAATCTGCAAGGGAATCAAATTCGAATGAAAACCCAATTCAAAGCAAGTGTATGTATGCATGTGTGTGTGCGTGGGCGGGTGTAGACCAAGGTCAGAGCTCAAAGTGACTTTAAGTGTGGGCTCTTGCTCTTTTCAAGCCCGACCACGTACGTAATCCAAGCCCAATTACCACTGTAGTGGCAACGTATTTCATTGGCACTTAACACTAAGAGCACAAAACACACAAACACACACAAGCACACACACACAGACAGAATGTGTAGATAGCAAATGGCGCATTTATAAATAAGAAAAATCATTTGGCAAGCATTGCCTGTGGCCCGGCTAAGTTTTTGTTCAGTTTTTTACATGTCTCAACTCGCAAAAAATAGCATAGAAAAGAACAGAAGAACAGCAACAACAAGAGAATAAAGAAGAATAAAACTTAGCAAAGCGCTAAATCTGTTGCCACATGTCCGTCCACGTTCACGTCCGATTGGGGTTAAGAACGCCATTCGGACGGCAGCCTCCGGTCAATTTGTGGCTTCAGGCACTTGAATTGCTAAACACTTTGCCACTACAAAAAATCAAAACTGGAATGTGGTAAACGGAGCAGAGCAGGAGGGCGGGCGGCGCGTTGATAAGTTGTCAATTGCTGACACAACCTTGTAACAGTTTTCAGCAACGCCCACGCCTCAGATGTGTGACCCCACACAGAACAAACAAACAATAAAAGAGGCTGCACAGCATTTAAGCAAGCAGACACACATAGAGAGGAAGAAAGAGAGAGAGAGAGAGAGAGAGAGAGAGAGATAGAGAGAGTGAGAGAGCCTATGTGTTTGCAATTAACTGTGTCACAGCTGCAAGCTGCACAACTGTGCGTATACGCAATGCAAATTTTAGGCTAGCATCTTTTTGCTGCTATTAGCATATTCGCCACAAAACTAAACAAGCACAGGCTGTGCAAATATTTGAAATGAGATAAAGAGATAACGAACCAGCATTCTACACAAATTGTACCTCTACAGATACAACAGTTAGATAAGCTCAAGCAAACAACTAAGATAATTCGTCTATTTTGCCAGAGCTGTGCCAAAATTCGCCCAAAACTCGTAGAGCTCAAGAGTGTAATACTTCCTCTGTAGGAAACGTTGCCTTAAGTGCTCACATTGAACGCGACCCGTTATGAATGGTTAACCCAAACGCATATATGCGATACGCATGTTAAATGAGGTAAGGCAGGTAATTGGAGGCAAGCGTTAAAGTCGTTAAAATAACAAACAAGACGAAGCTCAAATGCCCTTGAAACTTAATGGCAGGGAAAATTTTCGTTCTGAATGAATTAGTTATAATAGGGGTTCCGAAATGAGAACTATTTCATCTTTGCAAATATGGAAAATTATCGACAAATGTTCTGAATAATTGTATATATGTATTTGTATATATATATATTTATATATTTATCTATATGTATCATATATATGTATATATATCATAGTAAACTAAACATTTGTTCTTTGCTCTTCTCAGCATCTATTACAACGAAGCTGTGATGTGATAACAAGAATTTAGAAATATCTAAAGTCTTAATTGAGAAAAAACTATAACTGATATAACTATATAAACTTGACTTTTTTATTGTTGCCGCAGCCCCAAAAAAGGGCAGCTGTTTCATGTTTCATTCAACAATAGTCAAATAACTGCAGCTATCTTTTATGTCACACACACGCACATCATATAACTATGGTCACATTCAGCACACATAAAAACCTTTTATGGGCACACTGACCAGCAAACCGACTCACTCACTCACACACACACACACACACAACAACGGCTTTATTGTGGGCAGTTTCCCAGCAACCTGTTGACGCATTTGATGACCATTTTCGTAACTGAAAACCGGCAAAAGCGAAAAGAACCAGCCAGGTCTTAACTGTTCAAATGCTTTTTGATTTTGTTATTGTTATTGTTAACCTTAATTGGTAAATCGAAGACTGCAGTTACACATATACTCACACACCTGTATATACAACCAACCTGTGTATATAGCTGCTTTAAGCCCACTTGTAGAAATCTTCAACCAAATGCAGCGAATGATTGTGTGTGGGCGTTCCATGATTTTAAATGCTGTGTATGTGTGTGTGTGTTGCCAGGGCTGGCAGAGCTTTATTAATTAACACACACAAACAAACACACGCGATTTGTTATCAATTTCAGTGTCAATTAGTTCCTCAGCTGCCTCAACTTCAATGCAGATAGATATGAATAGATATGATTGCGTTATTGGCGGATGATTGGACTTTGTGTGGTTATCGCGGCACAGTTCTGGCCATAGCCGCAGCCTTTCCACTTCCGTTCTACAGGTCTCAGAACATTTGGCATTTGTCCTTCTTACCAAATGTGTATGGCAAGCATATTTGTAAAGTCTCGCAGCAAGTTTGCGTCATCGAACTGTCCCAGCTATAGACGGTAAATATAGAGTATATGCAGACACATATATACTCAGATATATACACATATACATATATGTATCTAGCGTGTGTCATTTATTTTAAAATTTTGTGCTATCTCTCGCACTGGCTGTCGCTATATGTATGAGCACCTATATATAGTATAGTCATATATACAAGATGTGGACCAAAAGTTTATTTTCTTGCTGGCTAATTCCACGCATGCAACATGTGCGTAGAGCAAGAAAACCGTGGGCTAAGCTTTTGGCCTCAAGCCAGACACGGAGCTCGTCGTGATAGGGGCGTGGGGCGTGGGGCATGCGGCATGGGGCGTGGGCGTACAGAGGAGCCACATAAAGCACAAAAACGATGACAACATCAGCGGCAACTGCAGCCTACAAGATACCAGATGCCAGATGCACAAGTATCATGTAGCTGCAAAATGTAATTCAACTTTCAAAAAGTGCAACATATAAAATATAAATCGAAGCAAAAGTAGACAACAGACAGACAGACACACACACACACACACACACCAAGACACCCATCATGATGGGCAAACAAAAGTAAAGTGCTTCAGCCGACATATTGTAAAAGGCGGGTGGGGCGCGGCGAGGTTCGCTGGGATATACTACGTATAAGCAAGCGTTGGCCCAGTTTCGAAGCAATCTACTGGCAACTGCTACAAGAATACAATCAAACAAAACAAAAAACAAAAATACAAAAAGAGAAAGAAGCCAAAGCAAAAGTGGGCAACGACCACCAGTTACCAACTACTACAAAAGCTCACTTTGTGTTAGGGCCATCAAATCAAACAATTTCAGAGGCATTCACAGCGATTGCACATAAATGTCTTTTTCTGAATGAAATAAATTTCGATTAATACAACTCATTTGTCTGTCTGTCTAGGGTATCGGTAACAGCAACGTCAGCTCAACCAGAAACTATTCTAGCTACAAGAGGCAGTGCAAATAAAAAGGGAATATTAAACATAAACAGGCAACAAGACGGCAGCAGCAAAAACAATTGTGAAGACGAAAAAGAAAAAGAAGAAGCAGAGACTTGTAGAAATTGCCGCCGCCGGCCAAAGTGCGAGAGACATCGCTAAGAGAGCCGAGCGGGAGCCGAGATGAATGGCAGGCGGCAAATGAATAAGAGAAATGGGTATGGAAAATGTGCCACGACTAGATCGGTGTCAGAGCAGCGTGCCACGCCTTGTAAGCTGCCAGCCCATGGCACCGCCTAGCGGCAAGAGTTGAGGCCGTTGCCAATGCTGACAAGTGCTGCTGCCTATGCTGCTGCTGCCTCTGCTGCTGCTGCTGCTGTTGCCTGGTTAATGGCATGCAAACTATGCATGTAACACAGGTGAGTCTGTCTGTGTCTGTCTCTTGGTATGTGTGCGTGTTTGTCAGTTAAAGAGCTAACCTATTACCACAAAAGCACATTTTCAACTTGTTGCCTGCGGTTAGCGGTAAAAACCAAAACATTCTCCATATAAAGTACAGCGATTGACTCTAACGACGATGACAGCAAAAAATAACGAAAACAAACACAACAAATTAAATAAACTAAAAAAAAGAGCAACTGTTGTTGTGGGCAGTAAACCGGTTTACAATTGCGACCCCTACACACACACACGCACACATACACACACTCACACACCCTCCAGACAGTAAGTCATATGACTTACACTTTATCTCAGATCGAGTTAGCAACTCAGAAACGTGCTAACTGAAAAAAAATAATAATCTACGAGGAGCTGAGCACAGATCATATATCGTGTTAGTAATAGATATTAATAACAGCACCGGGCTTACATAAACAATTATTTTTACTTGCTAACCAAACTAATTGAAAATGGGACAATGCGCTGGAAGTCTACCAGGGAAATACCCATTATACAAGTTTTCTAATTAGAAATAGATTAGAAATATTGAATAAGGTTGAGCTTGGAGTAAGTTTATTAACTTTATAAATTATAAATATATCAAATATATTGTATTGTATTAGACTGGATTGAGTTTTTAATAAGTTTTGAGACTATTAATTCATTTATATTAAGTGTATATATTTTTATCTCTTATGCATTTTATTGTATTTATTTTTTAATCTCCACTCAATTATCAATTTAATCTTGTTTAAATTTTAACTCAAATGGAAAGCAAAGAAACTAAATAAAACATATTTGCAGTAATAACACCATTTCATGGGTTTCGCCTTGTATGAAAGCGCAGACTTTGTTCAATACATACATCATTCGCTTTAATCGACACATGTATGTATGTAAATTAAAACAGTTCATTGCGCAATCGAATACGAATACGAATTCGATTTGTTTATGCGACGTTTTCAACTTTGGCTTCATTTGCATAATTTCATTTAATACATATCAGATGGCTGTCCTGCTCTCTCCCATTGGCATGATGGGTGCGCACTCGCTCTCTTTCACTCGCTTGGCTCTGCGTTTGGGCTTTCTTTCGCATTCGATGCGACGTTATTGCTTTAAGCTTAAGCAAGTGGAAAGTGAAACTCGGTAGAAAGTTTGACTGAAATGCCCAATGAAAATAACTAATATTTATCTATGCTAGAGTCGCTCGCACCGAGCTGCCATGATTTATCTATTAGCATCTCGAAAATATTCAAATAGAAATGGAACATAATGAGAGAAGCAGGAGAAAAATAGCTGTTACTAGTAATGGATAAGCAATATCTGGCAGACATATATCATTCGGAAGAAAAGAGCTTATCTGCATGTTGAATTGAGTTACGTAAGTTTCAAGAATTCAGCTACAAAAGAACCTGTTGCTCGAAACTATCCACACGGCAATACAATAAACAAAAACTGTCCCCAGCGGAAATAAACAGCCACACACACACTCACACACACATACACATGTGGGTTAAATGTTTATAATGACATAAAAATAATGGAAAACCTGTCTAAGCTTTAGACATCGTTAATATCCGCTGTCTACGAGCATTTGAAAGGCGAAAACAAAGCAACAACAACAACAACAAAACTAAACAACCAATGTGGCTGCGATTATTAACCATTTCTAGGCATTTCATTCAATAATTATTTGAATTTTTGTTTTTTCCAATATTTTATGTTTTACATTGAATTTTTATAGTCGGGCTTTTCTCCACATTTCTGATATGTTGTTTGATTTTAAACCCGTTACGCTTGTTGTGTTTATCTAACCCGCTCCGCATTGCTCTTCGCAATTAGCTTTACACGTTTTCTATTTATTCGAAAAGCATTTCGATACGCAACGAACAGTCAATGCTTGGGAATGGATTTGAATTGATTTTGTTTGGCTTCATCGCAAAGACTGTCAAATGTAATTAGTGCAGTTAAAAGTGCAGTCGTAAATCAATTTACTGCTCACAATATGTAAATACCTATTATAGAGCATACATATCTATGCATGTACAAGCATGATAGTACATGAGTAGCTAGAGAGCTGCATCTAGTATAGGCCCGTATTATAGCTGGCTAATAGAAAATGCAAATATTTTTGCCAACTGCAAAGAATTTACTGGGCCCAGAACATGTATCTATATACTTAGACACACACATAAACGCATTAGTGTGCGTGTGTGCGTGCGTGTATGAACGAAGAGAATAAGAGAAGGAATGCGCGAATACAATTTGAAAGAGATGTGAGTGAGCGAAGCACATGCATACACTTGGCGAAAAAGTTCATTCTTTTCCTTGTGAAATTATATACATTTTGTAAATTTTAATTTAATTAATTTTAATTTTGGCCTTTAGCTTTAAAATTGTTGAAGTTTCCTCTTCTTCTAATCAGAGTTATGGATTTTTTGTATTCCATATAATTTTATATATGTATATTTGTCTCCTAATTGCATTATGTTTTTTATTGCCTACAGCTATCAAAGACAAAAGCAAAAACAAATTTGTATTTTCGATTCATTTGCCAAAAATGATAATTACCGTACATTAATTTATCGTTAATCTTTGCGCACTCTCACACATACAAGCCCATATCTTTTTTTGCTTGTGTATTAAACTTTTGTTTATTTTCTTTTTATTTTTGGCTGAAACGTGAAAAAAGTGACGCTGCTGTGCTGTGCTGTGATATATAAAAATTAGCTCAAAATACATATACGCTATATATGTATGCATATTGAATAGAGTTGGCGACCGGACAATGGATCGTATGCGTTATATAAGTGCTAGCGGTCGTGCCCAGGCATATGATAGAGCCATGCTAATCAATCACAAGCTATTCTGAATATATGTGTACCCATAAATATGAATTATATGGTACCTGCTAGGTACTTTGCAAGAGTCGCTCTCTCGCTCTTCCTCACTCCCTCTCTCTCTCTCTCTTTCTCTCTCTCTCACTACCTCTGTCAATTTTGCCTTTGGCCGGCAATTGCGGTCAAATCATGAGCTCACACTTAGCATATAACTCATTATGAGCCACAAAATAGAGGGAGCAGCACAGAAAATACTAATAAAGTGTCACTTATAGTTAGTTAGTGCGACTTAAGACACATTTTCAGGCCATTCGTAGATAAAATTTGAATCTGTGTCGTGTCGTTAACAGCGCTGTGCAAATGGAAGACACCGCCAAGTATTGACTGTGTGTCTAGCTGGCTGGCTGGCTGGCTGGCTGGCTGGCGGGTTGACTGTTGCTCAAGCGGCAACAGGTAGACACTAGATCAAGCACTGAGATCGGCTTTGTTTGGCTGGCGAGGGCACGTGATTTGCATAGATATCAAATCCAAAATCAAAGTACTTCACGGCACGTGACGCCGCATGACGCAGCTACAAAAAGTGTTGGGCAATCCGAAAGTACGCCCCATTAAGATCGAACGTACGAGTAAACAAAATGTACAAATACTATTTGTTTCCAGTTTTCGTTTTTCAGTTTTGGGTTTTCAGATTAACTTTATGGTTTACAATTTTCGTAGATTTGTTGCCTGCCCAACTGTGAAAACAGGGTCAAGAGCAATAGAAATGAATTGCTCCACAGAAGCGAGCATTGGAGTGAACTAAAACTAAACCCTTTATATGCTGTACAACATTTTGCGACTGAAGGCATAGCTGAAATCCTCGCTTCTGCTCACATTATGTGAATCTATTTGAATTGATGAAAAGAAAGGTGTTATGTTCTCATATTCATAACATAAAATTATAGTAGTATAAGTTATGCTTCTCCCTTTCTCTCATATCTTATCGTACCTACAGCAAATTACAATTGTTTCAGTAATTGAAATTGATATTATTAAAATATAAACTTCTAGAAGACTAAGCCTAGGCGTGTGACTTGTTAAGCCACAAAGGCAATCAACACCAATTGTGCGGTCTTCAAAAATGAAAAGTTTGTGTTAGGCCATAAGTTATCAAAGTCGGATATGGTATTGTATATATGTATGTATATATAGACCCCCTATTAACTAACTACTGTTCAACACACAGCAAATCGTTATCAATTTAATTCAACAGCAAGACGCCTTGTACACTAATAAATTCTCATCTAATCGTAATATTAAAAACAGAATCAAATGTGGAAACCAATTGCGTAGTGAATTCAAAACTATTTATGAGCCAAATATGTTGTTGGTAACTGGCAAAACAATGCAGTATATAGCAGTAACTGAATGACAAGAAAATGCCAATAACCCGCAGATACAATAGAAATTGCGCAACGGGCAGTGCCGACAGTGGCAGTGGCAATGGCAGTCGTAAGTACGTACACGCTCGCGCTGGACGCCTCAGGTGCTGATAACACACAAAATTCCATTACACAGAAAACAATTTCGACTTATCAGCTAGAAAATACCCGAAAAGCAAATCTCAAAGATAAGCGAATGCGCTACGCTTTTTACTGGCTTTTCGTGTGCCCATGACTAAAGCGGCTCAAGAATTTACTTTTTATAAAAGATGAGCGGCAAGAAATGGAAAGTGTGCCAAAAAGATTTCATGTCTGGCTATCATCAGAGACGCTAGCTTAATTATAGTGAATATGTGTGTGAGTGTGTGTGTGTGGATATATGCTTAAGCTGCGCTTGGCTTTTGATGTCGTGTCAGGAAATTTCGCTGCCAGAGCTGCGCTTTAACAGACAAGTTGACGTTTCTCACGCATCGCTACCGATTGACAAAATTATTGCCATGCCTTTACCTTTCTTTATACAAGATATTTAGATATATGTGAAGAGATAAAGTCAATGAACTGCTCTTAATTATTAGCTCAGCTTAACTGTTAAAAACATTTATCTGAAGTAAAAAACATTGGCATTTTCCACTCGATCGATGCGAACCAAAGGCGAACACCTGATGATGCCGTCAACTGTGTGTGTGTGTGTGTGTAGGAATGTGCACATACATATACACATTCATTTTTACACACACTCACTCACTACACCGAGCCGTTGCACTTTTGGGCCCAGTCAACTGCAAAACAACCATTGGGGCACTGGCCAATTGGCCAATTCCAATTTATTTACATTGAATTGTAAATTTGAAATTTGAAATTGCATTTACAAGTTGCGTATCTGGAATTGCATTAGCCAAATGCATTTACGATTGTCGTTAACCATATACGACTTCGAGTGCAGCCATTTGTATCTTTTGTGTAGCCACAGCATTTGCTTGCCTCAAATGAGATCAAAATGCCAAAAAGCAAGGCTAAAGCCGCATTAAACAAAATGTAAGCGATAAACAAAATTTCAATAAAAGTTAATGCTGACATTGAACAATTTAAATACAGATAAGACCCAGAGTATTAATTCACAACTATTCCAAAGGTAGACAAAACAACAAATTAAAATTTGCTAATATTTCTTTCTTTTCTATGGGATCGCTAAGAACTAAGCTCGGCTTGCCAAATCTTGATAGAGTTGATTATTTTAAGTACATTATTACATAGCTATTATCCAACTAACCGCAAGTGTATTCGAATGTCAAGTAAATCTCATTGAAATTAACGATGCCTCCCCGCCTGCATCTGCATTTCCGTTCACCCCTGCTCACGCCCCCCGCGGTTGCATAAGCGAACACAATTCAGCGCTGAGCAAATTGAAAACAACGGCAACCTTCAGCAAGCAGCAGCACAGCAGCAGCTGACAGTGGCCCATGGTTCGAATTTAGTGCATTATGATTGCACTCCAACAATTGTCCCTGATTGCTGTCGCAGCCAGGCGGTTGTGCAACGCAACCAACGCGAAGGTTGCCCCTGCCAGCTAAGCCACGCCACCCACACTGAACACTGATGTGCCACTTCTGAGCCACTCAAATGGATTCCAGGTGCGGATCTTGTTAAGCCGCAATTTGTGAACTATGCTAATTTTTTTCTATTTTTTTTTTCTAGTTTGCTCAATTCCTCTTGCGCTGCATTCAAGCGTAACCAAATGGCAGAGAGCGAAAATTGAGCACGTTGCAATTAAGCGAAATTAGGCAAACGCAGCGTATACGTAATATGGCTGCAAGAATTTCATGGGGCACAGAAGGGGAGAGGGGTGGAGCAGCCTCGAGCAAAGTTAGCTAAGGGTGCGAGTTTGGCGAAAGCCAAAGAAAGTTGGCACTTGATTAGCAGCACTTAATGAGTCAATTAAGTCGAGCGAGGGGGCAGGTGCTCTGCTTATGATATTTGCATTTTATATTTATAAACGTTGATTGCATAAGCTGAAACGCAGTTCGTTGTTTGAAACCGGTTTTTATATTTTTGCCACAGCTATTTTGAATTTTTATTTGGTCGCTGACAATAACTGGCAACTGCCAACTGGCAGCACTTTCGCGCAAAAAATACTATATATACACATACATATATTATATATATATATATATATATATATATGTATATACTTATAATCATGTTTACAGGGTGCTTAAAACAAAGGGCATACAAATAATTCCCAGGCCAGTCCCAGACAGTCAGCCAACCAGCGCACATCCAGCGTGCGCACTTTGTCTATCTGTATCTGTATCTGTGTCTGTGTATATCTATTTATCTCCCAGATGCATTATACTCTATGACATTCAACTGAAAAAAGTAGCACAACATCCGAGCGAATCGCGTGCTTCCCCCTCACATTGCAGGTTGAGTAGCGCTTTTTGTTCTAGGGCAGAGTTTTCTCTATTTTCACATTTCCGCACACAAAAGCCAGCGAAAATGCAGCACAGAATTTTAATTTTCATTTTAATTTAACTAGGCATAGAGTTTCACAGGCAGATGCAATTGCGAGAACCTAAGCTAAATGAGCACAGCACAAAAAAATTCCATATTTACTGCAAATACAAACAAATTTATGGATAGCTTTAGATCTTGCTTCAGCAAACTTGCTAAGCTTTTGAAATTACCTCCATAAACCTATTCCACAAAACGAAATGAGAGCATCTCATGAAATACCTGGCCACGTTGCTAAATCGTATAGTTTATAAAAGTAGAATAAGTTTTATATTGGGCATCGGAGATGTCGCTGTCGCTATATAATATTGTTGAATAACGGTTTATGTCTAGACTACGCCAAGTAGCTCATATGAGTGAATCAACGGGATAGGTCAACTAGATATAGTTGATAGCAAACAGTGCATCAAGAGTTCAGTTAATGAATGGAATATATATAGAATATATATAGAATTAAAAATATTTTAATAGTAAATGTCAATTAGCAAAATAACATCTATATGCATTTAAGCACATCATCTTCAGTTTCGAAAGATTGCCGAATTTATTTTTAGTATCTAGGCAACAAATTCATTAGAATACTAACAAAAAACACTTATTTTCTATAGAAGCAAATTTAATGCATTTCATTAATTATATTAAACATTTATAAGCCAAAACAAAAGTTTATAATATACACCGATATACAGTGCTTTCGTGCAGCAGGAGAATACTTCTCTCGACTATAGATAAGTGTTCGTAATTTATGCAATTTGTCATAAATTTCATTTATAGATTTCTATCCAATAAACAATTGAGCGCCAGCTCTTTAACTTTGGCATATTGCAATATCTACTTTGGGAACATTCCAAACATGCCAAAATCTATAATATATCATGGAATGTTTCAAAATGCTGCCAAAAAGAAGAAAAAAGCCTGTTAAGACTAGGCAAGGCTAAGGCTAATGGCAACACAATTCTACGCTTGAATAGATCCAATATCCATCGATTCAATCACACGATCGGATTAATTGCAGTACACGAACTGGTACATCGTGCTAGGTTCTATGTCTGATATATGTATGTATATCATTGTTGCTGGTGTGTCTGCGTGTGTGTTCGTGAGGCCGCAGCTAATAAAAAGTTAACAACACAAAAATTACGTATTCGACCCGTGAGCAATGCGAATACTAATTGACCTTGCCAACCACTTCAAATGTGGCTGCTCACTTGAAATGATTATTATTTGTATTATTGTTTTTGTTTTTTCTTTTTTTTTTTTTTTTTTTGTGGGGTTATTTTGTTTTTTCTTCTGAATGAATATATAAACTTGTGTGGTTTATAGCGGACGCAAAGGTGTTGAAGCAAAGCACTTATGAGCTGTATGAAAATAGGCATAGAGTTCATACGCCGACACTTGACTTCTCGAAGAATATCCAGCAAGGAAATTCAATTTGTCTGTCCGGCCGGCCATTGTGTGCTTGTGTGTGTGGGAGGCAGGTGCAGGAGGAGATGGAGTGGGGCAGCTGGTGGAGAGACTGGCAGCTGCTGAGTTATTGAAACGTCCGTTGTAGTGGCTACTGGACAATTGTATGAAATGAATCAAGTGAAGTGCCGATAAATGTCTAAGCGTAATTCAATTGTTATGCAATCAGCCAAGTGACGAGACATATTCAATCAAAGGAAACATTAAAGCACAAAAGAAGAAAACAGCAACAACTCTAAAGAAAAGGAAAAAAACATTTCCCACATTGCGCAGTCGTCGCTTTGCGTTGATTATTGTTGGCAATTTCTATAATTGAATTTTTTAATAAGCTCGCCTCTCTATATATACCCCATAATCAAATGGCTTATAGCACACAACCACATAGAGACACGCAAGAGACCATTATCAGTGCACGTCAGCATGAATTGTATCCGTGTTCAATGCTGTATCTGTATGTGTGTGAGTGTGTATGAGTGTGAGTGTGATTGTGACAGTGCCTTGTAGCCACTTCATTCCAGCAGCTGTAATCGCTTGTCTGCGCGCTCGATTGAATCACTTAATAAGCGATCTGCAGCTGGAGTATACACCCCCCATTTGCTCGACTCGCCTGGGGGGGCGTATAAGCTGCACCTGCTCATCGATATGGTCGTAATAGTCAGCAAGCAAGGCGAGTCGCCGATATATTCATGAAGTCTGAAACTCATTTTGTGCGCTACACAAACTGCTGGCGCTTCACTTATTCTCGAGTTAATCAATTCCGAGTATTTACTTAAAGACTTGTTTATTCTAAGTTGAGACGATTTCGACTTGATTTCGGGTATAGCGGGTTATAGCTTTAGGTTTTGGATTACTGTAACAACAGTACTTCATGTTTGCGCCTGGGAAAACAGAACTCTGAAACGGAGCACCAAAAGAATTGAATATGATCCTATGCTGTGCGTTATGGCCAGTTTCAAACATGAAATTGAAATCGACGAAATATTTATATATTTATTTACTAAGGAATTTTACTTAGTTACATTTTGTTTTATTGTAAATTCAAATAAATGTATATGGTTTCAAGGTTTCCTGGTAAAAAGTAATATAAGTACTTAAACGAGCGTCTGTCTAGACTACCAGAAGTTATTGGCAAATATGATATATGAAATGAGTTTGCTGGCAGATGACAACTGCTCCTGCTGAAATTGTGTTTTAATAGATTTGCAATGATATATAGCCAACTGGCCGGTTGCGAATCTAAGGGGATTTCCTGCTTGATACTTATATTATTATACTTAAGCTTGATACAATAAGCTAAAAGCAATAAAAGCTAAAAAAAAATAAAAGATAAAGAAACCAAAGACTATTCCCCTATAATGAGTTCATTAGTCATAAGCATGCGAAACTAATTTAAGTAGGGAATAAAAACAAAGAAACAAAGTCATTTTGAATGAATAATGCTTATCTCATTTAATCTGTATAAAATCAATTTGATTTCGCTTATCGCTTTGATTACAGGCTTTTTCTATTTTTTGCCAATGTACAACTGAAAATAATTGACTTTTTACGCAATCTTGTCTCAAATAGAAACGATTGACATTTAAAGATCGAAGAAGAAGCAGCAGCAGGCAGCGACGACATACACGAAGTTCAATATGCAACAGGCAAGTTTGTGAGTTTCTAAAAATTGAGCTGCCAATAAAATGTCAATCGCTGCTGCAGCTCAGCAGAGATAGAGACACGGAGAGAGAGAGATAGAGAGAGAGAGATGAAGGGACTGAGAAGTTGGGTGTGGGAAATAGCTGATAGTCAACAGCAACAAAGAGAAAAGCAAATTTTGGCAGCTGTTGCGGGACGCGCTTAAAAATAGCAACAAATATGCGAGACAGCAGCGCGGGCGAAATTTCGCAAAAAAAGAAGACACACACATACATGCGAAATAAATTAAAATAAAATTACTTATGCGATAGAAAAGCGTTGTATCGCTTTTGCGAAAAAGAAAACTTAAAATATCTACATACAAAAAAAGGCGAAGGCGGCGAGTTATAAAACAAAAGATACATTTGTATCTACTATATAGACAAATGGAAGAGTGAAGAGGCATCTATTTAAAGATTGACTGCCAGGCGACATTTTCACGTTGTTGGGCCAGTCACGCACCCAAACCGAAAATATATCTAGGCAAGCGTCTGTGTATCTTGTAGTTATGCCACGAATGTGTGTTTCGATTTGACAAGTTTTCTCTAAACCAAATGCTGTATGTCTTCTTTGCAACGAACGCGCGCTTGTTCCGCCTCTCACCCATACTCTCTGTCTCTCTCTCTCCGTGTGTCTTTGACCATCTCACTATCTCTGCATCTCTCATATATTACAAGTTGTACATTTATTGAAATGAGCACACAATGCGCAAATACAAAGCGCCGGGCAGCAGCACAGCGCACCGCACCGAAACGTGCTCGGTACACACTAGTCTATAATTTTAAAAATAAACTCTACGCAAATTATGAAATATCCAAATTCTGCTTCTTTCTACTCTCTGCACAGATTTTATAGAAATTAGAACATTTAGAAATTTTTTGGATATGGTGTAAAGACGAATTCGTGCTTCTACAAACAGATTTATAATATTTACTCTAAATGCTTATCAATTAGAGCGAATCGGATCCAGATCCAGAACTAATTCTTATGAACAAAGCAATGTATAAACATGGAATGTTCTAATTTGCTAATGAACAAATTTAAGAGTTTGCTATGAAAAAGATATATATGTATATATATATATATATATATATATATATATATATATATATGTATATATATATATATATATATACTATTCTATTTATATTCATTTAAGCCTTTTACAATACTACAACAAATTATTAATACATAAGTAAGGATTTATCCCATGATATTTACAGTTTTAAAAACACACGCAAAACACGAGTATATATTCTATATATTTAGAAGAATTTTTAAAAATATTTAAAAGTATTCTATTTATAATATTAAACCTTTTCTAAAAACTATAAATTAACTATAAAGATTAATATTCATGTTCCCGAGTTTTTACTGTGTTGTAATTAATGCGAATGCTTAATCTGCTCACATTGCATTCCAGGAAATAGTTAGTAAATAGATTGCTCTGCTGCTTAGTTTTAAAAATACACTAAAAAACTTGCAATACGACATTTAGAAAAGGCCCCAAAGAATTTCGTTCAAGTTTAATGACCAACACGAGCGCTTCGCGCTGCTCATCCTCATCCCAAAGAGCAGAGAGCATAGAAAATACCAACGAACTTTTAGAAATTCAACTGTAAATGCCAAGACACACACACACATATGCACACAGAGTCAAAGAGACAGATTGGTAGAGTGTAAGCGAGATGGCAGCAAATCAATACAGCGAAACTATTAGGGCGAGCGAAAGAAAGAAAGAGCATCATTCAGAGCTTAGATTACAGCATTTTCTAGCCGCTGTGGAATGCTGCTTTAGCAGTGGCCGAAAACTTGTTTACAAGACATCGCGACGTGCCAGCAGCGAGTGGGTCAAAATGCAGCTCTTTTACACTCTCTCACATGCATAGGCGTAAATGTGTGAGTGTGTGTCTGTGTGCGTGTATTGACATTCACATTAAAGCTGAGCAACCGCTCCTGGACCAATGCTTGAGCGCCAAACTTTCACTTGTGCACGCAGCGGCATAGATGAAACAAGAGAAGCATAAAACAAGAGCCAGAGAGACGAAGCGACAGACATTGAGCGATGAAAATCAATGTAGCCAGAAACTTGATCGCCCAAAAGAAACAGAAAAAACAACAACGCAGAGAAATGCTTCCTATTGCAGCGCCCTAGCGACAGGTGGCGTTGGAGCATCTTCTGTGAAAGATTTTACAACACTCATAAAGCTGGTAGATCTGAAGTTGTTTGTACTTTCTTTTGCCCAACTATTTTTATGTGTGTATGTGTGTGGTGTGTTGTATTAGCTGGAATCAATGAATTTTATAGAGCTTCTAATTGTAGAGTAGGCTGCTCCATTGGAAATAGGACAGGGACACGGCCCCCAAACAATGTTTTACAGATGGGCGTTGCGGTGGGCGGTGCAATACACGCCCTAGAAAATGTCACTTGGCCCAATTACTGCACCCATACGGACGCACATTTCAGCACACATATTTATTGTACTCTTAACTTACCTTCTCCTTGGCACGTCCAGCGTGTTTTTGCATAGATTTAGCAAGCATGATGCCTTTATTTTCGGACATTCAATTAGCAGCAACGGTAACAACAATAACAAATAGATTCAACCGAAGAAGCAGCACAGGTTGTGTGTGTGTGTTTCAGTGAGTGTGAGTGTGTGTATATGGTATTCGTATATGCACTGCTGATGTTCAGAAATATTTAAAAATTTCTGTTTTGGCACAATATACACTGTGTGAAGAACAGCAGAAATCTTCGTTTTTCGAATATCCGCTTTCGGGGAAATTTTAAATGCACATTTAACACTCGACAACGGGCCACAATTTGTATTTATTGAACGTTGCTATTTTGATGCGATTTGGCCGCGTTAGTAGCACTCGAAAGTCACGAAATAATGGCACGTAAGCGCGCGGCTGCGACTTCAGGTGTGTCTTCGAACTTGACGCTGCTGCAGACGGAACGGGACTCATTTATTTATTTATAATTTATAATGTTTACACTCAAGCAACGTCGATATCTGTCTCCATCGATACTTCCCACTGACTATCGGTGCGCCGCCACACTGGTCTGCTGTTAAGTTTAACAGCTGAAGAGCAATATTGTCATCGATAACTGGATTATTAGGTTACCCACCACCATTTCAAGTGCTGCATAACAGAAAATATGTGCGAGCGACTTCTGCCCAGGTAAACAGAGCTATATTTTTGTATTTTTTTTTTTTTTTTCAAAATTAATTTTGAGTTTTAGGCACTCGGCTTCGACTGGCAGCTGGCTAAGTTTGTTGTTGCCCGCCGCACTAGTCACCAGTTATTTGCACACACAGCCGGAATGCGGCGACACGGACGCAGTGCATCGGCTTCTAATCGCAGCCGCAATAGGAATGTGCCTCAGAACACTTACGTTTCGTCTCACCTCGTACCTTAAGGCGGCAACCTCTATTAAGTTTATATTGAACCACCTGTTGCCAGGCATTGTGAGCAGTCTATGTGTAGACAGAAGCTGGCCCTTTGCTCTACCCACTGGACTGCTTATCACCTCCATCTATCAGTTTGTGTATGTGAGAGTATTCCGTGGTCTGCCCAGAACATTTACCATCGGAGAAGCTGCGATTATGGTGCAGGGCATTTTGCTCTTCGTACTGAATGCAATTTGCCGCCTTTGGACGCTGCCCCCGTCGGACTTCAATCAGCTAAATTCCATAATGATAAGTGCTCTGCTCTGCCTGCTCCTCGTCTGTGTAGCGCTGCACTTGGTGAGATTTCTGCGCAAGCTGCTGCCCTTCTACCTGCTAATGGTCCTGCTGCTCGTGGCTGTCACCTGTGCGCCAGTAACACGCCCTCTTCCTTTGATTGCCCTGCTGGAATTCCTACTGAGGGATCCGCTGCGAGTGAGACTTGTCTAGAGGACAGTAGATAAAAGTGTAATATATCTCTCACTCTCCTTTTTATATAGCTTCTCATAATTCTGAGTGATCTGCTGCTTGTCGCCCTCACCTGCGGTGCCGTTAGCTGGCAGCTAAGGAGCTCCACTCGGGCGAGCACACGCGTGCGAAAGGTCTTCCACCTGCTTATACTGCTGGTCTTTGTACCCGGCCTGATCTATCAGTGCGCTCTGCTCTACCTGGCCACTGGCGTTGCCTTGGCCATATTTGTGGTGCTGGAGCTGTTGCGTCTGCTGCAGATGCCGCCGTTTGCAGCGACTCTGACACAAGCATTCGAATCCTTCAAGGATGAAAAGGACGCAGGAGGCCTAGCGCTGACGCCGTTCTGCCTGCTTATTGGTTGCGCACTGCCCATTTGGCTGACGCCCTGTCCCTGTCTGCGGGACGGCAAGGACAGTCCGCTGTTGCTGCTGCTCCTCTCGGGCATCCTGACAGTGGGCGTGGGCGACACAGCAGCCAGTGTGCTGGGCTCCAAATACGGACGAAACAAGTGGAGCAGTGAGTATATCAATATTTATATTTCAAAGCAGTTTCTAATCTGATTTTGTTGCAGACTCTAATCGTTCCCTGGAGGGCACCGTCGCCTTTGTGCTGTCCATCCTGTTGTCCGTCGGGCTGCTACAGCTGAGCGGCGCCCTCGTCATGACCCAGGCGAAATGGTTCGCCACGATTTTTGCCACACTTAATGCAGCTCTAGTTGAGGCATTTACCGACCAGGTGGACAATCTGGTGTTGCCATTGATATTTTATATAATTGTTGGTCTAGCCTAAGCCTGAAAGTGATATTTACTTAATTGTATGAATTGTATACATTCCAGCGCAGCCAAAGAGATTTGAACAATATTTGTATAAATACATTTTTAAGTTATGTAGCCCTGGTTCTACTCATACACTCACAATGAACTGTTAGCCAACAGCAAATGTTGTCAGAGAGCGCAGTAGCTCTTATAATGATCTCACCTACGATCACTGTTAATTGAAATATCGTAATTAACAGTGCTTACTTTTGGCGCATTACAGCACTGGAACTAACATTGCAGCTCTTATAATGAGAGAGCATTTGCCCTCTGTAAAAAGCGAGAGCAGAATAAGTAGAAGACTGTGGTGAAATGAGCGCCTTATTTGAATTTGAATTTAAATTCTTTAATAAATGCATCGCTTCAAGTGCTTACAGCAAAAATATGAAGAGTACAAAAAATGTTTGTGCATATGTATAAAAATTTATATTTATATAAGTATGTATATATTGTAGTATATTGTACAATTATTACGAACAGCGCAATTTTGAATATAATTATATATTTATATGGGGTATATATATTATTTATATATATAGGATTATGCCTGAGCATGTCTCTAGTCCTGAACTTGATGTATCACATTTTAGAACGGATCCCGCAATTCTCGAGATCCGTTTTACAGCAGATATCTTTACAGCTAACAATATATACATATATGTATAAGGATAGATACCAACGAATAATATATATATATATATATATATATATATATATATATATATATATATATATATATATATATGCATATGTATATCTAGAAAAATAATATATATATAGTAAAGGAACATTGCAGCATTTCGCTTGGATTTGCGGGCCCTGAAATAGTCTTTATAGTGGCTCCTTCTGGAAGTAAGCGTGGTTCAAGCACTCCAACGCAGAGGGACGCTGATGCAGATCATACGCCAGCATACGCTAAGGCAGAATTGAGCTATTAGTCAATATGAAAATATATCAATGCATGCAGGGCTTACATTCAACAAATCATCAGCGAACTCGCATAAGCCCGGACAAAAGTCTGAGGGTCGCTTGCGAGCGCGATCTGAAAAATGTTCCCTGGAAATGGAGATGCTCTTTGGCCACTGCTGCTCCGTCGGACGGCCAGTTAGCCTGCAATTGTAATAAAGATAGAAATAAATAAGCAAGTGAGGGAGCATTCAACGGGGGGCAAAACCCACTGGAAAATGCGATCCAGCTGATCCTTCTCAGAGTTGCCCGGGAAGAGCGGCTTACGCGTGATCATCTCAAAGATGATGCAAGCTGCGCTCCAGATGTCGACGGTGCTGTTGTAGCCCTGGGCGAGCAGCACCTCGGGCGCCCTGTACCACAGAGTGACTACCACGGAGGTGAGTTTCATGTCCGCGCCGTACGTCTTGGCCAAGCCGAAGTCCGCTATTTTCAAATGGCCCTGCGACGAGACGAGCAGATTTTGTGGCTTCAAATCGCGATGAATGATGCGATTGGCATGCAGAAAGTCAACTCCGGTTAATAGCTCTCGAGCCAAGCGCTGAAATCGATATTCATTTATATAATTCTCAAATATATATGTACATACATATATGCAAAATATTATCTACCTGCACGTTTAGTGGCGACATGCCACACGGTGGCAAGGCATCGATCAAGTCGGATAGATCCTGCTCCAAGTGCTCAAAAATAAGCAGAATCAACAGTTTGCCATCACACTCCAAGAACTGGCATACTTCGAACAGTCTGTTGAACGGGGAACATATTATAGCATGTCAATGTGTGCATTTGTAGAGTGTAGTGAGGGGAAATTATAAATGTGAAATGTATGTGTGTGGAGAATTTTTCAGTTGAGTAGGTCTGAGCTCTGTGGAGGGGACAGCTTGTGTGCAACACGCCATTAGCATGCTGCGGCTATTTGGTGTACTACAAAAATCACTCCACTCATATACCTCATAAGAAACTCTACAGTTTTCGATCAAGAGCACGCACGCTGGGGCACGAAGAGTGCATAACAGCACTGCCCCAGGAGAATCTCTGCTAACATTCTGTTAGCCAACGTTTTACAGCGCTGTTAATTTAAATGCGAAAATTTAACACGTTTACTTAGAAATTTACATATTTTGGAAAACATTAGTATATTTTTAATTTTTAAATATTTACCATTTAAAATTTCCGTGCTATTCATAAAATTTATATGTGCCGCTTTATTTACTTTTAAATTCTTCAGTTACCATTTCAAGCTCAGCACACAAGAAACGAATAAAACGCTTAGTCTATGCAAAGAGTAGCAGCGCTAACTCTCTGCAGTCTGCGCTCTTTGGCGATAACAGCCGTTCATACAGCTGTTAAATAAATCATAGCATTTCTCTCCACTCAATTGCTCTTGGTCGTAATACCGTAGATGAGCGTCGAGCGGTAAACCAAATACACTCAGCAATCAGCCAGAGAGTGGACTGACATTTTTTAGTACTGAGCGAGTTTAGAGTGTGCTTTGTGTATGTGTAGTACCCACCACCGCCGCTAGTGTGATGCGCACTAAAGAGAGTATTTTCGCCAAGGTGTACTTGTAAACAAAGCTACCTCTTTGGCTGGCTTTACTTTACGCTGCAATTTTCCACGGCAATAGATTAGCTGGTGGCTGCTACTGCTGGCGTGGCTGTTGCTAATGTTGTTGCAAATAACATTCCCGACGTCGTTATCAGCCTACACAGGCGCCGGTTTGTTTGACGTTTGCTTTATTAACCTGCACATGCCACTATGCCAATGGGCGCCTTGTGAAAGTGTGAGTGCATGCATTTGTATTGGGGGTGGAATGCAACTCTATCGCTGTGACCGTCACAGTTACGCCTGCTTTAGCGACTACTGTAGGTCAGTTGAGGAGAAGCAGGCAGTAAAGCAGAAAGACAAACACAAGAAAACTGCTAATAATCGTAGAGCTCCATTTGAGTGTGCGAAAATAAACACACTCACGCACACACACAGCCATTGCCATTGTCATTGTCCATAATCTGTGTGCAGCGTTCAACGTAACTACTTTTTTTAAATTAGTGAACAAATAGTGGGGCGCCACCCAGATAACATACACACAGTATGTGTATACAGTCACTTACTTGACAATGTTCGCATGATCGTATGTGTTTAGCTGCTTGAGCAGTGAAATCTCTCGCAGCGTCGATGCACTCACTCCGTTCTCCGTGAGTGCAATGCGCACCTTCTTAATGGCCACGAATTTGCCTGTTAGATTGTCGCGTGCCCGATAAACGGTGCCATAGGCGCCTGTAAAGACAATGTGAATGTTAATGTTCATGCAAATGTGAATGAATGCAATGCTCATGTATTGGCGGAACTCAATAGTGTGCTAACAGTAAATAGGTCACACACACGCCCACGCCTCACATGCCTTCTTTCTGTCAAGGCGATAAACCATAAAAGTAAATTGCAAAAGGCGAAGAAACGAAGTGGATAGACAAGCAGAGCAGGTAGATAAGAGCAGTGAATTTAGTTATATATGTAGGTATATAGTATATATGTATATATGTATATTGTTCTTTTTTTTGCCAATGCTGTGACTAGAAATTTCGCATACAAATAGGCGAAAGAAAGCAAAAAGAACAAAAACAATAACAAAATACCCTGATAAGCAAACCGGCTGATTTTTGGCGATATCTGCCCAGCCGAAAACAAAAGACAGCGTGGGGAGCGGTAACAGCAGTGAGAGCATAACATAGAGAGAGAGAGAGAGAGAGAGAGCGCGCTGGAATGTGAAATAAGAATCGATTCAAATGAAGACACAGTTTGTCACCAAAAACTTATGAACGGGTGGGCCAGTCCAACCAGACAGTGAGAGATAAAGAGAAAAAGAGGAGAACTCACACACATCAATTGGCATGAGGCGTGGGAGTTCTTCTATTTCGGTTGACATTCGCTTTCGATATGTTCCGCATGTCTTAAATTTGGATACGGTGACTCGCGCACACATATTTCGCCGTCTACTGCCGGCTGCAAAAGTCAAGTACAAGGCCAGGTTCACACTCGGCACACAACAATGCAGTACAATGGGAAAGTAATGCAAACAAATAATGGAAAACAAAAGAAGGGAACAGGGAATCGGGAAACAAACGAAACAACAAATAACAACAATAACAGCAACGACTCACTCGACTATATTTTGACGACATCTGCCTGCTGTGTCAATTCACATTTGTGCACAAAATCAAAGCCAAACACAACAATAACAACAAATACCAGTAAGAGCCGAAACCAAAAAACGCAAAGCAAGCGAGCAATAATTGAATAAATGCGAAAAAGCAGCATGACAAAATAAAGCAACAAAGGCACGGACGCAATTTTGTTTTCAGTGTCTTTCGAAATAAGTTGAACTTGTTTTTTCGTCTAGAGCAGGAGGAAATAGGGAAGCGGCAGGGGGCAGGGGGTCAAGCAGCACTTACTTAACTATCTTCCCGAAATCGCTTAAAATGTAACTCGATCTGCTTTTGCAACAGCCAGTTAATGTGAAAGTTGTGCGCTTAACCCATTGTTGCCACGCCTTTCGGGGAGTTGTTCTACACGCCCCTTAGCAACAAAAATATAAAATGAAATACATACATATATAGTGATCATAATAAGCATCATTAAAAACCTCTAAGCGCAGCTCTCTTGACACTCAACACCATCTCTGTGACGTAATTGATTTATGTCCAAGTTCAAGTAAAAAAAAAAATGAATGAGGCAATAAAATTTTGGATTGTTTGTTTAATTCTTATCTGGCCGTTGCAACTGGCGCATCAAATTCAATATTTATATTTTAGTTTCTTTTTAAACCGAGATGCACGTGGTTTTATCAACCTGAAAGTATGCAACATTAATTGTAAACCCCTATTTTTCCTGTCTTGGAAGGGGTTCGTGCAATTGGGAATCCAGTATTTCCCCTTCTCAATGCATTCGATACGGTTGTTCAAGTGAATAACAAGTGTTTGTTAGGCTAACACGCCTGAATTGTTGCTCTACTTTCGATCACATTTAAATAAAATATATCTCAAATGACTTAAATTCTTAAATTTACTTTTAACAGCAATAAAAACATACCTGTGCCAATAATATCCAATTCCTTATAGTTTATCGGTACAATATCCTCCACACATTGTGGCTCGGACATTTTTTGTCGTTTGCTTTGTGATACAGACGCCATTTGAGATTTATATTGTCTTAGTCTTATTTGTGAATAGAATACAATTCTGAAATATATATAAAGGAGAGAAAAAATGGTTAATTTCAGAGGGAGCCGCCCAAGGCTTAACATACGTGCAAGGGTAAATATCGAGATCAGTTTGCAGCGGCTGTTAAGTTCGCACAGGGCCACTGCAGGGTTAACAGGCTGTTAACATAACCATAACTAAGCCCGCTGCGCGTGTAACAGGTGAGAATTTCGCTTGTAGCTCTCTATGCCTATTTTTGCTTCTGGCTTGACACTATTCTCTTTTGTCTTTATAGTTTTTATTTTTATAACTTGTTGTTGCTGCTGGTTGTTGTTGTTGTCGTCGGTCAACGAACTGTGCGTAGGCTATGATGATTGCTATTTAGTTCTGTTCTGTTTGAACATGTATTTATAATATATTCGCCTATTCGCCGCTTGCCAGTTACCACTGCCAACTGTTATTGCCGTTCCTTTTTGGCTTGCTTTTGATTTTGTTTTTATTGCTTTTGCTATATGCACAAGAGCACAAAGGAAAAAATTTTTCGCTCTCTTTTTGTGTTTTGTTGCCATTTGTCAATTAATTCTAATCGCAACAGAAAGCAACAGTAACAAATACAAGCGCACACATACATACATACATAATAATAACAATAACAACAACGGCAACCGCGACAACGACAACAGTAACCAGAGAGCAATCCAAACGAAGAGCAGCAAAATAAAAAAAAATATAAAAAAAATTATTATAGCTAAAAATTTCGGGGCTTTTTCACATCAGATGCGAACGAAACACTCATACCCTTTGCCATAAAACTTGCTGCAGAATTCAGCTGTTCTGCAGCAAGTGAACGGCCAGAGAGGAAAGTAGGAAAGTGTGAATGCAGTAAACAACAGTTAAAATCATATTTAAAACAAAGTTTTCATGCATGTGTATATGTGTGTGTGTGTGAGCTCTGGTCCTGTGCGAATTCGCCAATTGCGAGTTGAGGATGGCGAATTGAATCGAAATAAGCAATATACCCAGACGAGTTGGCGTTGCGATTACGTGTGTGCGAGATATTAATATTAGTTAAATATTAAAGTGTGTTTTGTGTTTGTCAAGACCGAATAATAGCAGCAGCAGCAGCACAACTCACAGAACATTCTATAATTCTACATTCATACGTACTTATGCATGCATATGCATGTATGTATGCTGAATGCTTGTATGTATGTACACTCACGCACACCGCAAACACAGCGCCGCCGCGATCAGTAAATTTATTTTTCTACGAAATAAAATTGCTACCACTTTGGACGCAGTAACGCGAAATAACAGAAAAACCCCAGTTAATAGCAAACGATCACGATTAATCCACTAGTGAGAAATACCGGCACCTCCACCTGTATTAAACACTGTATATTTTTAAATAAAAATACAGATTTGGACACTAACAATTTTTGTAACAAAGTGAATAAGCACGCAAACGAAAAAAAAGAACTCAATTAATACTAACAGGGACTTACGATATTCGGCGGCAGTAAAGAGATCTTCTCTGTTATCACGCTCTTAGCAATTTTAACATAACAGTGGCGAGTGGGAAATTTTCATGCATATTTTGGTCCGCTAGTACCAAGCATTGGTACTTCATTTATTACAATTTTTTGTGCTCAATGGCTTTAATTTAAATTTAAAACAATTAGTACACAAATATTTTTGTGAATATTAAAAATATAGTGTGTATATGTTTGTTATTATTTATTATTATATTAAGAACGATTTGTAAATTTAAAAAATGTATAAATTCATTTTAATAAATTGTATAATGTATGCTACAATCCAAGAAAATATTAATTTCTATCATAATCTTTCAAATAAAATAAAATACATAAAAATTCACTATTGACTTTCTCATGAAAATTTCCCTTCTTTTGAAAATGTGCGCACAGCCAACGATAAATCAACTCAAAGCTGCGCACAGTGAACTTCAAACGAGCTCGATTGTAGCGGCGCCAAGCATGTCCGCGTTGCTCCCATCCAACATCGAGCATGTATGAAACCGTGTGCAGCCAACTTCAAGACAATGCATGCCGTTTTGCTCGAACCTCAGCTCTACGCAGCGCTGCCACCTATTTGACAGAAGAGCGCGTAATTTAAACCATAAAAACCGTCAACGTCATGCTAATCTAGTCCTTAATTGATATATTGAATATATGATTTTATTAGCAGGCTATCTAATGGAATCGCAACATGTTTTTAATTAGGCACACTAGTCTTAAATTTCCATCCATCAAGCCACTGTGATGTGTGATAATTGTGATAATTGAACGATCTGGAGTGACGTATGCTGCAGAAAATAAACAGACCTCGACACGTCAAGTGAAACAGTCAATAAAACTGGCATACCTAGACCAAAGCACTACTGCCACCTATTTGCTGATTGGCTGAGCGGCGAAAGCAAACAATTGGATTGGCTCTCCCTTGCCCTAGCTCAACCTCAGCCAACCCGACAAGTGGGTTCAAGTGTATTCGTTCTCATTGTAATGAAACACAAAATGGATCAACATGAATCACTCGTCCAGTGGATCCAGTGAAAAGAAAATATTTCGCCCGTCGTGCGGTGGCAGTTACTGCTCCAACCGCAGTGCCAATCACACTCGCACTCACACTCACACACACATTTATACTCACATTCACTCACACTCACACTCACACAATCACATTAATATCCGTTTAGCACCTTTTTACGGAAGCTACTGGGCTTTAAGCATCTGGGGTCCAGCCCATATTTCTATCAATTAGTTGGGTGGAAATAAAGATGATTCAATCGAACTGTCATCCCAAATGCAATTGCTCATCTAATTGTGCTAATTTTCTCGCGAGTTAACAAGAATCTTAATGAGTAAACACCCTGCAGGCAAGTGACGAGCAAACAGTGCACTATTTACAGGGTATTCTCCTGTTGTTGCTCATCTCTGGCTGCTAATCTTTGACATTTGTCTGTGACGATTTGGCCAAACCGGCTCTCAGCTGAAATTAATTAAAAATCAATTAAATTAAACTAAATTTATTGAACAAAAGCAAAATGCATAAACAAATCAAATCATTTGTTTTCTGCCATTTGAGCACGGGCGTTGACAGCTGCGTCTTTGTCTTGAGATGGATTCGATGTGGAATCATAAATCACGTGTAGATAATCCAGTTGGAGTGCTCCTCCAGCTCCACATGCCGCCGTCTAGGCTGCATTCCAATTCGAGCTACTTCCAATTGGCATTTGCTTTGGCTCGCTTTGCTGCTTCGCTGGCCACTGTCAACTGTCCCAAATTTTCGTATCTTTGCTGAGCTGCTTAACCTTCGTCACGGCTGAGATCGCATTTTCAAGAGCGCCGCAGCAGCAGCAGTCGGAGCAGCCGTTGGTGTTGACACTTTTCCGACTGTGCGTCATCAAGCGGATCAGCGTGGCTCAGATCGTTTGCCTAATGAGCTACGACAGGTTATTAAAATTGGTCTTCCGATTTCCTATCCGATTAGCAGCGACAGCTCCGAGATCTCCGCCTGCTGCCTGCCTGCCTGCTTCCGTATTGCTTTTAAGCGCCACGCCTACGCCACGACACGCCCTAATCCTTTGCGTCAAAGAGAGTCATAAATTCGTTCAGCTTTGATTTGATTTGCTTTGCTTTGATTAGTGCCTGCGTCATGGAAAGATTTAATTGAGCGTAATGCGAAAGGCAAACAGATTGGCCACAAACAAACAGCAATCGAATGTAAATAGGAATTCGTATATGACCCAAACGAAGTTTATATACACTTGGGAAGAGGAAGCTTTATGACATGCAATGCTAATCATAGTCAAGCTATTCTGCGTAATCAGTTGAAATAAAATTTGTGAAAGGCGGTAAAAGTTTCCATACGGCAAAGACTGAGGATATGCTGAATAAGTAGATACAGGAGAGAATAAAAATATATATACATATAAGCAAGTACATATTTCTACTTATTGAAATACAATATTGAAAAGATCTTTTTGAATTCAGGAGATCATTCTGCTCCTGAGTATAAAACTTCATACTACATTAAAGTAGTTGAGAATGTATATGAGGAGTTTAGAAAACTAAAGTAAATTTGTTGCTATGATATCTATAGAGAGATAGAGATAAAAGTCTGAACATAACTATGTAAGGTCAGGCGTAATTTTCCCTACCTTTCTATCCCTTTGTCTCGCTCTCTCTCCTTTGTCAATTTCTTTTTACTCCTTTCTAGCTCTGTCTCCTGCTCGACTGAGCACGAAATATTGACAAGTTTTCTGACATTATTTAATATAATACACCCTAACATGGCAAACTTTCTTCTAATTTACTATTTTTAAGTAATTAAAAATCCCCCAGGATTATATAGATATTGTATAAGCACACTATAAACCAGTTGACCCCTGAAAGGTTCATAGACCAACACACAGATGGAGCTACTACAGTAGTAGTAGATACCTCTGCACCTACGAATATTATTGTTAAATATTAGAATGCGCAGTCTAAAAACAACTATATTTAGGCTCCTCTCACTAATACTTAGCCACAATACTGTCATGATATATTTAGACTTCGCTTACTAATGCCTAACAAAAATATTTGTGTTTGAATATATTACCTCAAGTCGCTGCTTGTCATAGCTAATATCCCCATTTTTCAGAGCGCACCTACAATAATAATAATAAATCTGCTTTTGTTTGCGGTTTCCTCTTCATACGCGCACAAGAGTTTAATAGCAGCCGCAAGACGCGCAGCACGATGATAACTAGGAAAGTGCGCACCTCCTCCGCCTCCGCCTCCGCCCCCGAGGCAGCAAATTTGTCGTGACCCAACCAAAGACAACAACAACAGCAACAATAACAAAATGAAATCGAGTTTTTGGACAAGTTTCGCGGCGAGAGCCATGAAGTGGGAGAGCCTTCAAGTGGTGCACTGGACATAGTCCACTTGCGAGTCCCTGTCTCCAGCTCGGCGAGCAGCGCCTTGGCTGCTTCGTGACATCGACAACACTTGACGCCAGCAACTAAAGCGACAACAACAGCAGCAGCAGCAGCTGTAGCAGCAGCAGCAACAACAACAGCTCACTGAAACCCGTTCGGCTGTGTCTTAACGTGGCTAACTTCGCTTCGCTGCGTTGCGCTGAGCGAGGGCGGCAGGCAGCAGGCAGCAGGCAGCAGGCGGAGGCTGTTGGCCATATATAAAAGTGAATTTGTGACAAATATTCTGAACAGTTAAGGCGCACGCTCAGCGGCGACAACATCAACTAAATACAAATACAAATACTAATCGAACTTCGCGCTCTCGGCAAATGTGATAAGGCCGACAAACAGATTAAATAAATGATCATCAGACGAATGTGCAGAGAAATCGAAGCGAAATCGCGAGTGCGCAATTGAAACAAGAAAAGCGACAACATTCTCGAGTGTGTTAAGGATAAGCGAGCTGAAATCAAAATCAAATATATATTAACATTTATATATATACAATCATAATAAACAGAAGATGTGCTCGTTAAGCCAACAAGTGAGTATTGCAGCGAATTTACGATTATTTTGATTACATTCGAGACTCGAGATTTGAGATTTGAGTATTGGCAAACGTGTTTCATTAGCATTTCGAAATGATCGAATTTTGGCAACAAAAAATGCATTATAACTTTAACAAAAATTTATTTTAATATATGAGTAAATATATATGTGTATATATATTTCTTAATTAAAAGAGCTTTATGCATTTTTTGTTTTATTTATATTTTGTTAAATATTTAAAAAATATATTTTTCAAGTCTTTTGCACAAGTCCAAAAAAAAACAATTTGTAATATACTTAAATTATTCTCCTTCTGAGCCAGTTTACTTTTTATTGCTGCACAAATCTGTAATATAGTCGAGTTACTAATAGACCATTTTATGCACTCCATAAGGAAGTCAAAGTCCAAGCATAGCCCATGAAATTACTTGAGCCATCGATTCGATTTGCTAAGAGAACTTTTCGTGAAGCATAAAAATAAATTAGACTTGAGTGTTTCTAAATTTAACCGTAAAATAGATTTATGTATATAGATGATGTTGCATAGCATTCAAATATCTGAGGACCTGTGCATTGCAACATTTGCCATTTTAATAAAATGTGAATTTTAGGCAACATATTTTAGCCTTGAACTTTATTTTTTAGGGGATTTATTGATGCTCACATTGTACTTCATAGAAGGGATATACGTCTGAAATATTCATTACGAGTTATTGGCTTTAAAATAAAAACGTAAAAGCTTTTGAGCATTTCAATAATCATTTTGTTTATGTTATAAATTGTTATTAGACAAAAAAAAATTTTTAACAATTTTTTAAGCCGACTTCAAGCTGGGATTTAAATTTCATATTCATAAATTACAAAATTAAATGATATTAAAAAATATTGTGTTTGAAATCATTAGTACTCCAAGGCTATAACCCAATATATTCAGGTTTTTTCATATAATGAATAATTACTTAGGCTTATTTGATAAAGAGAACTGGTAACAGAGCAATATATCTAAATATTATGCATAAACCAATTTAGTTTCTTTTAGAAATAGTCTCTCGTTTTGCCAATCGCCTTTTTCAAACTAAATATATATCACTTTGTGCTTTTCACTTATTTTATACCGTTTTCTATATACTTTTAATCTCTGAATATCTGTCCTTGCTCTCTATCAATATCTCCATTCCTCTCTTTCTCTCATTATCCCATTCTGTATCTCTTTTTGCTCTATAAATATCTGTCTGTTTGTCAATCTGTCTCTGTTTCTCTCAATATCATACTCTCATTTTCTCAATCACTTTCTCCTTCTTCTATCTATCGATCCACTTATCTATCTTCTATCTTTCTATTCCTTTCGTTTTATCTCTCTCAATATCTTTCTCCTTATCCCACTCTCTCGATCTCCCATCCCCCTTCCTTTAACCTGTTCTCTATTTCTATTCTTTCTTTAGCTTTCTCTCTCTCTCTCTCTCTCTCTCTCTCTCTCTCTCTCTTTCTATATGCCTTCCAGTCCTTCTCTCTAAGTCTGTCTCTACGTATATCTCTTTCTCTATCTGTTTATCTGTCTTCTCTCTCACCTGTCTAGACCTCGCCAAGCCCGCCTAATACATGAATACGTGCATATATTAGCATACTATTTACTCTATAAAATCAGCTATGACTAAGTGCTTCCTTATTATACCCATTCTTGGAGCTGCTTTTGGAAACAGGGTATTCACATCATATACAGAGAGATACAAAATAAACAAGTGTTATACATCTTATGGGTTAGCCCTGAGCCACTAAAGCGCAACCGGTTACAGAGACTAAGATACAGATACAGATACAGATACAGATTCAAAGATACAGATACGTTATTTATTTTATTTCTCGGTATTTTTTTAGAGCTATTTTGTTTTTAGTTTTATTTTGGCTCAACCGCTAACATATATCATACGAAGTCAATTAATTAAAGTGGTTCAGCCTGTAAAAATTTACATAATTAGCCGAAATAAATAAACATTTGTCTACGTCCGCGACTCGAACTTTGCTATTATCAATGCAGAAATTTATGCAGATCTCAGATCGTGAATCATAAAACCGTATATATGTGTATATACTTATCTAATGTTTTGTTTAAGCCAAAAACATGCGTAGAAAGGAGTTAATTTAATGTTAGCAGTCGAAGTTAGCAAGTAAGAGATAAATTATATAGATATATATATGTACAATATATATGCTGGCGGGATTAGCCTCCAGCTGAGCTGCCATTGAACATCTGCTAGCGCATTCACCTACGCTGAAAGCTGGTTTGACTCTAAGATATATATCATCCGGTTTTGATTTTTGTTTAGTCTTTAATTTGTCCTCTAAGAACAAGACTAATTTCATTAACACACCGAAATCGAATTGTGATACATAAATTAAAGCCTGTCTATGTGTCGAAATGCACATATATACACAATATATACAGTATATAGTATTATATATATATATTGTGTAGTATTTCTAGTGTCTACCCAAAACATGCATCCGGCTCTGGCTCAGTCAAGGGCGCAGCATATTCAAATATGGCTAAGGGTTGGGTTGCCATCTGTATTACCATATGTAATTAGCATCCAGCGGGATAATCATAGAGCCAATCGGGTGTTACACTCTCTCGTGATCATGAATATATTACGTGCAAACATAAATTAACTCTGATTGCGATTATATCACCGATATTTGTTAGTTGAAATTAAATTAATTATTGTATGCTAATTCGAAGCATATGCTTGACTGGTTCTAGCCGTTTGCAGAACGTAACTGGCTAACTCGATAGTGGCTAGTGGCTAGTGGCTAGTGGCTATCGGCTGCTAGCTGCCGACTCTTGGCCTCCAAGTGCTATTCACACCTTCTCTGGGTTTGTTTTTACTGATTTTCGTCATGTTTTGTTTTGTTTCCGCAGTTTTACACCCTGGCCGTGGCATTGGGCATTGTTTGCCTTACGACAGCGATGCCCCAAAATCCGCAACAGCTGCAGGAGGGGCCCCATGCGCTGCTGGACATCGAGACGCCCAACCAGTTCAGCTACAACTCGCCGCTGGCCCAGCCAGACAGCTTGCGCTCCAAGCCCTACTTTGACTTCCTGAGCACGCTCTACGCCCACGACTCGGCCAAGACGAATCTGTTCAGGAATCGGCCGCAGCGCTCAGTGGAGCTGCAACCAGAGCCCGAGCTGAAAACGGATGAGCAGCAGCTGGCAGCTGCCGACCAGCCCAAGAGTCGTCGTCGGGATCGCAAGCGTCGCGCCATCGTCTTTCGCCCGCTCTTCGTCTACCAGCAGCGCGAGATCAAGAAGAAGGAGATTGCAGCCAGGAGACGCAGCGACGAGGCGCAGCGCCGCAACTACTACAAGTACTACAAGCGCGTCTAGTCCTCAGCCCGCTCAGTCTCCGCTCTAATCTAATCTAATCTAATCTAATCAACAACCATACGCAATCAACAGCAATGGCTATGGTTGTCACTGGTCTTCTACAGGGTCCTCTCTAGCACTTAGCTTTTAATTATTGTGTTTTAGCCTTAAGTCAAGTCGAATCCACGCACAACGCACTGCACTCAACACGAATCGACGACAATCGAATATCTGAATATATATATATCTATATCTGTTATCCATAATCTATAATCTACATTATAATTATATAATCGCCCACACATCCACACATCCGCGCATTCCCTCCCCAACCCAAGTATGTTAAGTAATCGTATACCCTAAATTAATATCCATCTATGTTATATTTGTTAACTGATTTTTACACAATTTGTTGCAATTAAAGCTAACAAAAGTTAACTACGACATTCGAGACTTTTTGTACTTTACATATATTTTACTTATCAAATCTGTGTAATAGCCAGAAGAAGGCGTGGCAGACACTATAAACTATATACATATACTACCGAAAAGGACTAAGCGGAGCTGAATCGATCTAGCTACATATGTATGTATATCCGTCAATCCGCCTGTACGACTGGACATATGAATGGAAGCAGAGATCTCGAAAGCCACAGCACCTATAGCCATCAAATTTTAAGTATATGTTTCTGTATAACTTCAGAGGCACGCGTTTATTATTTCTTTTTCGATATGCCATTCGACTTTAGTTTTTTGCATAATTGGACTAAGTTTTAATGCGTTGAATGCCACAAAAAAGAAAAAGAAAAAAGGAAAATTAAAGTTTACGGTGCGAGCTTCTCTGATGAATACACAAATTTTGACTGTTTCGGAATTTGTATACCTTCTCCGCTCTTGTTTTTATATTTTAAAATTCCTTATGTATAATGCATAGAGTATTTTTATTGTTATTTAAGGTAATTTTCTTTCTTGGCAAAAATAAAAAAAAATGTTTATTGCTGGCAAAAAAAAAAATAAATAAATAAAAAAATAAATAACAAAGTTTGATGCTCGTTTTCAAGTTATATTGTATATATTTTTTAATATATATTTGGTCAATGAACTTTACAAAAAACAAGTGAGAAATCTTTAATCAAGACAGCTCGACTACGAGATCATCCGAATTATTCAAGGGATTGACATTTCTATAATTTTTCGCTTCTGTTCTGCTTACGCAAGAAAGAGTACAACCCATCGATCATAAATGCATTGAAAATGAGTATGGGATGGAACAGCCAGAATCAAGATAGTCTAGTCCTTGAGAGAGCTATCGAACAGAAGAAACTGCTGTCTATACCATCTAATAACTGTAAATACATATTTTTATAGGGTATATTTCAAATATTTTATCATAGTGCAGCTGGAATCAGTCGCCCCAAACAATATTCTCAATCCAGTCCGTATAGAGATGAACCTTGGTGTAGACGCTGGGAAATTTGTAATTGCCGCAGACGGCGCCGTACGAGGTGATGCCAATCACCTGCTTAAGGCAATTGTAGACCGGATGCTGCACGAAGATGGGTCCGCCAGAGTCGCCGTTACAGGTGTCTGCCTGGCTGTTCGCCGAGCCGGAGCCAGCGCAGAACTGAGTGCGGGATACGATGCGACTCTCGAGTCGCTCGCTGCACACCTGGTCGCCGTAGCGCTTCAGGCCCACTTGCAGCAGCTGTGAGGACTTCTCGCCCGCATTCTTGGTATAGCCCCAGCCGGCGGCAGTCAGATCGAGGTGCTCGTCGCCGCTGTTGGAGGGCAGACAGGCGGGCGCCACATACTCATTGAGTGTGGCATTTCGGTCCAGCTCAAGCAGCGCGATGTCATTAAGGCGACTGCCGTCATCCTCATTCTCATCGTAGGCCGGATGCACCACATAGTTGACTAGCCGAAACTCCTGTGGCTGGGCATCGTCTGTGGTGCTGTTGTAGTCCAATTCACCCAGGCGTACCACGAATTTGGGTGATTTGTAATTGGGATCTAAGCGTTGCTCCTTCGTCTCGGCTGTCTCCAGGCAATGGGCGGCAGTTAGCACAAACCTCGGGTGGATTAGGGTGCCGCCACAGTCCCAGCTAATGGTGGAACTGCCTGGCTGTCGTATGCCCAGCAGCGCCATGAAGGGATACTCGCGACCTTTGACCTCGGTGCCACCCAAAATGAGTGGCGTGGAGAGGCAGGTAGGTCGCACATCATTATAGCGACGGCACTCTGCGAATATCCACAGTCAACTCTCAATTAACATATATTATTTATAACAATCGCATCTCTCACCCTTCTCGTACAACTTTCTCGGGTCGGCTAGCGTGTTCACTCGCTTCTGTGCATTCAGTGGCAGCGGGCAGCAAACAATGTCATTAGACTTATCGCAGTATTTAATCTTATTGCTTCCGATAATAAGTTCATTATAGAAGAGGACCGGGCAGTCTGTGGCTGTGAGCTCCTTGCACTCGCCAGTGCCATTGTCACAGTACTCGGTCGTAGGCGCAGCCCCAGCCGACAAGGCGGACAGTAGAAAAATGGCCAAAAATGCAGAGTTCGTGTTCATTGCCTTCAGCATCTGTTGAGAAACTGAGCTCAATTTAGATGCGTGTTTCCCGCCAAACCAGATTATTATATAGACAACAAAACTCAGAAGACAAATACAAAACAAGAAAAGTAAATAATCAAAATAAACAGCAAAGTACGCTCGTCTACATGGCTCCCATTCACTCACCATTTTTCTTATCGCCTGGCAATCTGTACATGCGCTTGATGGGTCAAGGTAAGATTCACTTTTGCTTGCCTTGCTCAACTTAAGTATTAATCATTTATTTAAGCATATCCCATTATTTTACCACCACTGATATGAACCTCTAAAAGAAAAATGATTAAAATAAGCTTTTTAATTACTTTTTAGTAAGAAGGACTCAAATCTAGATCTGTTACAATATTTTCTCAAGGAAAATTTTAAATTAACCGTAAATCACTAGGTAATCGATAACAGGGTTATGACACAATCACATCACATACTCACTTATTACATTTGTCGAAAAAGCATTCCTTGTTGGCGTTCAAATTATTTACTGAAGTTAAGTCATCGGAAATTTTTAGAGTTCATTATATTAGCAATCGTGTGTTATCGGTAGGCGCGTATGCAGCTCAACAGTACTCAAATTTTGTGCGGTGGTATATTTATCGTTATCGAAAATGCTTTATATTGCGATGTTTTCGGTACATCACTAGTTCTTCTATGTACCTCGACGCTGAATGGTGTGTTTGCGCACACTTTTCTGCAAAAAAAATATTTTAAGTGCAGAAATAGGCGAAAATATTGAAGAATCATTGCGTTTGCGATTACAGCACAATTTTTGCGACGCGCCAGCACTGTTTTTACGCACGGATGCATATTTGTGATGTGGATATTTTGTGATTAAAAATTTTCCCCATCTGAGGTAGGAAAAAAAATGGTTGAAAAAATTTCTGTCCAACAAAGAACCGACGCCGACGTAGAAGCAGCAGACATGCAACTATAGCCGTCTCATTCTAGCATCGGTCATTCGATAGCATGCTTGAAAAGTGCCGCAACTAACAACTGTTAGCCAACCTAAATTTAACGTGCAGTTTTATAAAAAAAAAATTTTTTATTAACAATGACTAAGTGCAATAAAAATATTTCTATACAACGCGAGTGTGTGTATAATGAAATAAAGGAAGCGCAGCCATTTGCAATGCACAGTTGCAAATCGATTGCATTTTGCGGGGTTGCAATTTGCCTATATGATAAGCAATATGAAATATTATCACTCAAAGTCTTAAATGTAATGCTTACGCAGCAGAAACAGAAATAGTATAAAGATACTATATAGCTGTACATTATTGGGCGCGATTACCGCTGACATACGTATGTTCATACATATATGTTATCCAGGGCTGCCAAATGTGCGCTGTCAAACGCAACACGCGATAATTTGGAGTGGTGGTTATAATGTTTCTTTCCCGCCTTTTTCAGATGTCTCAAACATGAATGAAGGTAATTCAGCAGGAGGGGGGCATGAAGGGCTAAGCCCGGCCCCTCCTGCTGTGTCAGACCGTGCAACGTTACAATCAACGGAAAAATCAGTTACAACGCCAAAATCAACAGCAACTGCACACAACAACAATAAATCATCATCAATAGCATCATCAACAGTAGCAACAACGCAGCAGAAACCCAGCAAACAACAACAACAGCAGCAGCTGCTCAGTGCGCAGCTGCCTGTGCCGCTGTCGAACTTGTCGACAGAGGCAACGGCAGCCGCAACGCCAGCAGCAGCTTCCACATACTCCTCCAATACAGCAACAGCGGATTCGTCCGTTGCAGATTCAATAGCGCCGCCCCAGGCAAAACGTCAGCGTTTAGAAGACACGGAAGTGAGAGGCGAGGTCGCCAGTGACAATAACAACAGCAACATTGTTGGAGCTGTTAGCAGCAACATCGTTGGCTCGTTATTGCCAGCGTCGGTTGTGGCCAGCAGCGAAGTTGGTGGGGCCATTTCAACGTCACTACAGGACTTGAATGCGCTCAAGAAGCGCATTCTCCAACAGAAATATCAGATTTTGCGTAATCTTAAGGAAAGGTAAATGCGACTCAGTCCAATTTAGGAACATTTTGAAAATTGTACTCTCGATTCGCAGGCATCTTGAAAATGTGTCGGAATACTTTTATTTACAAAACGGTGGCAGTATGATGGACTACCCCGCGTGGCGTAAAAAGACACCAACACCGCAGTTCATCAGCTACAGCAATGCGAATCGTATCGAGCAGCTGATACTCGAGGAAAAGCCAAGCACATCCGCCGCCGCAGCAGCAGCCGCTGTGGCTCAAGGACACCGAACAACGCAACAACCAACACAACAACAACCGCAACAATCTTCGGATTCAGTCGCTAGTAATAGTAGTAACAGCAGCAGCAGCAGCCCTGCAACTGCAACAACAACCAGTACAGGGACAACGGGCATACAGTTAGAGAAAGATAGCGGCACACAAACAAAAGCGGTAATCAACAAGCTTAAAGAACTATATAATCCTGCGTTCACATATCTAACCCGTTAAATTTCTATTTCCTTAGAATACGCAATCTCTGTTGCCAACAAAATCTGGCAGCAATACAACTGTAGTACCAGCGACAGCGTCATCAAGTCCAAGCCGCTGTGGGCCAACTACAACAACAACCACAACAACAGTAGCCACAACAGGGGCATTACCGACAACCAGCAGCTTAGTGGAGACGAGCGGTAATGCATTGCCACCGGAGGCGGAAATAAAGATACCAGCAGTTGGAGCGACGCCAGTCGCCGTCTCCACCAAGCTACCCGCCGCAGTAGTACAGTTGACGCAGCAAGGTAAGAAAAACTCGTTCAGGATAAGATTTAACTTCATCAGGATTTAAACTCTCTCGATATTTCGTATTTCTCATTGTTATTATTTTGTGTTTCGTTGTTTACCTGTTTTTTTTTTTTTGTTTTTTTTTTGTTATTTACTATTCAAAATTAACGTATAACTCGTAAAAAAATTACCAAAAATAGAAACATGCCAAAATTCAACAATGTCGAAACAAAAAAATTTGCATACATATATAAGAAGTAAAAACTAAAATGTTACCAATTCCCCAGCATAACACTAAAATAAATAATCGCGTCCTGAACAACTTTCCAGCAACTGTAACAGTACAAAGCACGTCCTGCACAAAACATTAAAAGTTGACTCGCCCCAGCAAGGGAAAAGAAAATAAAACTAGCAATAAAACCAATAAAATGCGCTACTAATATTCACGAACTAAATGTAAATGACACACACAAACACATACTTATATACACGCAAACACAAAATACTAAAACACTTAACCATATTTTGTATGCATATATATTATAACTACTACACACACATTGTTTCAATATCAATTGTATTGCTGTACATCATTTAATTTATATCTTTCCATTTGTGTTTATGATTTGATGTTTCTGTTATTTCTGTCACATTTGTTACTCCTCCGCCTCCTAACGCACACATCAACTCTCTTTCTCAACTCACCATCAAATTGTATCGTTATTATATAGGTCACATACCCGGTAGACCTCTAGGAGGTCGTCACGGTATGGTCTTCGGTCAAATACCCGCGCCTCCTGCCGTAGGAAATTCTTCTGTACCTTTGGTGCCAGGTGCTTATCGTTCGCAAAAATCTAAAAAAAAAAAAATGCCAAATCACATTTTCATTTATAAGTCTTGTTTTGAATATTGAAGTATTTTCATAATTTTTCATTTCGTTGCCGCCAATTAAAAACGTAGTGCATTTGACTTAATTATATACATTGCATTCGATGTGCCCTATTTATTATTTTTTTATCAAAGACTTATCATTATTACATTAGAATTGGAGTTTTATATACCTTCTTTTTAAATTGGATTCGAAAAATATCTAAAAGTAATACAATTATTTATATATTCTATTTTTCCATTATATTAATGGAATGTAAAAATACATTTTTAATTGGTTTGCTAAATTTCATAGTTTAGATTTGATCTTTGCCTATATAGAATTGAATCATATGTAATATTTCATACATTAAATCTTTCATCATCCCTGGTTTTCACACGTTCCTTCATTTTAGACTTGTTTGAAGCTTTTTCAATTGCACCTAAAAGCGTTTTCTTGTACGCCAATTAATTGCGCTTGAAAATCGTACATGTGTGCTAGATCAAAGCTAAGTTGCAAGTGACTCTTCGATGTTCTAAAAGAGTCCAAAACGCTGAGTACATTTGAAGAAAATCGTTAAGATATGATAGAAATATGATAATTTAGTGGCACCTAACAGCGTTTTCTTGATTGCTTTTTAAACGCGCCTGAAAATCGTAGCTGTGTGCCAGAGCAATTGCTGCGGTTGCAAGTGAATTGATGTCAATTGATGCAACAATTCCATTTACACCACGCACAAGTTAATTAAATTAGAGATCAGAAGTATGTTTGCACTTCATGCCACCTTGAATATATTATTCTCTACTCTTATAAGATATCCTTTTATGCAGGCGCACTCTGTGTCACGTTGAACTATTTCCACATGTGATGACTATTTGTTAACCTTGCTAAAGTAAATTAAAGTCTCGATTTATCCAAGGGATCGTGTCCTCAAGACTGATCTCATTGAATTCGCGTCTTACACCCTCTAAGATTAAATATTAGGGATTATCATTCCTCAACTTAACATTTAGAATATTGCATGTAATTGACTTAGTTTCTTTGCCTTTTTTAATTTTTCGATACTTTCCTTAGCATATTTTAATAAATACATACTATAATAAATACACTTACTAATTCGCAACAAATATGGTTCAATTAATTGATTGATTGATTGATTCGAACGTTCTCTTGTTTTATTAATTAATTTTTATCGCTTTAATATGGTAGCGTGTGTTGATGATGCAGTTTTCCAGCATGCAAGTTGGCTAAGAGCTGTCCGTAATATCTTGAACCAAATGCTAATTTTTCTCATTGTTTTTCTCCTCAAGGTGGCACTCCTTTGGTGCCCTGCAGTAGCTCCTCTGGTTCAGCGGCGCTGCGTCGTCCAAACTCACAACAGAATGCAGCAGGAACACAAAGTGCGTCAACTGGAGGAGCGACATCATCGCCGCTGTACACAGGTGGGGCCAATGGTGCGACTGCGACCGTTGGGAGTGGCAGTGGTGGTGTCCTGACACCCTGCACACCTGGTGGCAGCAGCGGAAGCCTGATGAGTCCACTCGCAAGCACAGGCACGCCCAATAGTGCGCAGGAGTTTTCGTTTAAGGCCAAGCAGGAGGTGTACGTAATGCAACGTATATCCGAACTACAACGAGAGGGATTATGGACTGAGCGGCGTTTGCCCAAGCTGCAGGAGCCCAGCCGACCCAAGGCACACTGGGACTATCTGTTGGAGGAGATGGTCTGGCTGGCCGCTGACTTCGCGCAGGAGCGCAAGTGGAAAAAGAATGCAGCCAAGAAATGTGCCAAAATGGTGCAAAAGTATTTCCAAGACAAGGCGAACGCGGCGCAGCGTGCTGAAAAGGCTCAGGAACTGCACCTGAAGCGCGTCGCCTCCTTTATAGCGCGCGAGGTGAAAAGCTTCTGGTCAAATGTAGAGAAATTGGTCGAATATAAGCACCAAACAAAAATCGAGGAGAAACGGAAACAAGCCCTCGATCAGCATCTCAGTTTCATAGTCGATCAAACAGAGAAGTTCTCACAACAGCTGGCCGAAGGCATGAACAAAAATGTGGCCGAAACACCTAGTCTAACCTCCAGTCGCCTAACATCCCCCAAACGCGAATCAGATGGTAAGTCTTTTATTCAGAAACATTAAATTGATCTCTTTTTGCACATGATGAGACACTTAGACTGAAACGTTGTTGTGATCTATTTTTGAACACTTCGATGTTATTAGGGGATGGTCGCATTCGCGAGGCATTTGTCTGATGCATTAAGAAATAATATTTACTATTATTATTTATAAAAGTCGAATGGAATTAAATGAATAATTTCTTTTACAGATGAATTTAGGCCAGAGTCTGGCTCTGAGGATGATGAGGAGACAATAGCCAAAGCTGAGGAAGAAGCAGCCGATGTCAATGAGGAAGTCAAAGCGCTGGCTAAAGAATCTCAAATGGACTTCGATGATTTCCTCAATGATCTGCCACCTGGCTATTTGGAGAATCGTGATAAACTGCTCTTAGAGGAACAGAACAAAACAAAAGACGCTTCCACTAGTGCTGCAGCAGCTGAAGCTGACGACAGCGATGATAGCGAATTCCAAGCAAAGGAAGCGAGCGATGATGATGAGAACACCATCAGTAAACAGGAGGAGGCAGAGCAGGAAATTGATCATCAGAAAGAGATCGACGAGCTGGAGGCTGACAATGATTTGACCGTTGAGCAACTGCTCGAAAAGTACAAGTTGGGTAAAATCAATGAGCCACCCAGTGCCAAGAGGCGTAAAATTGCTGTGGACACGTCAGAGCAAGACTCGGATGATGACTCGACTGCGATTGAAGATTCAACAGACAGCAGCGAAGTGGAAGCGAGTGAGGACGAAGACGAAGATATGTCAACCGTCAAGAGCGATTCGGACCAGGAGGAGGGTGAGCAAGAGAATGGGCTTAAGAGTCTGCTAGCTGATGCCGATGGCTTTGGTGCGGATGGAGCGGGGAGTGGTGCTGCTGGTGTTAGCAGTAAGGAAAACAAAGATGATATGTTGAACGATGCTGCCGCACTCGCTGAAAGTCTGCAGCCGAAGGGTAACACATTGTCATCGACGAATGTCGTAACCCCTGTTCCATTCCTACTAAAGCACACGTTGCGTGAGTACCAGCACATTGGACTCGATTGGCTGGTCACCATGAACGAGCGCAAGCTAAACGGCATTCTTGCGGATGAGATGGGATTGGGTAAGACGATACAAACAATAGCGTTGCTGGCGCATTTGGCCTGTGCCAAGGGCAACTGGGGACCCCATTTGATCGTGGTGCCCTCCTCTGTGATGCTTAACTGGGAAATGGAGTTCAAGAAATGGTGTCCAGGCTTCAAAATACTCACCTACTACGGCACGCAAAAGGAAAGAAAACTCAAACGTGTCGGCTGGACGAAACCAAATGCGTTCCATGTGTGCATCACCTCCTACAAGCTGGTCGTACAGGATCAACAGAGTTTTCGTCGCAAAAAGTGGAAATATCTCATTCTGGACGAGGCCCAAAATATTAAAAACTTTAAATCACAGCGTTGGCAACTGCTGCTTAACTTCTCCACCGAAAGGTCAGTAATTGTTATTACACAAATTATTACTAATTGCTACTGCCAATAATTGCCATGCAATTGCTCGCGTTCGCCAGCACCAAAATCAGTAACCAAGCGACTGCTAAACTAGCTTGGCGACTACGCTTGGGTGCTAAAATTAAATACGCTATGATGCCGCATTTATTAAAAGAGCATACTAACCCATTAGAATGCTTGTGGCCTTGTTTTGTAACAAGTTTCAATTTGTTTTTTATTTCTAACTTGTATTTTGTGATTTTAAATATTAAATTAATTTTTGTACTTGATTTTCGAACTCTAAAATGTATAATTACTTATAAATGAAATTATATTTACTATCCATAACAGACGCTTGCTCTTAACGGGCACGCCACTGCAGAACGATCTTATGGAGCTCTGGTCCCTGATGCACTTCCTCATGCCATATGTGTTCTCCTCGCATCGCGAGTTCAAGGAATGGTTCTCCAATCCCATGACTGGCATGATCGAAGGCAACATGGAGTACAATGAAACGTTAATTGCTCGACTACACAAGGTAAATAAAGTTGATATTGTGATATTCTGGGTTAGTTTTAAGAGGTCCTAAGCGGTAGCACCTAAAAGCGTTTTCTTGTACGCCAATCAATTGCGCTTGAAAATCGTACATGTGTGCTAGATCAAAGCTAAGTTGCAAGTGACTCTTCGATGTTCTAAAAGAGTCCAAAACGCTGAGTACATTTGAAGAAAATCGTTAAGATATGATAGAAATATGATAATTTAGTGACACCTAAAAGCGTTTTCTTGATTGCTTTTTAAACGCGCCTGAAAATCGTAGCTGTGTGCCAGAGCAATTGCTGCGGTTGCAAGTGAATTGATGTCAATTGATGCAACAATTCCGTTTACACCACGCACAAGTTCATTAGGGATTGCAGTATATGGAGGGAAATGCGTAATCCTTTCCTGCAGGCGCACTCTGTGTCACATTGAATTACCTCATGTGATGACAATTTGTTACCCTTGCTAGAGTAAATTGATGAAGCTGCGATTTATCCATGTGACCCTGTACCTCAAATGGATTACATTGAAAACGTGGCTTACACTCTCTTAAATATGAAAATAAACTGCCAGTAATGTGTAAGCTGTCCCAATTATAAGTTATGAATTGTCAAGTCTCTTTATGCAGGCGCACTCTGTGTCACATTGAATTACCTCATGTGATGACAATTTGTTACCCTTGCTAGAGTAAATTGATGAAGCTGCGACTTATCCATGTGATTGTGTTGTTCAAGCTGATTGCATTGAATGCGCGCTTTACATTAATTTTATTCATATATCCATACATATATCAATGAATTCTAGTTTGAGCATGTACTAAAAAACATATTTCTATTTCTTTATAGGTTATTCGTCCATTTCTGCTGCGTCGGCTTAAAAAAGAGGTTGAGAAGCAAATGCCAAAGAAATACGAACACGTTGTCATGTGCCGTTTGTCGAATCGTCAACGTTATCTGTACGAAGATTTCATGAGCCGATCCAAGTGAGTTTATAACATGAGCTAAAGCCAATTATAGTTTTATATTAATTACTTTAATTTGCAGAACTCGCGAAACATTACAAACTGGCAATTTGCTGAGTGTGATCAATGTGCTTATGCAGCTGCGCAAAGTGTGCAATCATCCAAACATGTTTGAGGTGCGGCCAACGATATCGCCGTTTCAAATGGAGGGCATTGCATTCCATACACCACGTCTAGTCAGTGACATCTTGGAGTATGATCCGTTCACGGTGAGTTAGTGTATGGCAGATCTATAGATGCATAATTATTTCGCTGTTAAAATGATGATAAACTGTCACTGAACATTGCGACTCGATCTATTTTGGAGAGAGTTGCGATACACTAGGATGTTCGCTGTTGCGAGGCATTTGCCTGATTTTAAATCAGCTCAGATATGATATTGATAACATAAATTGGATATCAACTAATATTGATCTCCTCTTCATTTTCACTTATAGCAAATCAATTTGGAAACTGTTAACATGCTGTTACTGCATCTGGAACAAACGCTGACTGCCTACGTCTCACACAAGTCGCGACTTTTGTCGCCGCCACGTAAATTGATTGAGGAAATTGACAGTGCACCACTACCTCCGCCACGATGCCCCAATGGCAAGTACCGCTTTCATATACGTGTACGTAGCGCGGAGCTAGCACAGCGCATAAAACTGCAAGCGGTGCGTGTGGGCGCCAGTCCAGCCATGAGACTGGAAGGCTCAAAAATTGTCCCCATGCGCTCCCTGCTACCCAGTGGTCATGTGCTGAAACGTGTCACCGGCACTATTAATCCCATCAATATGGCCCTAAAGCCTGTGATAATTAATAGTTTAACATCAACGGCGACCAGCAATAGCAGCGGAAGCGGCAGCACACCGTTGAATGTATTGGGAAACAGCTCCAAACTTTTAAGTTCGCGTTCGCCCATAAGTGCTCCAACGCCTGCCAAGGTAGCCAAAACAATGCAGGATGGTAAACCCTTTTTCTACTTGGCACCTGCGACAAATGCCGGAGGGGCTGGAGCGCGGCTTACGTTGACTAGCAAAACTACATCAGCGAGCACAACAGTCAGTGCGACGGCGGTGAGCGCAACGGCCACGAGCAACAGCTCCGCAGCACAAATGCAGCAATTGATCAAAGATCCTATTGTCAAAGATCTGGCTACCCATGTGAAGCTGACGGTACAAAGGCAAACGAATGGAAAGACTCAGGACGAGGACTCGAAATCAACGCCTGAGGAGGCTGAAGATCCTTATCGTGTGCAGCAGCTAATACAGATGCGAAAGGAACAGCGATTGGCCTCGCTTAAGCGCATGGCTCACATCAATCGCCGACGAACCGATGCCACACCCATTTATGGAGCAGATTGCCGTGAGGCAATCGAGGGCTGCATGCAGGCAACACGGACAGCAAAGCATTCCACATGGCAAACGCGAGGATTTGCAAATTGTACCGTTGCCATGCGGCATCACGACGATAACTGGTCACTAAATCTCCTGCTGAAGAATTACGAGCAGCGTTGCGCCGAACTGGCACCAATCTTCGCTAACTTCGTGATTTATGTGCCCTCGGTGTGTGCGCCACGAATACGTCGCTATGTGCAGAATTTGTCATCGACGCACTGGCAGAATGAACGCCAGATTGAGACGACAGTAACACAATCGTTATCGCACAAGTTGACACTGCTACATCCCATAATCTCGGCGATGACGACACAGTTTCCCGATCCGCGTCTCATACAATACGATTGTGGCAAGCTGCAAACATTGGATCGTCTGCTGCGGCAGTTAAAGGTGGATGGACATCGTGTGTTGATCTTCACGCAAATGACCAAAATGCTGGACGTGCTGGAGGCATTCCTTAATTACCATGGTCACATTTACCTGCGGCTTGATGGCTCAACACGGGTGGAGCAGCGACAAATTCTTATGGAACGTTTCAATGGGGACAAGCGTATCTTTTGTTTTATTCTGTCTACACGTTCTGGAGGTGTTGGTGTCAATTTAACCGGCGCCGATACTGTTATTTTCTATGACTCCGACTGGAATCCGACGATGGATGCCCAAGCACAGGATCGCTGCCATCGCATTGGGCAAACTCGAGATGTTCACATATATCGGCTAGTCTCTGAGAAAACCATCGAAGTTAACATCCTGAAGAAGGCTAACCAGAAGCGCATGCTCAGCGACATGGCCATAGAGGGCGGCAACTTTACGACCACCTTCTTCAAGAGCACCACAATTAAAGATTTGTTTGCAATTGATCAGGCGCAGGAGTCGGATGATAGTCAGGATAAGCCCGATGAGAAAGACAAAGTTATTGCCACAGAAGTAGAGCCTGTCGTCGAAGCCGAGAAACAATCGCTGCGCGCCTTTGAGCATGCTCTTGCCGCTGCCGAGGATGAGCAGGACGTGCAGGCCACGAAGACGGCCAAGGCGGAAGCAGCTGCTGATCTGGCCGAGTTCGATGAGAATATACCCATTGCGGATGAGGCCAATGCGGACGGCGGAAGTGCACCGGTTGAACTAAGTAAAGCCGATCTGGAAATGCAAAATCTTGTCAAGCAGGTAGGTTGTTAACCTATTTAATTATCAGAGGATGGGCAGCGTTGGCTTCTATCGAAGAAGCTTGTTACTGGTCTTTTGAGCTAGCTTACGCTGCCCAAAGAAATTTCAATATGAAGCAGACGTTCAGACATAGTCGAAGCGATTCAATTTCACGCCCGATTATATCACTCAACGTCGGACATGATCATAGCATTTTGTTATGGAATATACCCTTAATGCTATTTATTTACTCTCACATTTAGCTCTCGCCAATTGAGCGTTATGCCATGCGCTTCGTGGAGGCTACCGGCGCCGCTTGGACCGCTGAGCAGCTGCGCGCCGCCGAAGCGGAGCTTGAGATGCAGAAACGTGAATGGGAGGCGAATCGCTTGGCGGCTATGCAAAAAGAAGAGCAGCTGCTCAAGCAGGAGACGGAGTCCGAGGAGCTGCTGACATACAGTCGCAAGGATGCCAGTAACCAGGTTAATACCAAACAAGATTCCAATCTAAGTAAACGAACATCGGTTGTAGGGGTAGGAGGTATTAGGCTAACCAAGCAGAATAAGCGCGACAAACGGTTTAAGCAACACGGAATAGTCAGGGTTGGTCCGGGTTTAAGTAGAAGTGTAAGCAACCACAAGTCAAGATCAAATGTGCAGCAGGCTAGTCCAGTACGCACGCGCCGGAATAGCCTCAACGTGAGTGCTCCGGCCAGGAGTAGCTGTAACACTAACAATAGCAGTAAAAAGTCAGTGACAGGAACATTACCAACGCCATCTAGGCGACAGACACGTCTGCATTCGCTGGGTGAAGATAATGTTACTGTCACGTCCACAGCGACACCGCCCACTAGAAAGACAACGCGCACAGCAATGGCAGCAGCAGGCGGTACTTCAACACCCATGTCGGAGGAGCGACCCAAGCGTCAGTCGGCTAATATAGCCATGACCAAGCTTATGAAGACGCCGGTAAGACCTGCGACAGGCACTACAACTACACCACCCAAGAATACCACACAGGCGACCAAACCTAAGCGCAGAGAAAGCGCCTCACTAACAACAAGCGCGGCCAACCGGCGGAAGCTGCTCGAGCGGCGTGCAACGATATCATCGCCTTTGGCCTTGAGAGGCACCGATAGTGAGGATGAGGACGATATCAATGAGAAGGATGATGATGAGCAGGGCGATGGTGATAGCGAAGAGGATGATGCATCCATTCAGGTGGATGAAGATGAAAATAAAGATGATGAGGAGGAAACAGTTGTCTCTGGCTCAGCGTCTGCCTCTGCACAGGAGGATACTACACAAACTGAGGATGATGAATTACATGTGGAACGGTTAGACGAAGAAGACGAGGAGGAAGAGGAGGAGGAGGTGGAGGATGAAGAGCTTAATGTAGAAACACAGTCCAGCTCAAGCTATGCTACAGCCGGCGAAGGTGTCGACAGTTTGGATGGCTGGAATGCACATACTCAGGTCCAAGATACCACAATGACGAGTTCCACATATTATAATGTCTCCGAAGAGTCGGACACAGACGAACCCAACGATCCGCTATCAGTGTCCAGAGCAGAAAACAAAGTGGAAACCAAGGAATCCACGCCAGCATTGCAGAGGCAACGTAGTAATAGTAGCCGTGGGGGCAGCGATGAGCCCATTGGACACACACCACGTACACGTTCTCGAGGCTCGGTAAAGATAAATCTCTGGACTCTGGATGTAAGTCCTATGCCAAATATACAGAAGGGCACCGGAGGCGGAGCTAGCAAAAACATAGTGAAGCGAACGACACCACAAGTAGAGGTAAAGTTAAAGGGTCGACAACGACAACAGGCTGGTGGAAAAAAGCGATTCATAAAGAAAGCCAATGAGGGGCAAACGACAACACTCAGTCGTTGGATAACACAGACGCCACGTGTGCGTTTACGCTCCAGCAATGCAGGGATTGCCATGCCCACCAATAGCAGCGGTAATACAAGTGCTGCCACTGCCTCAACCGGAGCGTCCGCGGCAGCCAAGACAGGCTCCAATGGTGCCAGCAGCAATAGGTGATAATTGACTGAACAGACGAAGTCACAGTATTAACAATATATAACGAAGACACAAGAACCTTGCTGTAAATCCTCATTCTGCGAAGCTGTGAAGTTGTGTGCGTGGTGTGGTTTTTAGTGAGCGCTCGAAGTGGCTACATGACTGTCAAAGAGTTGCTATAGAACTATGTACGAGTATTTAATAGACTGTAACAAGTTTCCTTCTAAGCTAGTTAGGTGGCAAAAATCAATTAAAGGCAGTGAGAAACGGAATATAGTTTGGGGCAGAACGAAAGTTTAGGATAACAAATTGTGTTTAGTTTAGGTAGTGCGAAGTAGGGGGCAGCCACTTCACATCGACCAGCTCTAACTGTTTTTAATTGTATTCTCCAAAATGCAATCGAATTCAACTTCAATTAAATTATAAGCTTCTAAAGCTCTACGCCACACAATACTGATATTTTCATAAAAAAAGATAAGAAAACAAGTTTTAAGATTTTAATTTTAGTCTTAGGAACACAGACTAAAAACATTTGATAGGTGCTGCCCCCTGCCACGAATGCAAGTTTAATTAAGTTAAGAAACACGAGCCCAGATTGTATATAAATAAACACATCAACAACCGGATATATCATCAGAATATAGTTTTTAGATTAAATATATATATTATTATTATTTAAGCAGTTAACTTTTTAAAAAGAAGTAACTAAAAAAGAAATATCAACTCCATTTGTATTATTATTAATTTCGTTGTTAAATTTCTGTCCTCTATCTAAGTCTTCAAAGAACTCTCCTCAGCTAATGCGCTTTAGTTTATAAGAATCACTCCTTAGGTAACACTTAACTTTATGGTCAATGTTAATATTTTTGCATTCAATAATTTATTTTGTATTCTAAAGAAACAACTAGTTTAGCATTAACAGACACAATCTAAAGACTATAAGCATATAGATTGACTAACAAATAAAACACAAAAATCGATTCGATATGCTTTCAAAAAAAAAAAAATGAAAAAGAAACTTTAAGACGTTTGTGGTTTTTATTTCTACGGACAAATTTCGTGCGTGTTTTTATTATTAAAAACAGAGTGATTAACATTTCGAAGACAATTGCACAAAGTTGGAAAAGAATAAGCGGAAATCAGAAGCAAGAATAAGATTGAATCATATTATTTTCTGTGTTAACGAATGTAGAATTCTGTTTTGGTGTCACTAAAGATAATGAAAAAAAGAAACAACTACAATTATTTTCAATCAAAAATAATGATATATATTTTAAAACAATTCCTTGTCTGTTCGTTGGTTTGTTTGTTGGCCCCATTTCTCTCCAATGCCTTTACCTTATCCATATTTCCCAGCCTCCTATCGATTTCCGCGTATAGAAAGTTCCATATACTTTGCCAATTGTTCTTCAGTGCCGTACGAAATGGTTCCGGAAATAAAACAAACAAGTAAAAGCAACAACGCCAATTCATATTTTAAAGTAGATATGATCGATGATACGATGATACCATAGTTAGCTAGTACCTAAGCCAATAAACACCACCACCAAAACAGAGTTGCTTCATACGATACGAAAATAATATAATGAAACGTTTATTCTTTTCTTTAACTTTGCCCTTTGCTCGGCCCGCGCTCGCACGTCTTCAGGTCTGGATATCGCGCAATACCATGGAGCAGATGCCGGTAAGTGGATCAGTAGAGTTGAAGTCCTGTTTCGCATCATTATAATCGATTGGTATTTGTTTTTGATTAGATGTGGTGCCCACCAACGCCACCGCAAGACAATAATGACATCTACATTGATCATTCGTTGTCGTTTATGTACGATCTCGAGCCGATACCCGAGACCGAGCTTCCTCCCGTTTATGTGCGACGGGAGCTTAAGCGATCACGTACCGATGCCGGTTTCGATGGCAGTCGGCGTCCGAACAAAATGCGACGGGAGGATAATTATGTGCCGCCACGTTCGCTGTTTGATCGACCCACAGCGCAGTTGGCGCGTCTGCGGCGTGAACTAAAGAATCAACGTTTCCGCGGTAGCTTTAAGCCGAATTCGATGATACCTGGTTTAAAGCCGCAGTTGCCGGCGAAGCCGCTGACTGAGCCAGAGGCCATGAGTGAGTGGTGCGTGTTCGAGGACATGGCCATACTTCATGTGCTGATCAATTTGCAGGGTCTGCCTTGCAGCCTGATGCTGCTCTCGCCGGGACAGACACCCAATTGGGATCTGGTCTCGGAGATAGTGAACTTCTGCTCGAAGACGTATCGTTCGGCTAGGCAGTGCCGCTGGCGCTATGAGACTCACATTCAGCCACGTGAGGAGGGCAAAGTTGTAGAGAGCCCCAAGAAGCAAAAGAAACTGAAGCCCACGTTGCGCATGGAGTACATGAAGAGTCCGTTGCGTTATTTGCGCACCACACAGCTATACGCCAGCGATAACAATGCCTCCTTCTATAAGGTGATGCGACAACGATTTGACACCATCAAAACGACCTACTTGAAGAAGGCGCCGGCACCAAAGCGTCAGTATAATGCACCCAGCCTGATGAATCCCAAGCATATGGAGGTGTTGCAGAAGTTTGGTATTAGCAACTACGATCAACCCGTGTCGCCCAGCAACATAGCCGTGATGAAAGCCAACAAAATGCGCGACAAGCAGCGTAGTCAAATGCCAATGCAGCAGCAGCAGCCGCAACAGCAGCAGCAACAACAACAGCAACCAGTTCCGCAGCAGCAGCAGCAGCAAACGGTACAGCAGCACCAACAACATGTGCAGCATCAGCAGATACAGCAGCAACAGCAGGTACAGCAACAACAACAATTGCAGCAACAACTGCCAACAGTTGGCAATGTACAGCAATCAGTAGAGTTGGTACCTAGTACGACAACAGCAACTGTTGCTGTGCCTCCTGGCAACACTGGTCAATTGCAGCAGTTACAAATACAACATCTCACCAGTGCCAATGTGGCTCCCACCCAGCAGACGGCCATATTGCTGCATCAGCCGCAGCAGCAGCAGCAATTGCGCACACAGAACACAACCCAGCAGCTGGTGAAGACCATTGTTGGCACCACGGCTAATCTCACGGCTGGTCAACTGCAGCAGTTGGCCCAGCAAACGTCGGGCAATGCCGGCGGCAGTGTGCAGCTTCAAGCTGCGCCGCCGGGTAGCCAGTCGAGCGTCAGTGTGGTATTAACCACTCCTGTGCAATCTTTGCCCATTGCCACGCACAACAACGGCTCTACGGCTCAGATAGTGTCTATCTCTTCGCAGTCGACGCTGCCAGCGAATACGGCGCCACAGGTGGGCAGCATTGTTCAGACCCAGACACTACCGCAAGTTGTATCCGTTGGGCCACTGACCACCACCGCCACAGGCCAACAGCAGCAACAACAGCAACAGGCAACGGGCACAGTGACGATGCTCCGTGGCCAGCGTATCGTGTCCGCTGCTGGTGGTGGCGGCAATACCCTGCAGGATGTGGTGCTGCAACAGCGCACCACGGCTGGTGGGCAGTCCATTGTGTCTATGCCCAGTCTGGGGCAAGGTGTGACCCCCGCTCAATTCCAAACGCAACTACGTCTGGCAGCAGTATCCGGCTCACCCGCCACCCAGACAACCCAACTAGTCACCACCAAGGGCATACCTGTCAGTGCATTGCAGCAGGGCGGCAAGACGGTGCTGCCCGGCACCCAGCAGCAGGCGGCTCACATCCAACTCTATCGGCAGCGGAATCTGAAGGTGTTGCAAGCTTCCCAGGGAGCTCCTGGAGCCGGCACTGCCGGTGGTCTGAATCCAACTGTGGTGCAAACAGCAGGTGGTGCCTTGGCCACGGGCACAATCATTCAAGCTAGCAATCTGATGCAAACTTCCACACATGTCGCCAGCCAAAAAGTCGCAGTTTCTGGCATGCCAGGCGCAACCACAGTGCAGGCTGGCAATGTGGTTAGCTCGGTGCAGATGCATGGACAGGCGAGAACACAGTTCATCAAGCAAATGGCAGCCGGTAAGCAGAGTCTGCAGCGTCAGGTGCTGACTACCGATGGCAGTGGCACTAGCGTCGCTCCAGGTACGAGCGATATGTTGCTCGTTAAGCGGCACAATATACTGGCAGCTCAAAAGGCGCAACAGGCCACCGGGCCGCTATTTACGACTACCACTACCAACAGTGCTGTGCAGCAGCAGCAGCAGCAGCAGCAACAACAACAACAACAACAACAACAACAACAGCAGCAGCAACAACAACAACAGTTGCCCGTTGCTGGTGTCGTGCAGCAACAGCAGCAGCAAACACAGCAAATTGCCACACTGGTTAAGGCATCGACAGCAGCAGCAGCCAGTGGCAACAGCGTCAGCGCCGGGGGCGTCACTGTCTCCGCAACGGGTCCGCCCACAGTGCAGGCGGGCAGCGTTAATATGGCACTGCCACAGCTGAAGCCGGGCAGCCAGATAAAGGTGACGATGCCGAATCAAATGCGTCACTTGCACGTTCAACAGCAGTTGGGCATGTCGCGCAAGATCAACCGCATGACACAACTGGTAAGTGCGTCTGGTCAGCCGACGGCCACGAATATTGTAGCCACCACGAGTGGTCCTCAACAGCAGCAGCAAACACCGGGCGGCGTCACTGTCTCCCCTGCCGGACAACAGCAACAACAGAAGGCAACACAAGGCGCCGGCAGCTTGCAGGCCCAACTGTTGCACATCCAAAATACCAAAGCGGTGACAGTGCAACAAATCCAGCAGGTGGTGCGCAGCGGTCAACAAACGGGCATCGTTCTGAGTAAGACGAGTCGGGTTATACCTGTCTCTGTGGCCTCACAGGCCACACAACGGCAGACCATACAGGTAAGCAATTATAATATTTAATGCTGGTTCTTTCAACTAATATCTATTCTATTTTCGTAGGTGGTTTCCGCGGCTTCGGCTCAGGCTTTGGCTGCTGGCAATCTGCGCACAAGTCAGAGCATAGCCAGCGCTTTGAAGGTTGCTGCTTCCGGCGTTGGTCAGACGACTCAGCAGACGCTGATTGCAGCACTGCAGCATAATCAAAGGCAAAATGCGAGCCCTGTGCGCCTACAAACTACAGCAGCTGGCAATTTGCTAGCTGTGGTACAGCAACAGCAACAACAGCAACAACAGCAACAACAACAGCAACAGCAGCAACAACAACAACAACAACAACAACAACAACAACAACAACAGCAACACCAACAACAACAGCAACAGCAGCAGCAACAACAACAACAACAACATGCTAGTCTTGCGGGGCCTTCATCTGGCCCGGCTGAGGTAATGACCATAACACAGACCACAGCGCCGCTGCCAACAGTTGCTAGTCTGCAACAACAGCAACAGCCACAACAACAACAACAACAACAGCAACAACAACAACAGCAGGTTGGAGTCGTACAACAGCAGCAACAACAGCTGCCAACGACGCAACAGGTACGAACGCTGGTGAAGAAAAAGATCATGATCAGAAGCGAGAAAGAATAACATTTAGCGAATCATCGCACAAGAGTTGGCGCACGGCCGCGCAATCGGCGCAGCATCATAACGAACACCCACACAACCACTTCAACAAGAACAAGCACCACCACCACTGTAGCCAATTCGTTTACAATTACAAGCACCACAACAACCACAACCACAAAAAAATGCATCGTCGCTACAATTACAACGGGTCAATTTTAGACGCCGGCAATTTTGATATCAGCTGTGACGCAACAAAATTACTGAATGCTCTCGCTCATTACTTCATTACTTGTTCAACATGTCCGTCAATCAATCAATCAGTTAAACCCACCAACCAAACAATCTATCAGTCAGTCAGCGAATCAATCATTGCTTAAATCGTACTTAAAACCCTTTTGTTTCGATTGGTTTTACAGCCATGAGCCGGCGCCTCCTTGCCTGCTGCAGGATCCTGATGGGGATTTTTGGTGATGGTGATGATGTTGTGTGAAGGGCGTGGCACACACACTCAAACACATGCACACGCACTCACCCACACCCATACCAATACAGACAGCTTAAGTCTGTTGTTAATTGTAATTATATATGAATAATATTTAGTGTTATTATTAATTATATAGCCAAACTCAATTGAAAATGCAATTCTGTAAATCATATTCCTTAAGCTTCTCCTAGCTTATAGACATAACAATAATAATAATTATTATAATAATAATTATTATAATAATAATAATAAATATAATAATAATTATAATAATAATAATATATAGATTTTAACTGCAAAGTTTTTAATATGCATAAATATCTTAATAATCTATGATATAGTATAAATTAAAAAACCAGAAAAAAAGTATTATAATTGTAAATATCTATTGTATTTTTAATTTGTAATCAAATTGTTGATTGAAGGAAGTGAACGTAGAAAGAAATCTCTGATATTACAGATCTACCAGAACCGCTGGAAATTAAGGGAATGTTTTGGCAACGATTAATTCCATTGGAATATGAGAAATGTAAGCAATAATTAGTTCTCGCTGAACGAGTCTTAAGACCAAAAAGCTTCCAGGTTGGCTAAACGTCAAGAACTGATATTGATGAGCCCAGTTTTGACGCCACAGAGAATTTGGTAATTTGGTAGCAAAATATTGGTTTAGCTAGCAACCAATTATAATCTATTTTTGAAGTTCCTCAAAGTATATGGTACTTGGAACTTCGATCTGGAATCGACTTACTGTAGCTTTGCAATATAGAATCTCAGGAAACAGAATTTATCCAATTGTGCAACCCTTGCAGGAAAGCTTGGTTCATTGTGACCTGTCACATTTCCATGGCAACAGTGAGTGTCACAACATGACACCACAGTGAATGGCTGTATTGAAAGCTATTGCCAGTTAGTCTGGAGCATGTCCCTGTTCAACGTGTGCAGCTGGTGGTCAGCGCAGTGTGGCGACACTGTGGGCGACTACGACGTGGCCAGCTTGCTGTGTGCTCGCTTCGGACTGGAGGCGCAGGAGAAGGACTACATCATTGTGGGCTCACAGTCCGGCAATCTAAGCATTTATTATCCGCATGGCAATGCATTTGAGGCCACGGATTTGCTGCTGGAGACGCAGCTGGCGGCGCCCATACTAGGTTTATATGCGGGCAAATTTAGCGGGTAGCTCAATTGCAACCATGCACAAATTCCTTTTAGGAGTAATCGCTTGTTCCTTATTCGCAGTAATGTGCGCAACGAGAATGTCAATCAGCTGGGCGTGCTGCTGCCCAATGCCTTTGTCATTTACAATGTGCAGGCGCTGAGTGGATTAGCCGAGTATGGCACACAGCTGAAGCTGCAGCAGCTGGCGGAGCACAAGTTTCAGCGTGTTGCCTTCTCCATGTGCCAGGGTCACTTTGGCCAGGTGAAGGGACGCGAGTTCTTCTGTGTGGTGCATCTCGATGGCACGCTCACTTTCTATGAGCAGGACGGCATTTCGTATGAGTGTCGCTTTCCCGGACAACGCAGCCTGCCCGCTCCAGTAGTCTACTGCGAGCGCACCGATAGCTTCTTTCGGCTGAGCGCTACCTGGCATCTGCAGTGCTACAGCTACCAGGATCTGTCACATTCACTGGTCACCAAGAGCAGCTATCAGCCCATCTGGTCGCAGTGCATCGGTGAGGGCATCCTGGACATGCGCGTCATTCAGCTAAAGGAGTGAGTGAGTCTGGCTAGAAAATGTATTCGTTTTACAGCTGATAATCCGCAGAAGCTGCTCCTATATCATGATACTGGGTGAACGTAATTTCATCTGCTTGGACGACAATGGGAAATTCAATTTTATATTGAAGTTGGACTATTCGCCCAAGTGCTTCTACAGCTTTGTCGTGGGATACTATTGGGGTAAGAGCCGAGGCGCATAGACTAGGATTAGCTTTAATAGAGATTCATTCTCTGCAGAACCCGGCGCACGCCTGCTAACGGCTATTGTCTCGGACTCCGCCAAGCTGCACATCTATGAGGAGGCCAACATCATTTGGGCCGCCCAGTGGCAGCAGCCCGCTCCAGTGGCCATTCAGCGCTCCAATGTCCAGGGCCTGGCGGGAAGCATTGTTACCCTGACTGCCACGGGCCAGCTGACGGTGGGCTATCTGGGCGCACAGCCGTATCAGTTTCAGGTGCTGCCACTAAACATTGAGGAGCTGAGCTTCGCCGAGGCGCACAAGCAGTTGCAGCAGCTAGAGGATGAGATCAAAGAGTCGGTGGACATACGGGATATGGACGCGCTTAATCAGCAGGCCGCGGATCAGGTGCGTCTCAGCTTCAGCATACAGCGCGAGGTGTTTGACGACCTGGACACGCTGCTGCTCGATGTTCCGGCCGATGTGGCCGTCAAGGAGCTGCCCTCGGCCAAGGGTTTGCTTAAGGTGAAAGTCAAGGCCGAACTGGCGGAACTGCAGCTGGTTATTAGGACGCCCAACGGTGTGCGTTGCAGCCAGGAAACGCTCAGCCTGGTGGATGTCCCAGCGGGCAGCACACAGGAATTGCAGCTAGACTTCTACATGGCTGAGCTGCTGCACATACACAGCACTCGGGTCGAGGTCTTTGCGTCTTTTATTAGTCCAAGGGTAAGTGTTTGTATAAAAGTAGATTCGTTTGCTCTTAGACTAGACTAATGTCTGTCTGCTCTCTCACAGGGCATACCGCGTGTGCTGCAGCAGAGCGCTTGTCTACCCCTGTCTATGTTCTATCGCAGCTGTCAGCCACAGAAGGCGGCGGGCATTAAACTGACATACACCATCACCAGCAAACATGTGCCGCCCAAGCTGGCGACCTTCTTCGGAGAGTTCCTCGAGGCGGATAGCGAGGTGCAGGCACTGGGTCTGCAGCTGCTCTGTCCTGGTCTGGACAAAGTAACAGAGGTCATCACCGTGGTGGCAGCCAAGAACTCCAACCGCTTGAGGTGAGCTCTTGACCGCAGTTGACATAGGCGTGCTTTACTGTAGCTCTCTTTTCAGAATACAATCAGATTGTGTGGAAACATTTGCCATGATCCTGGAGCGTATTGTGGACACCACCTTGCAGCTGGATAGCGATGCCAGCTTGCTCAAAATGCACAAGAAGAAGCCCAAGCGCGGCGTGCTCAATCGTTGTGTGGAGCGAATCATGGCCGCCCCCTTTATACCCACCCAACCCATTCTGCATCGCGCCGATGTCCACCACGAGACACAACAGAATATACGCAAGCAAACGGTTAGTGAGAAGGGGAGAGGAGAGAGAGAGAGAGCGCGTCGGAGAGTGGGTAATTAATGGTACTTATTGTTATGGCTTTGCAGGCACAGTTGGAGGAGCTATGGCAACAATTCAAAACACTACAGCGCCAGTTACAGGAACAAACGGAGAGCGAGCCCAAGGAGACTCTCACCATGCAAATCGAGGCGAACTACGACCACCTGATACTAGAGGGAGACAAATTGGTTGAAATACGGCGGGATGAGCACAGGTAAACATATATAAACGACCAATTGGACACCAGCCCACGCAGTGTTTACAGTGGCTGAGATATATTTACTAATTGTTTACATCAAATATGGGTTATTAGAGCGAGATTTATGGAACTGAATGCAGAGATTTTTAAACTCTCCGAACTCTTCGAACTGAACTTTGTAGAATATATAGCTGAGCTTATTTTTTATTTGATTTTTATAGAATATCAATGGATTTATAATTGAAGGGAGTTTTAAAAATTAAATTTGGATATAGAATATTTAGTTTGCATATATAATTTAATTTAATTTATATAATATATTTTATTAGAATACGTTGCCTAAGCTCGATTCAATTTAGTTATCTAGTGGCCGAACTTATCTTTCAGCCACTGTATGCAAGTGTATGTGTACTCATTGACAAATTTATTGTTTATTGTTGTTTGTTCGGCGCGTGTCCAGGCAGCGCAGCGACCTGAACTGCGCCGTAGCTTTGGCCAAATGGATAATTCATGCATTGAACCTGGAGGAGCGTGTGGTGAACGTTGTCAACTCGGTGCTGAGCGTGCCCGTAGAAGACTGGACTGAATTGGTGGGTAGTAAACATGACGCATGTCTAAAAATTGGATATACAATTACAAATATGTGCTTTCTTAGAGCTGGGAGGAGTCTATGGCGCCTGGCATTGATATGCTGCATTATTTTGGACCACTGATGCGCTCCAAGTCGACATCAACGCATGGTCTGCTCGATGGCAACACTAGCAACAGGGACAGCTTTGACTACAGCCGCTTTAGGCGTCATTTTACGACGCTATTCGATCGCATTGTGCGACTAGCCTCGTCTTCAACAGATGAGCACTCGGCGAAGCAGTCGACAGCCACGGAGCATGCAGTTGACCAGGTGCAAACGGCGGAGCAGGTGAACGAAATTGGAAGCATGCAGCGCATGCTGGGCGAGAAGAAATCAACTCTACCGCGTGCTGGCAAGCCCAATTTGAGCAGCTCCCTGGAGGCTGTGGAGGACGAAGAGGAATATGACGAGGAGGACTTGCGGGACATGGGCTATCGCAAGGACTATGGCCCTGTTGCAGCCGGCGCCGAAAGCAACGAAGGGGAGCCAAGGAAAGGCAAACGCTCTGAGTGGGTCAACGAGGATTTCGAGCTGCCGACCACCGAGGAGCTTTTTAGCGATTTGGGCATTTGGTGGTAAATCCAAGCAAGGAAAAGTCGATCAGATGTTATGAAATATGTGTGTGAAATGTGAATTTATCTTGAATAGATAAACAGCGAAGGCTATTAGTGCTGATTGCGTGTTTAACATGAAATGCAACCTTAGACCTAAATTCAAGTTCTAGAAATTGTTGCTATGCCAGACTATATGCAAGTATGTATTTATTTGTCCCTCTCATATATATATATATATATATATATATATATATATATATATATATATATATATATATATATATATATATATATATATATATATATAAACTTTGAAGTTATTTAATGTATCTTATTTTATATTGTGTTTAAATTAAATATCAATAATTGCAACACATTAATATGTTAGCTATCAGATTATGGATTATGGATAACCTTTGATCGCATGCTGATCTGTGGCTTTGATGGCAATAGAACTGAAATTGCTGTGTTCTACCTCCGAAGTTCTAGTCATGTGGGCGAAGGTTTGCTTGTATGAATGCATATATGTATGTATGTTAAGTCGTTTATGATGCATCGTTGCGGATAACACGCGATAAAAGTCAGAGATATGACTACACGTTTACACGCGCATTGTTCCAGGCCCAGCTGCAGCCCACCTGGTTGACTGGCTGCCTGGCCAGACGCTGCGTCTGGCATGCAACGTGTGGGCCGTGATCCCCTGTCAGCTGTGTGGCCTGTGCCTCACAATCCCACACATGTGGCCGCCAGTTTTATGGCCCCTGCTCCAGTTGTGTTTAATTCAACCAGCCACAGGCTCAACAATGCCTCGTAAATTGGCCAGAATTGAGTGAGAAATGTCGACATTTACCAGCTAAGCTGGAGTCACTCTCTTCCCAGCCCCAGAGCTGCTCCGGCTCTGCACTGTGAGTGGCTTATGTTTATGTTTATGTGCATAGGCATTTCATCAAGTACATAATGCATTCAAATTGGATGGGCTCCAGGGGCAAGGAGTACTGGTGGAATGTGTGTGATATAGCATGTTGGAAGTTGATTTCCTTGGAAGCGACCAATCCAATCTTGGGCAGGTACTTCTTCTAATATGGATAGCTTTTCTATTTCTATAGTAAAGTTAACAAGCTGTTGCCTCTTACCCTAACCTAAATAAAGATTGAACTTGACCTGCGCCTCAACTAGGTTTTGGCTAAGTGAGAAATTTAAAAATAAGCGAGCTTGAGTCATTCTGCGGCCAGCGATCTGTTGTCTGTGCAGTCTGTACTAATTAATAAGTGAGACCTGAAATGAGAGACAACTTTTATAAATTAAAATTTGTTTTATTTGCGGTTTTGATAAGAACTGCGTGCGATTGGGTCAATCACATGTAGAGCAATTTTAAATTAGAGATAAAAACCTGTGGAGTCGTAAGGCACATGAGAAATTATATTATATACACAATATTGTACACGAATGAAAAGATTTTTGATCAAAACTGATTAATTTATGTATTTAACAAAATTTATTTCATTCAAATCGAAGCTTTCGTTGGAGAGATATTATTTGTCAAGTTTTCAAAAAATAAAACTCATACAATTGAACAACATTGTATTGAGAGATTAAGGCTCCCATTCAATATCTTATATAGTATACATGTCATTTATATTACATAATGTGATCATTTCAAAAGTGCATTTCTCTCATGTTAAATTTTTTCATTCTTCAGATTAACCCAGAGAATACAGCATATTTCCTCCATATATTATAAAATCGCGAATTGTTGTTTATATTAAACAATTCATAAATCAATGATATGGTTTTCAGCACTTAATTTGGTAATTAATTTGAATAAATATCATAAAATTCATTTTTAAATTAAATTAAAAAATATAAATTACGCCTCGTTGACTTCTGTATCTGGTTTAAATCGAGCCTTTCTCATTCGATTTCAATGTTGTTTTGTCTCACTGTGCAGCTGCGAACTTTTCACGTCTTCTGTCGCGTGCGGCTTAAATGATGTTTTAAAAAATTATATTCATTAGCATTGAGCCGCAACAACAGCTTATTTTGGACGGAAACGGGTACAAGCGAATAAGCAGCCCGAGGAAGAAGCTTTAAACAAAAATACTGGAAGCGGACTCAGCCGGAAGAAAGTGCAACAAATAATTTTGATGTTTTGTCATATCTTTGGTAATCGCTTTAATCAATATTCATTATAATTTGGATTGTATTGTTCCTTGATTGAGCACAAGGCGGGATATTTGGGATTAGCACCTGTCAAGCATTCGGAGGCAGGTTCGCCCACCTTGTACACATGCACGCCCACTGCATAAGTGCTGGCATAATTGCAGGCCATGTTGTAGATATAAAGGAAGGGATATTGGGGATTGGTAAAGCGCATCATGGCACAGCCGACGTGGGTATTGCGATCTACGACAGTTTCCGCAAAGTGTCCGTATTTATCACTGCAAATAAATGACTTTAGTAACTTGAAATGTTTTAGGACTATCACAGTTTGATTTACAGGTGCCTGGCCACTCGGAACTGGGTGATGTAGCTGCTGTCGATCAGTGGATACTCGCCGAACCACAGACCCATCGAGTTTACCACAATGCCACGTACATCTAGTGGCGCATTGCGTGGTCTATCGACGCCACAGAGATTCTGGCCGACATTGCGGAATCGATACGAGTTATTGCATTCGTCGTGCTCCAGATCACATGTCTTCAGGTTCAAGGTGGCCAAGTATTCCAGCTCCTCGTCCCAGATCATGGTAGCCATGCGAGCGGCGGGATAGTAGCCTGGCAAATGTCCGGCGGCTATGAAATTGCGACGCTTGTTGTGCTCGGCCAGAATAAAGTCACGATGTGGCCGTAAATTGATCATAACTGCATCCTCAGAGCAGGACTCGTTGAATTTCTGTAGAGATAAAAACAATGAATCCTCATTTCTTATGCTGACTCAGGATAAGAACTTACGCCCGTATTATTGCAGGCTACGTGACGCGTGCCCGCATTGCACAATTGAGGATCGCACCAGGAATGCTCGCTGGCCACAAGCTCCACCTCAAAGTTGAGCAACAGCACCAGCATCATCGACAGCGGCAGGCAGCTGTATACAAAATGAATCCTGCGAGTCATGTTCTGGCTGTTGCAGTAAGTGTATTGAAAATGTTGATTTTGTCAACTGCAGGCGATATATTTATATGAAAGCGATCCGAAATCAAATTTTATTTTTGGATACACTGAGCATCCATATCACATATTCCGCAGTGTCGCTTAAGGCAGGTCGTGCAGCCTTTATTGCAAACGCATTAACGGTTTAAATGTGTGAAGTGACGTCACGGGTGATTAAGCTAACCGCAGCCTGAACTTGCAATCAACCTGACAATTGATTTATTTACGATCGTTCGAAATTCTTTAGCCATATCCTTTATATTTATTAATGTGTAATTAATAAATTAATTGAATAAGATGTTTTTGTATATTTTCAGTCAGACTACATTGAACGAGCAGGTAATTGTGCAGCTTTGATGTGTGTTGGCAAGGCCTTAAACGATATATCCTCACACTTAACGCACAAATAGGATGTGGATAGTCCAATTGGCAAACTTAACGAAGAAACGATTACGCTTTACATAACTATCGATAGTTAGGATGTGTATCGTGTTTAATTTAAATACAATTGGTAAAGTGGAATTAAACTGTGTTTAATCGTGTTTTATAATGATGCTAATATAATCCTTTTGCTATACGTAATAGTTACAAAAGAAAGCGTCTAATCAGCGCGGTAGCCAAACACAAACTGCTGGACATTTTGGGTAAGTCTGGATTAAAAAGCCCATTTTATTTCTGCCATATAAACTAAGATCAGATTCAAGTTCAACACAATGTTTAAATCATGTAATTGAGGTAAAAACTTTAATATAGTACGAGTACATTCAACTCATATTTGTCTTCCGAGAAAATTAACCCATTAATTTGATTCAAACAAAGTTGAATGAAGTTCATTTGGGATCGGGCATCTAAGAGAGTTACTCCAATGTGGGTGTTGTTTGTCACTTGGTTCAGTGACATTTAAACATACATGTGTAGTGTATAGGGTCGGCATCCAACAGGCTGGAATGGCTTCTCTCATACATATACAGGTTTCCTTTTTGTTATCTTCTTTCTGTTGAACATCACAGATGAGCAGCTGTTTCGCAGGCCGGATAAAATCAAAACAGTGAATAAGATTAGTATTTGCATATTCAAACAAAAGCTTTATGTGCTTTCGGTACATTGTTGGTCTGGGAATAACAAACGAAAGTGCTGGGTTGCTATCAAATGTTAACCTGTCTAACCTGGACCGAATCTATTGCCTGCTACTTACACATGTCTGGGGTATAGCTGACTACTTGCTAAATTTAACTACGTAGAGAGGAACAAACGCCTAGACATGCAAATATCCGTGTTATAGTCGGCTACTAAAACCATAAAAAGCAAGACGACATCAATAAAGAGAGCAATAATGCTCTTTCCATATTATCTTAGATCATAATTTATTCAAGCGTTTTGCATTTTTTAAGTGTTATAGAGCATATTATCATATATGTTTTACATAAAGCATTTTATAGTCAAATCACCTTTCTAATGATAATTTAAACCAGTTTACGGTATTCTGTTCTTTTAACATTTCTTCTCTTATTTTGGTCAGATCATTTTTATATTCCTTACGAGGTTTAGATTCTAGATATATATTTGACGTCAAATGTGGTTATAATATATTGTAATTGGTTACATTTCATGATATATGGTTTCTCATAAGCCAAAACTGATTAAGATTTAGTCTGGTCAGAATCTCATTGTTTTCTATCCAGACTTGGGTAGAGCATATTGTCGTCGATCAAAAGATCGTTTTGTGCATGTTTATCGTAGCTGTCATTCATTAATTTTGGCATTATTTGGTTAAGTTCGTTAAAACAAAATTTAAATACTCACCGACAGACCGATTGTTTTGGTTGTTTAGCTAGCTGGCTGTCTGCTTTACAACAAATCAGTAACTAATTAAAAATATTATTATTATACAGTGACACACGCTGATGTTGGTCCATCCAAAAGCCGTCGAGTGGTTGGTATGTCAATAAATAATGGCTTAATATTTGTGTATGTATTATTTATTGGTAAACAGGGACTACAACTATAATTAACTACAATCTTATGTAAAAATACAATACAGACAGTGTTTACTAAGATCTGGGCAGTTCTATACCTGAGCATTATACATATACCTACGATACTGTTCGCCGATCGTTCAGTAGTTAGGATCATATTGCTCTCGTATTGAGCAGAGCCCTGGATAGAATGGATTCTTGCCCGTTTGACAGCGTGATGCGGGTCGCCCAGTTATATAGACGGGCGCATCTAAAGCGTAGATGGATGCATAATTGCAAACGACATTATAGATATACACATAGGGATAATCGGGTCGCGTAAAACGCATTATAGAGCAGCCAACGCGTGAGTTACGATCTACCATCATTTCCGCAAAGTGGCCATATTCCTCGCTATAGATTAATTTCAATAATAATAAAGCTGAAATGAATTTTGGAAATCTATAGAGCTGTACTTACAAATGTTTTGTTACACGGAATTTATCAATGTAGCTGCTGTCGATCAGATCGTACTCGTTGAACCACAGCCCCATCGACTCCTCAATCAGGCTGGTCACGTTCGTATGGGGATTGCGATCCCGCCAAATGGCGCACAGATTCTGGCCCGAATTGGCAAAGTTATACGTATTATGGCAATCATCGTGATCTAATATGCAAGTGCGCACGTTCAGCGAAGACAAATACTGCAGCTCATCGTCCCAGACCTAAGTAGGCACAGCAGAAGCCATCAATATATGTTCTCTTAGTTCCTTCAGCCAAACTCACCATGGTGGTCATGCGTGCTGCGGGATAATAGCCCGGCAGTTTGCCGAGTGCCACAAAGTTGCGACGCTTGTTATGGCTATGCACAAAGAACTGCTTATGCCGGGAGATGTCCACCTCGACCGAGTCCGGCTGGCAGCGTCTATGGAAATGCTGCAGGCAATCAAAACACAGTTGAATACGTCGAATTTATATGATCCATCCAATTGCTCTTACGCCATTGTTGTTGCAGGCTATGTGCTTGATGCCCGGACCACAGAGATCACGATCACACCAGCTATACAGCTTGCCAGCCACCAAGTGGAGCAGGAACAACTGGATTAGAGCCACGCAGGCAGTTAAGGTTACAAAGGCTGACATTTGTACAAGATCAAACGAATCGCGGCTAAATTTAAGCTTAAATATTATGTATATCGAAAAATAGTATAAGCTGCGAATCGCGAGACCGACTGATTGAATTTTAATGTTAAGGCAGGTGTCGCTGCTAAGCCAGATTGATTTGTTGACCGTCGCTAGAACCGAATGCTTTTCAATGAGAGTCTGGCCAATTCGCGTGGCCGTCTTTATTGAACGTTTCTGTCCGAATGAATAGCCCCAACCAGACAGACAGACTCCAAGCTCTGCGAATCAGTCAACCAAGCTTAGCGTGTGTGCTAAGTTAGTTAACTTAACTTCTATATATACTATGCACAAATATATATTTGTATCTATATACACTCAGAGAAAGAACCTCCTATGTATGTTTCTGCTATGGAATTCGTATCTGTATCTGTATCTGTATCTGTATCTGTATCTGTATCTGTATCTGTATCTGTATCTGTATCTGTATCTGTATCTGTATCTGTATCTGTATCTGTATCTGTATCTGTATCTGTATCTGTATCTGTATCTGTATCTGTATCTGTATCTGTATCTGTATCTGTATCTGTATCTGTATCTGTATCTGTATCTGTATCTGTATCTGTATCTGTATCTGTATCTGTATCTGTATCTGTATCTGTATCTGTATCTGTATCTGTTTTATATATTATTTATATATATGTTTGTTGTTCATTACGTCAAAAATAAGAAAATTGCATTCATATTTTTTTTCAAGTGTATTTATACTATTTCTATTTCTCTTGCCATTTCGTTCTCCGGACCAAGCCTTTCTAACACGTTTGAAACAAAACGACTAAGAACAAGTTTATACAAAAAAAAACAATGTTAATAAATAAACATAAATATTAATTTGAGGGAATGACCGGGAACACGAGAATTAACCAAGCTCCAGCTTGCAACTTAAACTTTTGCTTTAGCTGCCGCCTATTCACTTCTAATAGCTGATAGGGCATTCGAGTTCGGTCAGCAGTTGGTTTCAGTTTATAAAAATTGTTTTAATACGATTCTAATATTATGGGATAGGTCCATTCAACGTTCTTTGATTGCCACGAGCTGTGGCTTTTTTGTTTTATATATGCTTTTTATTTATTTATTCGGACTATAAAAAAAGCACGTTTCAATTTATATACCCATAAAAGATCAATAGCGCTCTCCCTGGAGATCTATGGCATTATGCATATGAGTTTGAGATGTTTGGCGGGCCGTGTGTCGCTCCCTAATTTGTGGGCGTCAATTCAATTGTTTCCTAGCTGTATTTTCTATTAGCGATAAATGATTAATCCATATGGGTAGCAGCAAGTTTTTGATTTGAATTGATTTGATAGTAATGACAAACATATTCGACGTATTAGTGTCCATTCATTAGTTAGAACTTAGTGCTAATTGCAATTCGCATCGATTCGGGCCTAGTTGCTAATTAATGTTTGTGCTTGACTTAGTAACAAATACTGGGTGAGTTACTTGTGCAAATCATTTTAATTAACTAAAAATCTTATTGAGAGCTAGGAATTACTTCTGCAAATCACTTAACTCGCTTTAAGGCTTATTAAGAACGTTGACTAATTTCGAATGGTCTATCAATAAATTAAACGAGTTTTCTAAAGTGTTTATGGATTTCTTAAATGGTTTATATACATATGTATACATTTCGGATTAGCCAATAAATTTTCTTCGAACTGGAAATGATCTAAAATATTATCTAAAGATAAATAAAAGCACAGATAAGTAAATGCATATATTAAGCTTGCAAATTGTGACTATTTTATGGCTGATCGGAATTAATATATATCGTGCTTCCAAGAAAGTGAAAATTAATCAAGTAATGTAAGCATTTCTTCTGAAGAACGAGATTTATATTTCTAGATAAAATGTATTTAGGTAACCTTTAAATGCGTTAAAAGAACTTGTATTTACATTTAAAAGTCTTAGTCATTTCTTTAGATGTAGAAATGATGGCTATCTGTATCTCAAAACTTGTGCCGTTGTTAAGTCTTTGTGGATTTGTTTGCTTATAAAATTTAAATTCGAATTAACATCTTTTATGATACAGAAAAGTTCGTTAAGCTTGTATATTCGCCAATGTTAGAAGTTTTAGAATCTTATTTGCTCAAATTATGAAAATACAATATTCCTTAGAAATAATTTTTTCATATAATATACTTTATAATTATCACTCAATATATTAAAAATTTTGCAAATATATTGTAATATTTGTTATTTGCAAATTTGATTTGAGATAGAAAAAGAGTAGAAATGAAATTTTGTTTTGGCTATTCTGGTACTTTTTACATGCCACTGCAAGGAAATTTCCAAACTAAAAATAACCTCTATTTTGGCTTCAGATATTTGTATAATTAGAAAATAATTGAATGAAAACAAGTTTGAAGTTTATTTATATATTTATTTAAACATGCAATTTACAATCTTTGTTTATTTCCCTTGGGCTTGACAATCACATCTCATGCCAAACATCAATCATCGATTGGGTTAAGGGTGCATGAATACATCTGTTGCATTGCTTTAAATTGTTATCTAAGGCGCCACAGGGAACATTAATAATGTTTATGTTATTCAATGCGCATTGCAAATTAACTGAGAATTCGATTAGATAAGCGCTGCTAATGCCGCGTGTATTGCTTGTAAGCTCGCCACTTCCGTCATAATTTAGCATCGGGCGTAACAACAGAGCGACATGTATCAGCACTCGCTTTATGCATAATTGCGCTTAATTGCATTTGACTGAGAATCATGATGATGATAATAATAATGACCATAGTGATAATGAATATGATGACTGCAATGATCGTTGGCGTAAGATTTTTATCTTCGGCTGTCTTCGCCTTTGGCCAAGCGTCGCATTTTTAATTAATTTGACTTGAAGTCTGTGTGTCTGCCCCATCCGGCCCATCCGCCCGCTTTTAAGAACAGAAACAACGCACAAAACAAGTTAATTTATATAATTAATAATACAATATATATTGACAAAAGCCTTGCCAGATGCCAAAATGTCTCATTGTGTGGCAACTTGTTTGAATCGAATGAATCGACTGAACAAAGACATAAATAAAAATAATAATAAAAATAAGCATACTAATATGAAATCAAAAGCAAAAGATTTATTGAATAACGAAATTTAAATACACTTTATTATTACACTTTATTAAAAGCAAGACTGCTGATGTTATAAGAAAGATGAGGTGTATTAGAGAAATTAATAGATAAATTACGGCTTGATTTTGAATTGAATTGTATTTCACATTTTTACAGTACAGTATTTTATTAGTTATTGTATATATTATTATTTTATTTATTGTTATTAATTCTATTATAAATATTTATTTGCTAATCAATTGTTAGAAGAAGAATATATTTATATATGTTTTAAATTAAAAAACATATACCATAAATTAATTTGATGAAGCTCTTATGTCTGCTGATTTATATACCTCATCTATAGGTCAATAATTTCCTCGAAGTTTACTTATATAAATACGCTTCATAGGCACTTCAACTACAGTCTAATGCTTTCGCTGCAAATGAATGCCAAATTCATAGTACTCTGTTAGTAAGAGTATAGAAAAATTTTGAAGCTGACGCCTGGTTGTCTGTTGAATCAATTTGTCTGTTGAGGGCAACTTTCTACAGACATGTTAATAAGTATTTATACACATCCTGCAGTCAATTTAGAACTATCTCCTTCTTTCTGCTTCTCTCTCTGTATCTATATGGTAAATATGCAAATGTTTTCGACAGCCAAATAAGTTTTTAGGGGGGCAATTAATCTTACTAGAAAAACCCCCAGCCCCTTAAGGTTTTGATAGACACATAGACACACGCCATGGGCATTCGCGGTGACACTGAATTAGCTAGTAAATTAGCTAGAGTCAATCGAAGCCAGAATGAAACAGCCATTAATTTAACAAGCAACTTATATTCATTCATTCATTCACTCAATGTGTAATCGAATAGTCACTTTCGCACGCTGCTAGAAATAATAAAAATAATATTCCTGCTCGTGTAGACTTAATTATATATGTGTTTATCCACAGAGCTTACAGCCAGCAAGGAACAACAGCTCGAACAGCTCATCAACTTTATATAGACTTTGATTTGGCTTGATTTATTGGTTCTAAATATATTTCCAATTATGCACGTTCGATATAGATAGTAAGAGGAGTTCAACCCAACACTTAGCCTATAAAGTAAGTTTCTAAACAAGTTTTAGTCTTAATAATAGAATAATAATTAATGATTAAGACCGATCAATAAAAATGTGTTAGCTTCTCAATTTATAAGGTGATACATTCAAAGTTTATACAACTGAGAAACACATATAAAAGATTTACAACTTGTTATGTTGATTGATGATTAATGGCATAAACTGTATGATCTATTTAAAGTAAACAAATAATTAACCACTGAACAGGTTTATTGTTTATATAACTCACTTTGCTACAACATGAGACTTGAGCCTTTTGATTACGCTAATTGTTATGGGTCAATAGCAGACTCTGTTGTAGTAAAAATAAATTGTAAATTATATTGAGTCAATGTAAAATACATTCATCTTACCAGAAACTTTCTATCAATGTGCAGGACTTAACAGGGACGCCTAAAGACATCCTGCCGCACTAGGACACACCGCACGCCACGCGTGTAGTATGTGCTTGTGCAGCAGTATGTTCCTAGACGGCCCTGCTGAGTCCTACCATGGATACCGGATTGTATAATAACTATTTGGCAGTCAAAATTGTTCAGAAATGAAAAGAGATAGCTGTCGCTAGTTTATATGAAAAGAATTTTGTGGATGACAGATTTATAGAACTCTAAAGGAACTGCTAGTGGTTCAGTGAACCACTCTATGTTTACTCTGAACTTCTTTTTACAGAGTTGTCAAATGTTTCCAATGCATATTAGTTAAAATCAAAGATTATTCATTCCCGTAGCTAAGTTACCCTCAAAGGTCAGCCTTTCTGTTCTTCAGGTTACAAATCTTTAAGATTCTCTAGTAGATGTATTACAGATGTCAAATCAACCGAATAATTCCTAACGATTTCAATCATATATAAATATATTGATATAAGCTGTGACTGTGCCACTTTAAAACCCTATTGACAGCAAATAATCTGAAATTATTAATTACACTAATCAACTTATTTTACTGGCCTTCACTTGACTTCATGTTAACATTTCATTACTTAAGTTTTATCAGCTGCAAACGAGTGTAAATGGCGCATTCCAAAGAGAAGAAATTGCCACCCCGTTGCTCAGGCATTTAGGTCACCGCCGAGAAGTATGCTTTAATTTATTTCAACCATTGATTGCCGCATCTGCTTGAGACACTCTCCCACACACACATACACACCCACACACATTTAGCATGTGTGCATGTGAATGTGACGCAAAAGCCAAGCCATTGACATAAATAATAAGCGCTTGGATTTGAGAGCCGGCTGTGGGGTTAGCCCGTCATCGAGAACGAATAGTAAGATAGATTTCTGTTAGCTTTTCCGGGCGCCCTTGCGCGGGAAATTCTACCCGGAAAGTGCAGCCCTTGGCCGGCTTACATAGATACGTGGGCGGCTGCTGCTGCCGCTGCTGCCATATGCCGCTAATGGTGGCTGACTCCTACGCACACAAGTGATTCATGCGATTCAGCACTCGTTTATGCACACACAAAGATTCCAAGTGCCTCGCTCACTCCCACTCCCATATGCCTATCGTTAGAGAGTCAGTCAAGGGTTCAGGACTGGTGCCGCCACAATGATGATGCATGGCTCTGTCCATATGTTCGTCCCTTCCGGCTTATCTGCTGCGCATCTTTATGAGTCTCTTTGCAATCGAAGAGCCACTTGGCATTGGCTCTGGCTATGGCTATGGCAATGGCTGTGGTTTCGGATATCTCATGGACATGTCGACCCGTTCATTTGTGCAGGGCAAACATTGCTTCATGATAAATCGCAGATTTTAAGTGGCTGGCGACGTTCTAATGCCTATGGGGCATGTGGCATAAGGCATGCGGCATGCGGCATGTGGCATGTGGCTATGGGGAATATGCCATTCCACTGGACTGCAACAACATTTCATATTGCCAAATTTGGCGCACGTTCTGGCGCCACACTACACGCACACAAACACACACAGAGAACGAGAAGGGGACAGACATCGGCAGACACGCACCGTATTGGCAATCGGGCATTTGCGCCAATATGGACAAGTTCGCGCCTGATAAGGCACGAGCACGCGTTGTTGTCTATCCAGGCTGGCGTCGTCTCTCCAGGCGACCAACACGCGGAAGCAACAAAATGCCGCAACACAGTTGGTGGCCGGTGAGCGTTCAGCAGATGTCGAAACATTCAACTCGATTCTGTTGAGGACGACGTGCATCAATCAGTGTTGCCAATTGTCCGATTGTCCAGCCAGATGCCGGCATTGCCTCGTTGCGCATGCGCTGCACGTGCCCCGCTGCGGCAGCAAAAGCAAAAAGAGCAACAGCAACAGTAATAGCAACAGCAACAGCAGCAACAGCAACAGCAGCAGCAACAGCAACAGCGACTGCGTGTGTTGGGGGCTTTACTCAATGGAGCGCCCGCAATTTCAGGCTCGCACAAGATTGTATTTCAGTCTAAATCGACGTCGATTTACGAGCTTATTGTGCTTAAGCAGCGCCGAGCACTGCCTTCCAAGAAATGCCTCCATATGTCCATAAACCCCGAGGCGGAGGCAAATGATTGCCCCGTTCAAATTACACACAAAGTTGTGCACGGCCCTAGACAACTTTGACAAGTATTGCTAAGCAAACATGCATAAATTGATTGCGATTGTGTGGTGTGAGTGTCCCATAGCATGTCTGCATTGCTTTATAAATATGTAGCTGTATATGTATTTCTGTTTCTCATTTCTGATTTCGGTTTTTTTTTTCTTTTTTTTTGTAATTCAACGCCCAGTCTCCAAGAGCAGCGCGCATAGCCACCAAGTGTTGAACCACTTCCTTCCGTCTACGGCCCCAACGGCAGCCACCCTAGACGCAGTGTCGTCGCCTCTTGTCGCAATTGTTTTTGGGTTCGTGCCTGCGAATCTGATGCCACTGGAACATAAACAAAGCAACAACATCATCATAAACATTATATATACACAATCCGAAATGGCTAACCCGCGCAATTCAATCGAAACGTCTATACGAGTTGGATTTTACTTGCGTCTTGTGAACACCCATTAAATAAAAGTATTCAAACATGATCTTAATTGGCAATTTCTTAGGGGTTTAATTACAGTGTAATAAAACGGATGAGAGCAGCTTTTAGTTTACATTACATATATATCATAAATTTGTCGAGCTCGATTTACATTAATTGTAAATTAAGTTTTACCTCTGTTGACTGTGCTGAAGGCACAAAGTGCAGGAGGGCAAAGCCGTATCTTACTTGAGCTATGAAAATTCATTGACTGAATCCACATCCTTTGCTTGGATTACTTTCTGTATGTCATCAACAAATGTAAGCTATTCGCCATATAGCATTGATATATTTTTTAATTTCTTAAGAATTTTAATCTGCTCAGAAAGTTTTTGGCGTTTCCTATTAGAAGATTTTTCTAAAAATCTTTTCATCCTGTTCTTGAAAGGTATAATATTTACTGCCATCTTAACTCAAATACCTATATATCTATTTTCCCCCACATTTTCCCTGCTATAAATATTAAACACAACATTTAAAATTTTTTATAATTTATTTTGTTTCTTGCATTGAAATTTATTTTTGTTTTATTTTTTTCTTGATTTTTTTTTTTCATTTTTTGTCAAAGAGTTTAATGTATTTAAGCATATATTTGTCATACATTTACAGATCCAGCCATATTAAATTAAAAGAACTTCATTAATTTATTATAAATATTGGAAAATGGCAATAAACTTTTGTAACATGGATCGAACTTTATAAATATTAACACAGTTTATTTTACTTGATTTAAATTTTTATTTTGATTGGATATTCCTTTTTTCTATGGACATAAACGGAATTTTATAAAGTTTTAGATTTGAGTTAGTAATATTTATATAGAAAGAGGAATAGAAAGAGAAAGAGAGTTGTAGAGAGAGAGTAGAGAGTTAAGTATAGTTGAGAGATTTTCGGTAGCGAATTTTGCAAGATTAAAGTGAGATTTTAACTAAGCAAAAATACTGTTTGTGCAATTTTCATAAATGTTTAAAGCTTAAATTTTAAGCAAAACTAAAATTTATTTAACTAACATTACGAATAGTATATAGTTTAATATATATATATATAAGTACACTAAGTTATCGCTATCGAGTTAAGTAATGGAGTAGTATGAAGTTTATTTAAGCGATAATACACACATACAAATACATTAAAAACCCATAGAGTAACAGACACATAACATACTCTCGAGTAGTACTTAGGCCGGACTCTATCAAATTTCTTTAGAACTTATCAACTAAAATAAATAAAACTTATCGAACTAAACAAAATGGCGACAACGAATGCATTTGATGAATGTATGGATCAGGCGGCAAGCATGAGATGGTTTGCTAACAGAGATATATATAACACCAGAGAGATTGTTGCGGATGTCGGACTCGGGGTGGATGATAATGCTTAGCTTAATACTGGTGCTGTCATGGGTGCGTATACGCGATTCAACTATAAGTACATACAAATCAAATTTCGTATCTGGAACTTTGCTTCTAACCATGTTAACGAACTGCCCAATGAGACTGGCTGAAAGCTCAAGCTTGGCTGGGAAAGCGACTAAGGCGATCTCAGTTGATAAGCTAGCTCAAAGCTTGGCGAAAGCCTTTTATTATTTTGCTACAGCTCGTGTCATTGGCATTTAAAATAATGTGTTTTTTTTCTTATTCTGTTTCTTTTAGCCTGCTTGAGAATATGTGTGTGCGTGCGTGTGTGTTGGCTGTGAGAGTGTGAGAGTATAGCAACTAAATTATAATTAAATCCATGCTCAGTGCTTAGTGTATTGGCGGCGGCGTGCGAGCCGGCGCACGCGGCCTTAAAAATTTATTGGGTACATGTTTCTTGATGTATTCATTCTCCTGCAGCTCGTTCTGCTGTCGTCGCCGCTGCTGCTGCTGCAGTCGGTGCTGCTGTTGTTTGCGGCGCCGCGCCTTGTATGCACCGCCAGCACCAGCGCCTCCAGTGAGTAAACTCGGATCCCCGTAGAAGCTGTTGCCGCGATAGTTGGCATCGGTGGCATTGCGCCGCCAGCTGCCCAGCGGGCAATTGGTCGCAGTACGCCAGTCGGGCAGCTGGACGCCGAGGCGACGGCACTCGTGGGCATAGGCAGCAAAGCTGTCGCAGTGGCAGCTGCCCGTGGGGCACTCGCAGACGTCCATGCGGCAGGAGTCGATGTAGTTCGTGGGATTAAGTCTACTATCACAGTTTCCAAATACTTCCGAGATGCGCAGTGGCCGGCAATAGAAGTTGGGCTTACGTTTGTTGCACGTCGGCTGCGCTACGATATTATCCCTCGGCCTGGAGCACGACTTCGGTCCGCCCACCTTCCATGAGTTGGCAAAGTGCCACACCTCATCGTCGCTGTGTGAGTGCCCATCCCTGCCCGTCAGATCGTCCCGCCCGCTGCCATTGTAGTTGCCGCACAGCCCGCACAGGTGGCGCTTGTACTGTGCCGGCACCGACACCTGCAGAAAGTTGTTGCCATCCCACTCGATGCTCAGTCCCAGCTCCGTCCTCAGCATAATGCCACCTTCCGCCAGGCGCTCGATGCTCACATTGTGGCCATGGCCATTCTCGCTGCTGCTGCTCTGATCCGTATAGGGCAGAGTGACTCGCGTGCCGTTCACTTTGACTCTCAGCTTCTGGCCAAGGTTGATGCGCAGTCCGCGCAGCTTGAGCGTCACCGTCTTGGGCCAGGACGAGCGCCGCGTGCCACGCCCATCGTTAGTCAGTCGTATGGAGAAGTTGTGACCGTAGCAATCAGCAGCCAGCAAATACTTGCAACTGCCCTGGAAATGAAGCGAATGTTTAGATAAAGATTGAGTTTTACTTGAGCTATAATATATATAATTTATATATTAATTGGGAGAAATTCTTTAAATAGAATAATGAAGAATTTTTTGTAGATTGACTTTACGACCGTTTCACTTGATGCTTTTATAAAAAGTCAGATTGATGAGAATTTAAATTAAACATGATGTTCGGCGTTGTCTCTCTCTATCTCTTAATGCCTTTTACAAGTTGATTATAGATAAGTTGAGATAATTGAGTTTCATATTCAATTCTTAATTAACAGAACAAACTGACAGCTGGAGACATCTTCAGTTGATTTTTAATTTAATTATGACCTTTGGCAGAGGGTCTTAGGTAACTGCTTTTCGAAATAGGAATAATCCCTTTTTTCTCATTAAAGCCATAAAAGCTGAATACTGTGAAAAACCGATTGGACGTAGTTTCTGGCTGAACACGCTGTTTAAAGCTATTAAATTTATAGCTAATAAAATGTGAACGATTAAAAAATAAAGAAACAAAATGACGATGGAGAGAGTATATAGTTGCCTGTTATTCTGTAATTAATTACAAGTTATTTCGCTACGCTCCGTTACGCTTATTTTGACACCCTTTATTTTCACTTAATATTTACGGACTTTATGTCCGTCGAAATGATCGCTCTTGGCGGGTGGTCAACTGCCAACTGGCAACTGCAGCTATGAATATTAGTAGAATATTCAGTCAATGCGAATGGGCCATAAAAATAGCTTGTCTATGCAAATCGAATGGCCGTATAAAAGTCTGCTTTAAGCGGCTAATTTATATGTTACGAGTAATGTAATTATATATCAATTGCCATTAAATGGCTTATTTTAATTGATGCCCATAAACGTCAGTTCGCGTTACGCTCATTGACAATTTGTAATCAATATCGAAATGGCACTCACTTGGAAGCTGAAGAATTTGCCGTCGAAGGTCTTGAAGTGTGGATCGCCGAAGACCGTGCAAGTGCCGGCCGTTTCGAGGCACTTGGGACAGCACTCGCCGGCGGGCACCTTAAGTTCCTCGTTGGGTCGACACTTGACCGGCTGGCAGCGCATCTCCGAGCAGCGGATGTTGCCGCCAATGCAGCGACAGCTTCGGCACGGTCCCATGTTCCAGGTCTCGTTGTTCATGTAGGTGACGCCCTGAGCGGTGCACTCGCTGCGCACCTCGGCCACAATGCAGCGCGGACAGCAGCCGTCCTCCTCCTGGAACTCCGGCGCGCACTCCAGTATGGGGCATGTGGCACGCTGACAAATCGATGTGCCGTTCAGGCAGGTGCAATTAGTGCAACGATCCGGGGTAAACTGAGTCTTGTCGTAGTACAGCTTATTGTTGAATATGCACTTGCCTGCAAAGACAAATGGGCGAAAGCATATCTGTGAGCAGCTGCGCTTTTGTCTACGAATTTGCGGAGGTGGGAAGGGCTTCGTACTCACCTTTGACTGCCACAAATTCGCGCTGCTCGGTGCAGCGTGGGCAGCACTCGTTGGGCAGCTGCTTCTGCTTCGTTTTGGGGCACTGGAGTATGGGGCAAGTCTTTTTGGCACAGCTCAACTTGTTGCCACTGCATTGGCAGACCAAGCAGCGATCGTCGATCGAGGCGACAACCTCTTGGCCTTCGGCAACGGTCTGGCCATTGATCTTGCAACCTGCAAAGTGTACAACAACAACGTGATTTTCATCAGACAACGGTTAAAAAACGTATATTCGTCTTCTTCTTGATATATATGTGTGTATGTGTTTTTTTGGGCGAGAGCCAAGAAAATTTCCACATGTCGAAACGGGTTTCCAAGCGATCTATTTGCATAGGCAGAGGGCCTTGCGTACCAAATATACCCTGTACGCATAAACCTGCATTCGATGGGGCAATTTAATGTTGCATAATTATATGACACACAGCTGGCTTTCTCTGCAGTGAATATACACTCTCAGAGGCAGATGTCGGCAATAACATATTGACTGGTGTTAAGAATGTTGTTACTGAATACAATCGTCTGTCTAAGAAAGCTTTCTCTTGCTATTCTAGAATTTCTTCATATCAGATATATCGCAGGAATATATATATACATATTTTTCGTTATAGATGTGGTAGGAAATATTAAAATGTCAGGAAAGTCTTTATAGATTTTTAAATGTTTTTATAAAGGCTTCCTACATTTGAATAAAACCATTTATATTATTTATTATATAACTGCCTTAGAGCTCTATTAAAGTAATCACTACATTCCACTTTATAGCTTAAATTAATATTTTATTTATTTTTTAAAATCAATATGGCAAATGTCCTGCAGGGTATCTGCAAGTCAATCACTTATTTGCTTAAACGTTGCTCTGTTTTGTTTGGAACGCAATGCCACATTGTCGACTTAATAGACAATTTAAAGCCCATAAATAAGCAAATCGTGCAGAGTCACAAAATAGATACAAATAAAACATAAAATAAAATGAAAAATAAAAACAAAAGCAAAAAAAACTCTTGACCATCTGTGCACAGATCGTTTTTGGACTATTTTGTCAGACGGACTGATGAATTAAGTGGCATTATTAGTATTTGGGGTGCTGCTGCTGCTGCTGCTGTTGATGTTGCTGGTGCTGCTAATTTTAGTGAGTGACTAGTTGAGTGGCTGAACTAGTTGACAGATTGGGACAAGTCGACTTACCCTGACATGTCGGACAGCATTCACCGGGGCGTGGCGCTGTCAACTGATTATCGTCGCACTGTGAATAACATTTCTGTGTTGTTTCGGTGACAACACTGGCGATGCACTTGTACGTCTTGCAGGGTTCATCCGGGTCGCTCCATTCAGCGCCGCTCGCATAGGGCACTCCGCGATATATGCAGCCTAATTAGTGCAAGAGTTTAATTAGGGCTAGGTGTTTTTCGCAAGCCATTGCAGCGCTTACCCTTGCACTTCCGACAGCAGGTGTCATTGGACGACTTGGAGTCGAGCAAATAGCAATCATCAATTGAGGGGCAGCTCTTGTCGCAATTCACAAAGCCATTCTGTAAGAGAGGAGATAAAAACCTCTTGTTAGCCTCTAATTGCAGTATAAATGAGATCAGCTTGCCCCACGCCATCTCTCCCTCCCTAACGAGCATTTGGCGTATGCGCTTAATCATGTGAGAGATTGCTGTCAAATGCTCAACATAGTCGAGCATTCGATTTGTATTCAGCTACACCTCGATCTCCCCTCGCCACTTGCGTCTGAAGTGTGGCTGCACCTGCAGTTGCTCACTCGCTTTGGCGCTCACACAAATTGCATTTGTTCAGCCAGGTTGCACTCTGACCTTCGGCAGTCTTTATAATTTATGGATGCAAACGAGTCAAAATTATATGGAATTGAGTGCACACTCTAGGGCGTGGCAAGTGGCCAGCCAAAGGCCATAAGCGACACTTGAGATGCGCTACAACCAGCTTGATGGGTTGCTTGGAATGCGCGTTGAGATAAAGCTTATGGAAAGTAGATACGAATGTGATTGCCTAACAGATTATATGACAGTTGATGACGAAGATTATGAAAGAGGGGAAAATAATGCAGATTGGGTAAGATCGAACTCTGTAAGTAAATGCTACTACTATTTAAATTCTGCTACTAAAGTACTACTATTTTAATGCTACTTCTTACACGTTACTATAAGAGAGCACTTTACTAATAAATATCACAATGCTACTATTAAAACTCTACTACTACTAGTAACATGCTACTTTTCAAAAAATACTACTATAATACTACTACTCAAATATGACTATTTAAATGATACAACTTGAGGAATTTAGTCATAAATGAAACGAAAGTGAGTTGTGAGAAGAAAACCTTTAAGTTTTAAAGCCAGACAAGATGAACTAGCACTAAATTGCTTTACGTGAATAAACCTGTCAAAAACCCATTAAAGAAATTGACTATTTACTCAGATTTTTTAGGTCTTGCCATACAATATGTCAAATGATTATAAAATTACAAAAATATGAAATCCTAAATATTATTTTATGGCCGACAATAGCCTTCAGTGAACTCAAAGATGTTTAACATTGATTGCAATCTTAATTAGGGCAGCTAGCGGCTTTATTTGTTCATTTGGCCTAGACTGCAATTACAGCAGCAATAGCAGCAGCAGCAACAGTTAAAGTTGCAGCAATTGTGTTGCTGTGTGATGCAGGTTTGGTTTAGATTTTTATTTTGCGCAATTTTGCTCAGTTTATTTCGTTAACGACATGTTGACAGCGGCAAGCGGCGCATTAGAATTGATGTCGATCATAAGTCAAAAGCTTGTGGCAAGGCTCTGGCAGCTTATGCAACACTCTGATGCGGGCCGCACCGAGCGTACCGAAACTAACTCAAATCAATGGGCGGCTTTAACCCTTGAGCGCGCAGCTGTCGCATGCATGCTGGATGCCCGCTGACAGGTTAAGCCGCGAGGAGGACGGAGGTGGAGATGGTGACGAAGGCGGGGAAGGGGACGGGGACGAAATCTCTAGTGTTGCTGGTGTCTGATGTGAGCCATAGTCTGAGGCTAATTGTAAATGTATCTATAAATCTAGATAGATGTCGTACCAAAAACAGGCAAAATATTTTACTAATTTGTATGCAGTTGCGGCTGAACAATGTCGCGGCTCAATTGTGTGTGTGTGTGTGTGTGTGTGTGTGTGTGTGTGTTAGGTGGTGTGTAGTGTGTGTAGAGCTATGTGTGTATAATTTAGTGCAAGCAAACCAGATTGGATCTCAATTTGGTTGGAGCCGCCGTCGCAACGTGCAAAATATGCAATTGTTATGAAAATTGTGTCGAGTCGAGAGTTGAGAGTCGAGAGGTGTTTCGTTTTTTCAGTTTTTGCGGTTCCGAGATTTTTATCATCGTATTAGTTTAATGGCAGTTGTTAGTTGGAATTTTAATGGCACCTTTAGTGCGGGCATCGTAACTCTCAGCGCCATAATGCAATAAACACTGACAGATTGAAAAGCACTTTGGTATTATACAGCAACAACAGCAACGGCAACCAGAGAGACAACAAATCCAAAATGTTGACAGCAGTTGGAAAAATGGAAATGGAAATGGAAATATAAATGCCGATGCTGATGCTGCGCTGCTAGACAAAGTTCAAATGCTCTTGAATCCGTAGATGCGAGATTGTGTGAAGCAGCTGAGACGAACTTCACGCATTTCCAGATGCCGATGTTTTTATGCTCTTTGAAATTCTTTTTTTCTAATCTGGAACCGGTATAGAAATATTTCAGACAACATGAAAGTTAAGCATCGCCAAAGCAGTTGTTGTTGTTGTTGTTGATGTTGTCTAGTAGCTGCTAGCAAAGGTTGCTATTAAAAAAAAAAAAAAAGGCGCCACGAAGGCAGCCAAGCGCGTCCCGGACCCGGCAACGTACAAGCTGCTAAGTAGAGGCTGAGATCTTCGTTGTTGTTGTTGTTGTTGTTCGCCAGCGGCAGTCACGAATGCCAAAGCACATGTGTGTGTGCGTAGTGTGTGTGTGTGTGTGTGTATATATCTATGTGTGCCACAGTGGCAGAACCACATTTGCAAACGGCCTCCAACGACCTTGCGTTTGACAAAACATGATCAGTTTTAACACCAGTCCATTCGGCAGCCGCCACGTTCCCACCTCTACAGCACCGCTTGCCCCGCAGCCAAGACTCGATCGTACCGATCGCACAGTTGGCCAGTGAGCCACTCAAACCGCTCGCTAGTCGCTTGCTCTTGTTGTTGCTGTTGCTGTTGACTGTTAGCTGCTCAACTTAAACGTTTGCTAGGCAAACTTGGCCAAAGACTCTACTAGACTGTAAACTGGGCTCTCGCTGCGCCTCATAGAATATGGTAATGACAAACTGTGCTTTTATTTTTTATGTTCATGTGTGTATTTTGTCACTTGTGGGCTAGTTGTTGAATTTGACTAGCGTGGTAGCTAGTTGGCGCGGGTTGGATTGGATCGGATCGGTGTGTATTGGGTTGGGTTAGCTGAGAGCTTAGCTCAAATGTGTAATTTCATTGGATTAACAGTTGTTGGCATTCCAAAATGAGAGCTATGTGGGATATCCTGTATGTTGAGTGTAGAATGTTTGGAATTTTGCTTTCATATTGTCTTGGAATGTGTAAGGCATAGAGGAAGACTATATAAATATATATAGATATCATATTTAAATATATATGATGTAAACTCTTAGAGTTCTTCTTCTTCTTAGTAAAACTATTTTTCTGTAACTATGTATATCAAATATTTTGATAAAACAAATCTTAGATAAAGTTCTTTTTTACTTTTGTATGTAACATTTTATTTTATTTTTTTTAGAACTTGTCTTAACTTTTATGACTTCCATACAATCTACAGCTGATATAGTCGTCTGTCCAAAAGAGTATTAAGTCTTCAATCTTTTTGGAATAAAACTTATATTTCTTGTTTTATTTAGCTCTTAATTTTATTAAAAAAATATTTTTAGCTCTCCCCTGTTATAAAATCAATGAAGGAAACATATATCTGAATGTTAAAATTATCTATGCATGGCACAGAGTCGTTAATGTTTTTCGTTAGAATCGTTAAGTCATCTTCAATTTAATTAATTTTGATATTTCAATGAATTATGATTCCTTGACAAGTGGTCTTAAAAATAGCCTTCTCTCTCTCCTATGAATATATGTGGTTTTTATGTAGTTTCTCTAATGTTCCATATAATGTTTTTATTTATTTTTCAATACTTTGTTTACTCTTTTTCCCAATTATTAATGATGCTTGTCTCTTCCTTAAATTCACTTTTAATACAATAAGCAGACAGTAAAACTTTTAATACACCACATATTATAATGTTAAGTATTTTTAACTCCTGCTTTCAACAGCTTAAACTGAGTCATCCGATTATGGAAATAATCGTAAAAAGTCGAACCCCTGCCGCCAAACCAATTTTACTACCGTCCACCTACAATATTCACAGCTCAGTTTCCTTCGAGGAAAACATTTTGTATTTGCAAATATCAATCGTAAAAAATAGCTTGCTCAATCAACTGGCAGAGAAAAGAAAAAATGAAAAGGGAAACGCTTAAATCATAAGCTATTAAGAGAGCAATGCGTATTCAGCATAATTTTCCCATAAAAATAAAATTTGTTAACAAATTCAAGCGCGAATATGCGAAAGGACGCGCCAGAACAGATGAAAAGCGGGCAATATGTATGATTGTGCTTTGGCAAAGGGAGGGTGGTGGGTTGGATGGAAGACAACAGTACAGGACACGCAGGATGTGCGGATTGTACTTAATATGCGATATTTACACATATATTAAGATATATAAGATAATAAAAGTCAGCCATAAAATATCAGCAAATCACCAAAAGCGTTTGCAAATATTACAATGAGACTGAAGAGTGAATGGGTATGTGAAACGTGTGAGTGTGTGTAAGTGTGTGTGTGAGTGAGTGGAACATGAATAGAAGTAATCATAAAGTGTGCGCTTTATGGCTCTGCCCGAGCATTGGGCTGGCAATTCAATTGCTTAGCCTTGGCACAGCTTAAAGAGAGCTTAAAGTGCCGGCAAATCAGAAAAAGGAAATAAATGCGCTCAATCAATACCATCATGAACTTACGATGCGCGCGCGCGCAGTCGCAGTTGAAGTGAGAGAGTGAGCACGCCCGAGAGAGAGAGAGAGAGTGAGTGAGCGTGCGATAGCGGCTGAGCGAGACAGGTAGCTCAGTTAGAGCAGGCGCAACGCATGGCGCCAACAACTTAAAGTGAGGTGGCGCCAGGCATTGTTTTTTCTTCTCTTTTTTTAAGTCTTTTCTTTTTTGGCTACGCCCACTTGGCTTGAGCACAACAATAAGCAGCAACTGCCGCAGCATCAGCTCATGACTGGAAGCTAAACAAAAATCGATCGAAGCGTCGCCGCCGTTGCCGTCGTCGGAGTTGGCGTCGCGAAAGCTTCTTGGCGCTTAATATGGAGCAGAGGCATTTAGCAGCGGTTAGCGCAAATTAGCAACAGGCATGCAGCGGTCTGGCAACGCCAGCGCCAATAGCACGCGCTGCTGTTGCTGCCGCTGCTGCCGTCGCTGTCGTTGTCGCCGTCGCCGTTGTCGTTGTCGTCGCCGCTTAATGACGACACGACGCCCCACAGCAGCGCAGCCCGCTTTCTGTGTTAGCCCCCGTCGGTAGCCGTTGACGGCGACAAAAAACACGGCGCCAAGTGTTTGTCAAACGAACGGCCAACCTGTGGTTAGCGTTTGTCATGTCGCAGCAAACCCGTTTGACGACCTTGCATCACAACAATTTCTGGCGAACGCCAAGCGATGCGGCCTGCGCGTTTATTTATTATTATTGTGATTATTAAAATTTGTTTTCTTTGTGATAAAAAAGCCAAACAAATGCAGAGAAACAACCAGCAAACATTTTATGCCGAGCACACAGCGAAAAGGTGCCGTTGCTATCTGCCAACTGGAAATCCGCTCATTAGCGAAGTTCTAACAGCGCTTGATATGTCTGTCTGTCCCAGGCAAGGCATGATTAAGTGAGCAGCTTCAGTTTTTTGGGACTTACATGGAGAGTATGTGACTTGATTGTATTTATTTGTTATTTGAAATGTTCTCAAGCTACGGATTAAGAGTAACTTAAGCAACAGCTCTACTTACTTTAAATTCTAAGCACATGGACAAAGCCAAGAAATAAATATCTTAATTTGTCAAAAGTGTAAGCTGAGAAATTATTTTTAAATGAGGTACTACTATTTGTTTATAAGATTTTAGTAATATTTAAAGCTGGGTTTATTATGTGTTAAACGGAAATAAATTGCTTTAAGATTTGCTTTAATTTCACACAACATATTTTGTGTAGATTTCTCCAGCTATTTTTTTTATTTTTCTCTATCGTTTCTTTTCACATTGCTGGAAATATTATGCATACGCACAGTTATCTTCAACATTTCAACACTTAAGCATTTTCTTATTTATAAGTTGTCCGTCTCTTCTGTCTGTCTCCGTTGCCCTGCCTATCGCTTGGTACATGCTTTTGGCATTGCATTTGCTGCCTGTCTAATGCTAAATATTTGAAATACTTTGGGGCGTTTGGGGCACTACGACTGGCAGGCGTTGCGCTATATGCGCAATGTACGACACATGGCCGCATCCTGGCTGGACACTGGCGTCGCTCATGCAGCGCGCCAGACAGTAGACAGCCACAGAGACAGCCATAGATTTATTTGGTATTTGTATTTCATTTCATATATACTGCTTGGATTCGTTTCGGGTGTTTCTATTTTGGGTCAAAAGCTGTCCAGTTTTTTGTTGGCGCAGCTCGTTGGAGCCGCTTGCCTGCTGAGCCCAGAGCCTACACATGAAGTTTACTTAACATAGTTCATAGCTGCGACTCACCTGGCAAGTGCACTTGAAGCATTTGGCGTTCTGTATACCTTTGATTTGCACCTCTTCGCCTTCGTTGGCACAGGATTCCATAATGCCTGTTGGAAAGAGAAGAAGAAGAATAGGTAAGTAACGGAGTGTTTGCTCTTCTAATGCTAACAAGCTGCTGTTCTAGATGCCCAAACAAACTTGTCAGCCATAAATTGCTGGGCAGACTCACTATGACAACAACAACGATTTCCTGTTAGTTCAGAGCTGACGTTTTCATATAAACCAAATAACAGATAATCAAATATTTAATTTACAATCAGGCCTAGCCGGAAATTGCCCACTGACTGAGATGTTATCCAGCACGTGACCCGCAGCGCCGTTCCCAAAAAAAAAAAAAAAAAAAAAAAAAAAAAAAAAGAAACTCAAACAGGTCAAAAAGATTAGGCCACTTTATCAGCATTCCCCGTACAGCTTTGCGTGTGTGTGTGTGCACAGCCAAACATGCCCTGGCAGATCAGAAAGCAACACACCTCCTGTGCTCTCGCGCACTTTGCCCCTCCCTCAACTCCTTGGCCGCTTGCATTTTGGGTTACTCTTTGTTTGGTTTACCTTCGTCTGCTTCTTGAAACTTCTGGCACCGGCGCTAAGTCAAAGTAGCAAACGCCGCATGTTAAACATGTTCCAGTCGACAGCACAGCAGAAAGAACAAGCGAGGTATGAGCTGATCAGTTGAAATGACTGGAAGATACCCTATACTAAAGTATTTTCTGTTTTAACTTAATCAACTTGTATATATCTGTATATTATCTTCATTTATATATATACTATAAGACTTTTATTTAATATATCTGATAATATGTTCTCAAGAGGAATTAAATTTTATATATGCTATCCCAGAGTATATGCAAAGGATTTATCAAGTCTTATATTGCTCGACTCTCTCTGTATCTATCGCACCTTACTTTTATACAGGGTATTTCAAAGTAACGATTCGAAACGATGCAGAAGTGAAAAGCAACAAGGCAAACGGAAACGTCGGCACAGCGACCCCGGGCTGACTTGCAGGGCTCGTCCCGAAGCCCGGGGCTGGCTTTGTGGGACCACCTGCAATGTGCTGATAAACACACACACACACACACACGTACATGCACGGAACACGAACTCGGCGTGTTCGTTGATAAATGAAGACGCCGGCGCTACACTCACACGCACACACACAGATTCACAAACAACACAAAAAACAACATCTACAGATCCAAAGATACAGATACAGATGCAGTTGCAGATGCTGCAACGCGAACGCTGTGGTGGCTCTCTTCGATTTAAGGCCCTTTGCGACATTATCCACATTTGTATTTCGTTCTGGGCTTTGGTATTTAGATGTGCTCATTGTTCGTTTTCCTGTTATGCGCTTGTATCCTGCTGTGTCATTTCTGTGGGTTGGTTCTTTTGTTTTTTGGGACCACCTTCATTCATAAACAAATTCATTGGCGCTCTAATGAAGTGGAAAAGTTATTTAGTTCCTATTGGATCTTTCTATGTGGAGACGGATACGGTTCATGCCCTTCTCTTTTGCTGCCTGCCCATCTAGCGGGCGACAGTTAATGAACCTTGTTCAAGTAACCCGATATCGAAATTGCAATGCGTATATCTAATTTATGCGATTTTTTATTTCATTTAACACACTCGAATACCATAAAAAAACCCACTCAATCTGTTTAGAGAACACAGAAAACAAAAAAATTAACGAAAATAAAAAATTAGAAATACATATAGATAAAAAAAAAAATAGAAAATAAAACTAAAAACTGGCAGCGATCAAATACGCTCAGTAGCCGTCCAGCCGGACAGCTGGCGACGCCGGACGCTGGACGCTGGCGTCGTCTGATTAATCACAATCACAGATTAAGCGCCAGCGCGAGACAGCGACGGCAGCGTGTTGGGAGCGCCACAGCGGCACGTGTGGCCAACAGTCCAGAAGGGAGGAGGGGGGCGACTAGGCCGAGCAGGGCGCTTAGAGGCTAGAGGCTAGAGGGTAGAGGGTGCGCAACGGAATGAACCGTCTACAGAGTCCGTACAGAACAACAGCGACAAACAGAACAACAACTACTACTCGTAATACCTCTCGGTAAAGGTGAAGGCTAACGAGTTGCAGGGTGAAACTGTCGAAACAGAACAGAAACAGAAACTCTCTGCTGCCAGCTGGCGAAGCGTCAGGTGACTCGCTTGACAATCTCAATTGATTTCCATTCTATGGAAATGATCTTGAAACTAAAGCTGAAAACTAGATGAAGAATGCGGCAAATTAGCCACAGACAACTAAACGAGTTACAATGATAAAAAGTTACTTTGTATATGCCAAAAGTAAATGTTGAAATTAGCTTAGCAGATTCAATTAGAAGTCTGAAGTTACAGAGAAATGTAGATATCTATAATATAGACATATAGATACAAATATATCTATTATTCTCTAAAGACTTTTCAGGCTATTACTGCCAGTCATCCCTATGGACATATGCTGAATACTAAAAACATTGATTGGCATTTACTTTAAGCGTATTAATATATAAGTCTTTAAATGCTGACTGATTGTTTCTATGGGAGTTAATGTCAAGAGACAAATGATAAATTGATTTAAGAACAAGCCTTGTTCCTACTTGGATATTTTTAGTAAACACAAATTCTTTACATATTTAATATTATTTTTAGATGGGCTCTAACTATGTTACTAACACGGAAAAACAGTTTTAGATATATGTATATAATGCTTTAGGTATCATGCTATATCTAGAACGAGACTTTCAATATTCAACAATTTGTTCAACGCAATGATTGATGATGTTGATCTGTTGATCTGAACTCTCTTATTAAAAATATATTATATTATTGTATATAGCTCGACAGCCTCTTCTACACTTACCCGAAAGGCCCTCTCGAAATCCGGCTGCTGCAGTTTCCATTTGATTCAGGGCAATCATCACAATAAAGACGAGGGTACAAATTCGGACCAGAAAATGCGGCTGGCTCTTGTAGTTGTTCTTGTTGTTGCATTTGTGCCGTTGGCTCTGGCCTTGACATTGTGTGCTCTGTATTGTTGTTGTTGTCGTCACAGATTGTTGTTGTTGTTGTTGTTGTTGCTGGCCACTCGATGACGTTAGAGATTTCCACATGGCGTTAGATTTGCAACACATTTTCACAATTTGTTGGCGCAAGTTCACAGAAATTTGCATCAAATTTGTATAGCTAAAAAACAAATCACGTTGTTGATTTTGTTGTTGTAGTTGTCTTGTGTTTGTTGTATTCCCAGTAGCAGTTGTTGTCGTTCGAGTTGCTGTTGTTGTTGTTGTTGCCGCTCTTGAAATATTGCTGAAAAATAGTGTTAAAATAGATCAAGCCGGTCAGTTTAAAAATACACAGTGCAGGCGCCACAATAAAAACTGAAAATAGAATTTTGTGTTTTTGTTTAGAATTTGGCGAGCTGTGCAGGTGTTTCATACAACTTGTGGACTTTGCTGGCTGTTGTTCGCCAATGCGAACCAATGTGAGATAAATTTATTCGGGATAAATTAATGCAAGCTGGTCGTCAGTCAATCAGTGAGACGGTTCTGATCCAGCCAAAAGATTTGCACTTGCCGCCTAGGGTCTAAATGGAAACCATTTGCTCTCAACTGAAATTGTTGTTGGACTTTTTCGAGGTTTTCGGTATTTTGAATTTTATGATGGCCATCAAGATGAGGCCTGGCCACGGGCCGGCCCAGTCGTCGGCAAACACACATTTCACTCGATTTCCAGCTCTTACTGCACGGTACACACTACAGAATTCTGCGAATCATGTTGGCCTGGTCAATATCCATCGATTTCGCACGTACGCCCAAAAGGTAAACTCCGTTCGGCCATTTCGCTATTTGTCGGGTATCTATCTCTCAGTCTATCGATTTGTCTTTATGGCGGCTGTTAGGTGTTAGACAACTTGGACATTATTAGTTGCGATTTATGATCATGGGCGAGTGCGTGTGTGTGCGTGTGTGTGTGGCACACAGGTAATGCCATCTGATAGATATATGTGTGGTGTTCTTTGTTGTACGCCGGGTCATAAAAATGCTAATGATTTTTGCGTCTGGCGCCAGGCAATACTGTAATGCTTGTTTGACTTATAATTAATTTCATTTTTGTAGCTCTCCGCATAATTTTTATTATTTCTATTTGTCTTGGGTAACACCAAATCTTTCAGAGAAAAAACCAAAAATAAAAAATCAAAACAAACAAAAATCACCTTAACATTTTTTTTGGCCAAGCTTATTGATTGTTTCGCTTCAAAGTGGCGCCAACATTCGCCGCTCCTACCGCCATGAAAGCGGATTCTTAAATAGAACTTGAACTCGATCTCAATAAAGCGATGAATCAGAAGTCAGAAATCACCTAATATAGTATACCCATTGGATTTGTTGGAAACAAAGTGGCTCTTTCTCGCGTCTTAGCATTATAAACTAGCTTTATAGCCAATGGAATCGATGAATCAGTCTGTTGTTTACTACTAGTGTGCTTACACCTTCTCTATATTGTCTCTGTGTGATCCGATCTATCATGACGCACCCTAATGCGGCTGCATTGTCATGCAACGAACTGGCAAATTGTCATGCCGAATGCGGTACTTGACCTAACAATGTTAAAACAGACAGCCAATTATAAAATTGTCACACAGACTGATAACGCGCCACACACACATACACATACATGCATACTATATAGAGAACACATTTGCTATACATTATGTGCTCTCTATATATATACATAAATATATATGTGTGTATTTTAATTTCTGCAATTGATAAGATTCACAGCGCACCTCGCAGAACAAAAGTCGAAACGGAACCTCATTTAAGCTGGAAATAACGTTGCTCGGTTGTCTGTTGCTGTTGTTCCCATTGCTGCTGATTAGCTGCAATTTGTCACCGGATTGCTGTTGACAAGGACAATGCACATGTGTTATATATATGCAGAGAGAGAGAGAGAGAGAGAGGGAGAGAGAGAGAGAACTATATAATTGCATTATGCTATTATATGCACGTATGCGTATGCCATGCAGCTGTGTTTATAAAACTCTTTGTATGCTGCTTAAGTGGGCTCTTTATGTGGGGTATATTGCACGAGGACAATGCTTGTGACCGCAAACTTAGTATAAAGATTTAGGACGATGCACAGTTTACACAAATAAATGTGACTTATTTTAATTATTATAGATGAAAACTCTTAAGAGTAATCTATTATTATTATTTTTGTAATTAATATCTGCACCATCTTAACTTAAATAATGTCTTAAATTCACTTCACATTTCAACTATGGAATGTCATAAAGTATTACAGCATTACATATACTCGCATAACATTATAATAGTAGCTAGATAAATTCTTGCCTGATTCTCAAAATATTGCGTATCACCCGAAATAGAACGCCATTGTGTTGTGCAAACAAAATATTATAACGAGCTGAACTCTCGATATCAAAAGTCAAGCCAAAACTCTAAAGAAAACACTTAAAACTACGCACTTTCAGGCGAGTATATTTATTTTGTGGCGCTCTTTGTACTGGGCCGAACTTAAGAACACACGAGTCGACACTGAAGTGGCAAAACCCCCAAAACCAATGGGAACCTTGTACTTGGTGCTTATCGTGTGCACCCAAAAAAACCTTTAAAAATATATGAATATGGGAAATAATATTTGAAGTCGAGGTTGATGTGCGTTGGAGAACACTTGATTCCGCCCGAGCTGAGCTTATAAATAGATATAGAGCTGGCAGCTGGGTAAAAATTAGCGAGTAGCAGCAGCAGCAGCTGTGGTTGTTGTTGTTGTTTTCTTTTTAATTTAAGACAAGTTACTATATAAACGCTTTGATTTAATTGACCGCCCAGCGGCCAATTGCATGACGACGCGTCGCGCGAATCGTGCCAATTAAATGGTATGAGCAGGGGAGTAGCGGACAAGGGCAGGGGTCACTGATTATGGGGCTTCGGTTTCGGTTACACAGTTTGCAGCTGAGCTGAGGGGTAGTAGGAGGAATTCTAATGCCGTCTAGCTGGCGTCAGCCTGGCGTCAAGCTGGCAATTAAGGTAAGCGTCTCGCGGCCTGTCCCTTTAAAGGCGGCCCGTAAAGGGGCGCAACAAATTGCCTTCCGAGCAGAAACAAAAGAAAAGGGTTCACGCCGAGCACGCAGACCTCTGTCTAGACCAGGTCTAACGATGTGCGGTAGGTAGCCCTTGAGGTGGTTAACATAGTAGCGAGTGCCTTGGCTGCTTGGTTGGTTGGTTGGTTGGTTGGTTGGTTAGTTGGTGCGTGCGGAGCCTTATCGAAGAATTCCACTTAAAAACTTGGCCATTAGCAACTGGCCAACTGGCTGCAACTGTTGCTACCAATTACGCTGGCTTTTAGAATGGTTTTTGGGTCTGGCATGTCGCCGCCTTTAATTCAATTAACTTCGAATCTGAGCACTAAAACAAAACACACACAACAAAAGAGGCACAAGATCAGTCAGTAAGCCAGAGGGACAGGGCACAGATAATAAACAAATGGCGCCAACAACAGCGACAGCAGCAACAACAACAGCTTTGGCAAGTCATGCAAATTGTACAACAACAACAGCAGCAGCAATAAAAGCAACAACATCGTATCGGGCTAACAACGCGTCCGATCGACGACGTTGGCTCTGCTTGGCAACGTTGCCAACTAATTTCAATAGATTTGCATATTGAAGTCAGTTCGACAACAACAATGCGAGACGGCCAAAAAGACGCACATTTGTCAACAGTTGTTGTTGCGGGTCTGAGGGCATGGCCGCAAGCAGCTCGAGGGCCACAAACGGGCAATGTGATTGGGCACAATTGAATGCGGCGACAAGCGGCGCTTACAACTACGGCAAATGAAGACAGCAACGTGGACGTTGACGTTGAAGTTGACGGTTACCCAAGCAATAGCAACACCAACAACAACAGCAACAAGCACTACAATAACAAAGGCCACTGTTCACAAAATTTATACCGACAGTGGCGAGCCTATAAAAGTGGCTCCTCTGCCTGCCCCACACGACTGCATTTCGAGATTAAAACAAAAAGAACGCGGCAGCAACAACAACAACAACTGAGCCATTAGCCTGTGCAACAACTACAGCTAAGAACCTGTCCTTGTCTTCATGCCAGGCTCTGAAGGCCCTAACCCTAGCTCCATGCACATAACAGACAACAATCGCTATGGCAAACTGTGCCACACACTCAGTCAAGCCACACACAAACACACACACCGACAACATGGCTTGAAATGTCGGCCAACATGTGCCAATATCAATTGAAGTATTCATAAGTGAGTACTTGGACACATTTAAGATATCGTCTTATGCAATCATCGAATACTCAATCACCGCAAATGAAACCACATTTTCTTCAAACTTAATATTTGAGCGGCTCACGGCTCAAGCACCAGCGAATTTTGACGAAAAAAATGTGCTTGAAAATAAACGAAGCAAAAAGGCGATTAAGATTAACTTTGATTATTCAAATTTTTGTTTAATTGCTAAGCGATTTTGGCCAAAAAATGTGGGTAAAATTATGAAGACCAAAATAAAGAAATATTTTTAAAATATTTTTTGATATATACATTTGAAACAAAATTCAAAAATATTTGTTATCAATTTGTAGAAAATATACAAATAAATATAAAAATTTTAATTTAATTTTTTTTTAATTGTTTAGTTGTACCTGCTTTGAATGAAATTGAATTTATAAATTAAATACTTTCTTAAAAAAAAACAGCATTTACCCTGGTAAATTTGGTATAAAATAATTAATTAATTGGAGAAATGTTAACCGGAAATGGAAATGCAAAGATGTATTTTTAGAAATGTGTCATATTTGAAGTTAAGTCTGAGTTTCAGTTAGCTAACGCCCATGTGAAGATTTATTTCCATGCACACAGACATACGTGCAGTTATCTGAAGCTTAACTGATTGATCACAGAATAATCTAAAGAGAGTTTCCATTGGCGTTTCCTGTTTTGGGCAGACTGGCAATCGGCAATTGGCAATCGGCAATTGGCAATTGGCAATCGGCGATACATGAACTTTTACTTAGTCATGGCTATGCGAGCTGCACAATTGTCGCAATCTGGTCTAACTTTCCCATATTTGTATACCAAATTTGAATATTGCAAAAAGCCCCCACACAGCAACAGCCGCACACACACACATACACACACACACACAGTTGCAATGAGGGAGAGCATGTGTGTGCATATTTAAGCAACTCATGTGGTTAATTCGAAATGCTGTGCATTTGAGGAGGCATTGTTGAAATTTGAGTATTATTAGCAATTTTACCGCAAATTCTATAAATAGAACAGAACAATTAATTGATACACAGACAGACAGACCGAGTGTATGAAGTCGTCTGTAGTTTTTCATATTTATAGAGCGGCCCGGTTCAGGGCGGATCAGCCAGCTGACAATATTCATTTATGCGGAAGCCCGGCAAATGCCTCGCCAAAGTCAAAGTTATAGAGTTATTTATTTTTGTTTAGTTTTGAAGAGGGGTGCCACAGCTGGCACAACACAAACACACATAATAGTTGACAAAGCCAACAATAAAGAAATAAATGTATATATATTTCATATGGAAAAAATTAGATTTCAAACATTTTTTGTATGTATTGTGCAATTATTTTTGGGCGAAAGTTAATCAAAATAACGTATAAATATAATACAAAATGTTATTTTCGAAACCGGATTTATTGATTGGAAGATGAGCCCCGTCCACGGGCTGTAAACAATTTTAGAAAAACAGAGAGGGATAGAGTGGGAGAGAGGGAGAAAGACTGTAAAAGAAGAAGAAAACAATCCAAAGACAACAACAATTTAGACGATATATGGGAATTCCAGCGTGTGACGCGATAAACCCGAAATTTTGCCGTTGTATTTGAAACTGTGATATTTTTAGTATTTGCTACTCTCTCAAAAGGGGCATTATAGTGTTTTTATGGAATGTGAAATATTAGGAAGTATTTGTATATATATTGTTCATTATGTTATCAGTAGAGTAGCCAAGTCAACTTTGATAATACTTCCATAAATTGTATATAAAGACTAGAATATACACTATATAGCTATTTGTAGGCCCTCTCTTCAAAAGAGCATCTCTTCTTCGGTGTGTTGACTCTGCCTGTTTCTTCTTGTTTTATATATTTTTTATATACTTTGCGAGCCGCTTCTGGCACATTTGTTTAATGACAATGCACAAAAGCAACAGCTCTTTAAATTATGCACAAAAATGCCAACTGATCGAATAGAAAAATTGTCTATAAACAATTTACTAGCAAAGTGTATATATGGTATTTCGCATATTATAAAATACAGAAATATAAAAAACATGTTTCTGCTGTACCCTGTTAATGGAGATCACACGAAAGGGTAGGAGATAATTGGGGAAATTAATATAAAAGAAGAGCAGGGAAAAGGGGAAAAGAACAGGACAAGACTTTGCTGCAGCACTTCTATAAATAAAATCAATACAAATAACAAATTGTCTTTTTATATATTAATATTAAATAAACTTTAATGAACCCGTTAACCTATATATTAAAACTATCATTAAGCACTTTCCTGACAGTTGCTAAGTAGTACAGGGTATTTGCCCGTTAAACACTGACCACTGTCTTCGTTTTAACTGCCTCTCTGCGCGCGTGTGTGTAAGTGTTTGGGGCATATGACGTCGACATTTATAGTATGTAGATATTATTCAACAATCAAAATGGTTTTCACACTCAAATTTATTGATTAACACGCAAATGCGAATTGTTTGCATATTTTCGTTTTGTGTTCCAAAAGACAAACAACATCAAGACATACAAATCGACAGATACATAGACAGAGAGACACAGCTACACGGATAGATCGATCGAATGGAGCCTCAGGAACGGGCGTGTTCTATGTTTTGTTTTGTTTTGGTTGCTTTTTCATCCATCCCGCTCTGCATAGCTCCGTCTCTCTTTTCTCTGAAATTGGATATGCCATAAAAATCTTACTTATAAGTATGCTAAGCGTGGAGTATAGAAATTCCATTGACATGATTCAGTTGCTTGGCGCACACTTCCGTTTTCAAAAGCATCGAGTTCAAAGTGCACTCAACTTCCATTTCCAGCCCCAAGCCCCTGCCCTGTATCTCTCCCCATCCTACTCAACTCAGACGAGGTATGCGGACCATGCTGATAGTTCGTTGCTAGAGTCTTTCGTTTCGTTTTTATTTTGTGTTTCTCTCTCAGTTTGCTCGTCTCGTGGTCTCGTGTTTAGCTCTGTGTATAGACGACTCAACACACAGATCCGTATCGCTTAATGTGTCTGTTAATTCACGTTGATGTGCTCATATATCTTTTGTGCTACGATTTCATGTTCGGACCTCGACATGCTAGCAACAGGCAGTGGGGATTGTCATGTAGCAGATAGCAGACCGAGAGCCAGACAAGTGACCGGCTCTGTGACAACCACACGACCAGAGACCACTTTGAGGCTCCATGTGAAAACGTGTTGCAGTTGTTAAAGCAATTGTTGTTGTTGTTTTTGCTGCAACTGCAACTGCAACTGCAGCTCGAGGGCAGTTTGCTCAACGTGACGTTGAACCTGCCACCGAGTTTGTCTACTTTTTTACTTATCTCTTCTTTTGTTGTTGTTGTATATTTGAGTATCATCACCATAATCGTCAACATTATCATTCTCATGGACGTGTTAATTGTGTGTATTACAATAACTGAAATCTGCTGACTGAATCATGTGTGCGCTCTAAATTTCCTAGAATAAATAACCTTATTACGGTCTAAAATTCCGCCCAAAAATCAATTTTCTATTTAGTTCTTATGCTACTTCAATATTTAAAGTTCCTTTTATATAGTTATTAGATCATTCAGTTCAATTTCCAAATACTCTCAGTAACATACATATAACAAATACATCAAATAGAACTCTATAAATTGATTGGGATTCGGTTATAAACTTCAAGCCTGATGAATTGAGACGTAAATAGTTAGTTAATACTTATTGATTTAATGCTCCCTCTTTGTAGATAAGTATTTAGTATGTAGATGATTTATATCTTCTATTTAGTTTCAATGTAAATTCTCAATTTCCTTCAGCTTTATGTAGCCATCAAGTTTGTTTACGCTCAGTGGCCAAAAGGTCAGCAATTTAATTTGATGTCAAGAAAAGTTAGTCGTGCATGGCATGGTGAGTGGAAGCAAGTATGTAGTATTTGTGCTTCTTGTAAATAAGCATTTATCTTGGCTCGTTACTGTAGTAGCAATTGCTGTTAGTCAAGCTTGATTAAGATTACTAATACGCCGCGTGGTGCCTTGTGTGCAGCGTATGTTGTCTTGTTATTTACTGGCTGCCATTGCAGCAGCGCGCCAGACAAAATGGCGGCAGCTGACGCAAACACACACACTCGGACACACGGACGCACACACACGCAAACTTATGGCGGACTGCATGTTGTGTGTGCCATTTAACTTGACAAGCTCATTTGTTGCAGCGATAACAACAACAACAACAACAACAACAACAACAACGAAGAGCAAACTCATGTGCGTTGCAAACAAGAACATTTGTTTACAATATTTATTCAATTATTTATTTACTAACCCATTCTCAAAGGCCGAGCCGACAATGTCAGCCACATTTGGCATTCAATAACAGAAAGCTAAATAATACTCGAAATATGCAAACAATTTTAATTATATATGCGCTTTAATTTTTAATTTTAATTATTATTTTGCGAGAATTTTAGCTGATTGGAGTGGGAGATAATTTGAGCGTATAATGTAAGGGATTCATAAGTGTATAAATGGAATCTCTTGCAACTGAATAAGTGTTTTGTATCTATATATATTTATATACTTTTATATATATAAGCTTTCATTTCGTGCTTCTTTAAATATCATTGATCTGCATAACATTCTGTGGTTGATGACAAAATTAGTTCTAAGCCAGGGTTAATTCACAGGCTTATTCTTATGCAACTAGCTCCCACTATAATATTTTTTAAGATATGGTAGCTAAGACTGCCATGCTCACAGATCTATAACAACAATCATATTCTGGGCATCTACAAGCTGAAGATTCCTTGAAAAGATGCTTCAAGTAGAAATCAGTGAAAATGCAGCAAATGCATCTTGGGAAACTCTCGTAGAAATTTGCTTTCGCTTGCTGCTAGAGCTGCCATTAGTGGGGCTAACAAATTATAATGATGAGACAATGATCAGATTATCAGATGCTGACGGCCTATAAAAATGTCTGAAACTTAGGCTCGAATAGGCCCGTTGGCTGTCGTTGTTGCTGTTGTTGTTGTGGCTTTTAGTTGTTTCATTGGCAACTCGCGTTATTTATATGTAAATGTATTAATGGGCATTTATGTATTTCTTATGCAAAATTGATGAAACTTATAAAACTAAAACATCAAAATGGAAGTAAAATTTGTGATAATCATATGTTAATATCAAATATGCTGTTGTTGCTGCTGCTGCCGCTGCTGCTGTTACTGCCGGCTCCAGCCATAAACATACTAAATTATGTATATATCTATGTGCGCATCACTATGCCCTATAAAAATATATATTTATATACAGATCTGCATATATATGGAGACAAATTTGATACATATTTTGGCTATATATTTTGTATATTGGAATATATTGAACTGTCACATGCTAAGTATTGAAGCAATTGACCAAAACAGAGTTACTCATTGATTAAGTAAAAAATAATTATTTTTATTATCAAATTTTGTTTTGGGTGCAGTGGCAGATCCGTGTTCGAATTAGGGCTGTCATTGTCGATTCGAATCTAAGATTTAGTCATCTTGAAATACTTCCATCTTATCTAACCATATGGTGCACCAATCTAAGCATCTTCTGTATTCAATTAGAATTTTTCTATCTAATTTCTAGAGGCTTGTCGCTTAGTCGCTAGCAAATGAATGCCTAAAGGCATGAAGTCGACGCAAATCGAGTGCTTTTTTAGCTTCTGTTTCGAACTTGATTAAATGCTATAATTACTTAGTTAGCTTCAATAACAATCAAGTAATTAAAAAGTAATTAATTATGCATAAAAAATGCTCACATCTAATTAAGTGTGAAAGGCTTTATCAAGCTCAGGCTGCGCACATATTACTCTATACTTGGGCTAGCCGAGCGTCGTAAAGCTTCTTAGATAAAAGTGCACCCATTCACTTGTATATGCACAATCACACACACACGCACACATACTCATGGGCTTGATGTCTATTGCGTTAAATGCAGCACGCCGCACAGTCTGCCACAGAAATATTTTTCTTGGGCTATTTATAGGCTTATCTAAAGCGACGGCGGAATTTTCATTGGCTTTTGCTTTTGTTTTTGTAAATATTAATTAGTTTGTGTTTTGGATTGCAACAATCAAAAGAACAACAACAAAAATAATACAATAAAAAGGGGGAATGCAAACAAATTGGTTCAGTTTTGCGTGTCATGGCGAAATTATCACCAGAATGCCGTGTGTGCTTAGTGTGTGTGTGGGAGTGGGAGTGTAACTGTACGTGTAAGAGTATGTGTGCTGTACATGACGCAGACAGCGTCTGAGTGGGGGCATGGTGAAATTGCAGTACAGTACGCCGTCGACAACCTGCGTGGATGACGCATGGCGGCTGTGCGTATGTGTACTTTGTAGAGGCATATAGACATATGGCGACAAAGCTGACGTCATTAGGCTGTTCTGCGAGCTACCCCCAAAATGTGCTGGTCTTTGTTGCTGCTGCTGCTGCTGCCGCTTCTGCTGGGGGACGGCCAAATGGTGGCAACTGCCATTTGGCCCAGTTGCCGCAAACACTTGGCGGCTACAAACTAACAACTAACGGCGACAAGCTAGCAATTACAGTAAACAGCTTGAAGGCAATAGTCAGCAGAGTTGGCAGTCAACAGCTCCAGCTACCAGCCAACAGCCAACAGCCAACAGTCATCAGCCAATGGCCAGCAGCTACCAGCTGTGCAGCGATCCACAACAGCAGCCACGTCCACGTCCACGTTCGCATCCCACGCAGTCAATTAAGAGCGCGCCTTTGGCTATTGGGTTACACACTTCAGCTTGCGCCTAGCCGTTGCCCGTCATTCAGTCAGTCAGTCTGTCAGTCTGTCAGGCAGTCTGTTTGCCAGTCAGCCAGCTAGCCAGCCATTCATTGGGCCATTCATTTGGGGTCTTTGTAGTCAGCATTTAAAATTATTTATTAGAAGCAACAGCTCCACCCGCCGACCCCGACGTGCTGCAGCGGGCTTGTCGAGCCGGGGTGTATCAAATGTTTTGCTTCGTTTTGCACTGTTTTTGTTTTTATTTGTATGAGTGCTGTTCTTGTTGTTTTTGTTGTTGTTGCTGCTGTTTAGCGGAGGAGCTCTGTTGGCTTTGGCTTTGGCTCTTGTCTTTGGGTTTTGCCAGTCAAACGAGCCAAGCCGGCCCAGGCGAACGCGTTTCGTTGTCTGGCGCTTGCCGCTTGCCGCTTGCCGCTTGGCGACAGCAATTTACCTTTAAGCGAATGCAAAAGTATGCGTAAAAAAAGTAGTCAACAACAGCAACAGTAACAACAACACAATTACCCCAAGAGAGCGACTGGCAGAGTCTATAAATAAGCCAAAAGCTAAAAGAAGCGCCATAAATCATAGGAAGACACACGAGTGCCGAGTTATTATGCGATCATATTTTAATTGCCGGATTATTATTATGCTGAGGACCCGGCTCTGCGATACAGCCAGACGTGTACCTGGCCGGCATATACAACGACAGGCGATCACAGTCCCAGTCCCAGTTTCATTCCGAATCCGAGTCTGAGTTCCAACTCGTCTGAGCAGCGACTGCAAACTAGACCAAAGCAAACAAAACACCTGCAGACCGCCTGTCTCTGATCATGTCTATGCTGGGACAGGTGCGTGCACCGAAAAAAAGCCGCAACAAACAACAAAAACAAGAATGTATGATGAAACACGGATTGGTCAACGGTTGCATACCCTGCAATTTGCACGAAGAACTTAGGGAATGGACTGCAGCAGCAACTAATACTTAACCAAATGCAATGCTTATGCTAATATTCAGTAAAAAGTAGATTAATCTCTTATTATATATCTGAAGGCATATAGGAATGCTCTCAGAAATTTTATTAAGCAAATATATAAATATACTTTCCATTTTGGCTTAGTCTTTCAGATCTACATCTTCATATTCATATTCAATATTTGTTCTATCTGCCACTTTAAACCATACATTTTCCTCCTTTAATCGCCTTAAATACTTATTAGCCATATTTCGATAAATTGCAAATACTCCTTTCATTGTTAGAGTGCTGAGATCTGAAATGCAGTTGCAGTTGCAGTTGCAATGTTGCGCCTGCAACTGAGCAAACGAGTTGGGTTGTTGTGCGAGTGTGCGTGTGTGTTGGCTAAACAGGTATGGTTGCATTTTTACCATAAAGCGAACAGCAACTACAACAACAACGCGAGCAACAATGAAAAGCAACACCTAGGCCCAGAGAGCCTGTCCAATTGTCGTTGTCGTCTAAGCTCTGCTGACTGTCATCCAGCTCTACCTACTGTCCAGCCAGCCAATGTGGCCTCCATTTATATACAAATATATATATATATATATATACATTTATATATATACATATATATATACATATATATTTATAAAGTGTCTGTTCTGGCCAGATATGCCAGCCAATGTCTGCATTCATATTTACTCCATAAGCCATGTTAAGCCCCCGCAGGCCACAGTATCCAGTACCCAGTCCCGGTACCCAGTGCCTGATGTTGGCTCTCAGTTCCCAGTCGCCAATCCACATACCAAGTCCCATCCTTCACTCTGCCCAGTTTTAAGATATTACTGGTAACTGCGTACGCAGTTATTACCAACATATCTTTCAGCTTTTTTTTTTATTGCATTTGTTTGTCTTGATGTCATTTTCTTCTCTCTGTAATTCCCTGGTACTTTGTTGTCTTTAATGAATGCATTGTAATTCCTCAAGTTTTAGTGCAACATTTTAATAAAACTCGCGAGCAGCAGGAAATTATTATCGTTTGGTTTTTTCTTTCTTATTTTGTTGCTATTAGATAAGTAACATTTATTGAGTATTGAATAAGTAGTGTCGGCCAAGCCGTTGTAATTGCATTTGAGACGTGATCTTTGCTCATTATTGAGAGATATAGTTGTAGATAGTAGATATTTACATATATGTGGGGCATGCTAAATTTGACACATCGTTACTAATGAGATAAGCAATGTGATTCATAGGCTGGGTACTCATATTCCTCGCTGTCAGGCGAACAATACAATGCGACTCTGATTGAGCTATAGCGATGAATACCTTGTAATTGTGAAATTCAAATGACAGATACCATCTATTAGCGAGGTATTTAGTCGCTTTGCGTAATAGCTTGTACTAGCTGAACTAGTGTTGAATTATGACTCTGCTGCTATCAAATTCCATGCGTAATAAAGTGAGTCTACAAACATCAATTATCAATTTGATTACAGTTCGTACTTTGTACCAGTGAACGAATTGTGTGAATTTTTAAGATACACACTAGCCCTAATTATTCGAATCATTTGAAAGTGAATCAATTCGAAGATCTGTGCAGAAGATAAAAGGAATTCGCTCTAAGATCTGTGTTGGCCCATAAATTATTTTAATATTAACGCTGAATCAGCATGAAATGAAGAAGCTGAAGCACATGCTATTCATTCATGCGACTCGCCCTCTCTCTGTGGTCTCTAAGGCCTGTTTTCAATGTCTTTATATTCAATCTGCAGCTAAATAATCGTTGAAAATTAGGAAATTCCCACAGATGAATTGAAATTTTTAAAGAACATTTAGTTCCGGCAAATTTTCAATTAAAAACTATATATTTAATCTCATGGAATAAAATTAGTAGATTAGGTGCTTAAGTTAGCTGATTTAAAGGTTTTTCATTTTTTGTATGTTTGAATGATTTTTTGTATATCCTATAATAATATCTATATCTCGCTTATTTTGACTAATTCCGTATGCAGTCTCTTTCTTTTTTCATTTGTTCGTTGCTACATTGACTGCGACACACTAAACTATTAAACATTTAAACATTTTCTATCACCATGAAATGAATGAAAAAGAGCTGCGTATAAGGGCGAATATCGAGAGCTTATGATTTATTTCATTCATAAATTCAACTCTATTTCTATATTCAAGCTTTCCGCTTAACTTTTTCCCCACATTGTATATATATATATATATATATATATATATATATATATATATATATATATATATATATATATATATATATATATATATATATATATATATGTATAACTGATATACATAAATCTTCGCTTTAGTATAATTTAGAAACGTTTTCAACTTTACGGTTAACTGGCTACAAATGTGACAATTGTGACTGACCCAAAACGACAAACAAATACAAACTCACTGTAAATTTCCGCTTTGTAAATTCGGTGTACAAAATGCTATGCAGATTTGTTAATTGCTTCGGGTTGGTAAAAGGCAAACATATGTTTGAGTGTTTGAATAATAATAAGAGTGCTTGCTGCTTTGATTCCAGCTCGATTCATTTCACAATTGTGACTACACGACATACATTCATAAAATTCTACAACTGAGCGCAGAGTGGGGGCCAGATGGGGACAGGACGGGGACATTCAGAGATAGGCCGTACGTGAGAGACATCATCTCTCTCTCTCCCTCTCCCTCTCTCTCTCTCGCTCTCTCTCTCTCTCTCTCTCTCTCTCTATTAAGCTCCCGCTCTGTCCGTCTCTGCGACTCTCGTAAAATGTGATAATAGTATTCAAACAATTAAACAATTTTCGCAAAATGTTGAAACAAGTAAAGAGGCGACGGCAGCGGGCAGGGAAGCTGGGCGGGGCAGGGTGCACGCGGCGGGCAGATAGCAAAACGTTTATATGTTCTCATTATAATAAAACAAAATCGCGCACTACACGTACTTATTGTCAGGCAATAACAACAACAACAATACAACAATAACAATAACAATAGCAAGGCATAAAAAAAAAAAGATTAATTACAAAAGAAAAGTAAAGAGGTAAAGTTTACCCGTAGAATAGACTTCCAGCTGGCGGCGGGAGGCAATCGACTTGACTTTCAGCACAATTGGAGGAACGTAGACGAGGTGGCGGCGGCGTTGGCGACGGCGACGGCGATGACGGAGATGGAGACGGGCTGAAATTGGCGGCGGCGCAGGCAGAATCGAAAATTAATTATGCTTGACATGTTGCCGGACCGAGGAGCAGCAGCAACAGCAGCCGGAGCAGTAGCGGGCGGTGGTGTCGGAGGATGCGATGGTGGTGCTGCTGCTGGAGGCGGAGTCGTCGTTGTCTACTAGCTGTTGCTCTTTTTTTGTTATTGTTGTCGATATGAATCGCATTTTTCAATTGCTTTGTGTGGCTGCTCAACGGCTCAACTGCTCCACACGCCTGTACGTCGTCTGTCCAACAGCGATTGTGTGGCTTCTATTTCAATTTCAATTTCTGTTGCCTCGGTCGCACTTTCAATAACAAATTTTCGCAAATTTTCTGTTTACGGCCAATAATTAATAGCCCAGACGCCACGTGCCACACACTCACACACACACACACAGACACGCACACTTAAAGAGACACCTGCACACGCTCAAGAGTCTGTTCCGGAGGATGTGTTAAATGGCAAATTACGCATACGCCACGTTGTGCCTCAGCTGAACTTGCGCTGGGCTAAGCTGCGCTGCGCTTAGCTTAGCTGCGCGCGCGCTAGTTAATTTATTGTCTATTACTTGATTGTATTTGTTTATTGTTTTTGCCTTAACTCAAATGCAAATGCAAATGCAATTTATGTAAAACGCAACGCTGGGCGCAGCGGCTGCAATTGCCAATTGCGCGCCAATTTGTTCTTGTGTTTATTTTGTTTAGCTCTGAGGCTTGCTTGAAGTGTGTTTCGAAACAACAAATTTCGCTCACTAAATATTGCACGTTTCAGATTTGTTTTACATTTATTTTGGTTTTACTTTTGTTTTTGATATTATTTTTAATAATATTATAATATACACACATTGAAAACACGCGATAACAAAGCTTGGCTCAAGCTGTTGCAAGGCAGCGCGGGGGGTAGACTGCTCTTCTCTGTCCCTCTTTGTCTGTCTCTGTTTCTCTGTCTTTCTTTCTTTCAATATTTATATGATATTTATTGTGTATTGTTTTCTATTTTCTTTATCTGATAACTCAATTTGATTTCATATAAATTTTCCTTTCATCAAATGATCGATGTGCGACGCAAGCGAGCGCGCGTAATTTTTCAACAACTCGGGAAAAACTTTTCCTGGATGCGCAGGCAGTTTTCTTAGCTCAGCTGCAAACGGCTTCGGCGCTTTTCTTTCCGCTATTCTCTGACCGTTCGCCGGCGCTGTTAAACGAGAACTGAATGCACGAATCGCAGTCGAACCACGAACGGCTAACGACAGCGGCGAGAGCAGAGCAACGACACCAGCCCGAAAAAACGAAACGAGTCGTGCACGAGTCGTGCGCCTTCTTCTTGTTATTGTTGCTATTGCTATTGCTATTGCTATTGTTGTTGTTCTTGTTGTTATTGTTGTATTTGTTGCTCGCAGCAACAGTCGCTGCGGATTGGTTTTTCTTCGGCTTTAGGGGCCTGAATCTTCAACTAGCGCCAGGCAATTGGCTTGGGGTCAAGTTGAACTATAGATGCTATGGAAACAGCATGTATTAGCCATAATAAGTTGCCAATTTAGCGCTATGTATTAGGATTAATTACTATCCATTATTAAGGAATATTATTTTAATGCAGATAAAAATTGGCACAGTAAATGGGGAAACGTATATGCAATTAATATAATGTTTAATATTATCATTTTTAACTTTAGCGGAGAGCTTAAACTATTACTATCCTAATTTCAAAAAGTCAACTGAATGAAAAAAGAAAAAAACATATAAAAACAATTGCCACTGAATAAACATGTACATATTACTATACATTTTTCTCACTGTATTTGGTTATCCTGCTGGAATTACTAAGTATCAGTAAAGGCCAATCTTTCTTCTCCAACAATATATTAGTTGAATCACATGTACTTAACTGTTCATAGATTGTTGAAAAAAGAAAACCTCGAATTCGGCCCTTAAGTGCGACTTTCTTTACTGGCCCTAAATACTCTACCGTGTACTACTTTTATAGTTTTTTGCGTTGTTATTTAATATATATTAATTACAATGATATATTTTACATTTAATATACATTCTTTACAATATAAACCATGTACTAACTCCGAAAATAATACCTTTCAATAGTATAATATCTCTCAATAGAATTCCTGTTCTATTGGTTACTACAGCCATTCGATGTTGCTTGAATTTGTTTTCCTTTTTCGGCAAGTGCTCAAAGTCCGCTGCGTTGATTTGGTGCTGCTCGAATTGCTTGCTTGCTTTTTATATTGTGTTGGTGCTGCAATCAGCAATTGGAATATAATTTCCAGCATTCCAACAAAGTGCACAACAATGTGAAATGAACACCTTGTTAACAGGTGCTCTCTGCCACACAGGTGAATGGCTCATTTGACAGCCCTCGCATATGCCTGCCTGCCTGCCCGCCGGCGCCCTCCTCAAACAATGCTGGCTAATAATGTTATCTCTATTCTCAATTTCAGACGCTTCCCAGAATTCTGCGCTGCAAATTAGAGTTTGTCAACTGGCATTTTAATATGCCTCGAACATTGTTCTGTTTGCTCTGATATTGCAATTGTCGAAGGAAATACCATTCGAATACCTAACCCAATAATCATAAGCAGCGGCGGCATCACTTTTATTTTATGAATGGAACGCAAAATATGCAAGGCCAATTGAAGTTTACCTATCTATAAAGATATCATTATGATCCACAAGGTAAGTTCTAATAACGTGAGTTGAGAAACTCGCTCCATGGGAATTGTTTGCAAACCAAAAATAAATCGCGCAAATTTTCCAGAAAAATAAACAGATTTCTGCTTGTTTAGAATTTAATACAAATTATGGTACAATTTTTTATAAGAAAGCATAAAACAAGAATATATTAAAACATGTTTGAAGTGTAATAGGTAATAAACTTAGGGGATTTTAATGTATGCGAATATAAATAAGTCTTAAGGAATGAGTCAATATAGTTCATTTGCAGACAATAAAATTGAACTTTGTTTAAGTGTGAATGAAGTGAAGTGAATGAAGTGTGAATTTCAAAATACCTTTTTAGATATAGGAAACAAAATATAATTAGATTTTGTTTGAAATTGTCAAAAAAGCAGACATTTCATTAAGGTTTATAAGGAGATTTCACAATTAATAGCATAATATATGTTTCCTTCACATCTTCTACTAAAATGTTTGGTAGATAACCAGCTCAGATCAATCGTCTTATAAATACTTCAACTAAATCATATTTCATCTTCATTTGGCTAAAAAAAGAAGAAGAAATGTCCACAACATTTCCACATTAAAGTGACCCAAACAAATTGCAAATGTCATTTACAAGGCATAGACATTTGGAATCATGCATTAACTAAATGCAACAGTACATGCATTACAGCAGCAACAACAACAACAACATGAACATGAGCAGCAGACGCAGCGGCAGCAGCAGCAGCAAAAAACAGCTGCACTTTACAGTTAAATACAGCAACTAGCACTTAGCCGCACTTGTTCAAAAGCCACAAATCTTTTATGGCATTTGTTTCAAATGCGATAATAACACTTAAGTTGGTAAATTGTTGGCTTAAACGCAAATTAAAGACAACTTTTGACTAGATAGAGCTGAGCAGGCGTTGAAGGCGCGTAGCGCGGGCATATGGGGGAGGAGGTAGTCAGGTGTTTTATATATTTTTTTCTTTTTGCTTGCTATAATTTATACTTAGCCAAACGCCAAATCAAATTGCTAAGCATTTGACATTTATGCTCAGAGCTTCGAGCTGTGGCTGAGGAAAAGCACATTCAACGTAATCAAATGCCATGGAAAATGCAGTCAACAGGCAGGTGGGTGGAGGGGAGGCAGCAGGAGATGATTTATGCACTCATTGTATAAGATTAGCTATACATAGGCATACACCCGGCCAGGCTAGAGCAAAGCAAGGAAAAACTGTGCGCAGTTATCACGAATGCTGTTGCTAGCCCCAACAGTTGCCAGTTACCGCGTCGCTGCATCGCCGCATTGCCATGTTGCGAATCGAAGTTGGTTTCGGTTTTCGTTTTCCCAGGCGCACATTTTGTCACAAGAGGCTGCCATTATTTATGAGAGCTTGCAACCAGCTAACAATTTGCAAATGCCGCTGCCTCGCATGCATGCAACCACAGCCCCCAGAGCCAGCTCTCAGCTCTCAGTTCTCAGTTCTCAGTTCTCGGCACACAGCTAACAGGCCGCAGCTGTGGCATCATGTGGCAGACCCTGACGCAGTCTATGATTTACTTTTGTAAATTCAATAATTGCGCTTCATTAAATTACTTATATTTGTATAGAGTTAACTGTTATTGTAAACAACTTTAAAAGCAATTTGGCATAAACGTCATTGCCAGCAGCAGCAGCAGCCGCAGCAGCCGCAGCAGCTGGGGCTTGCGGCCTGCAGGGAAAGCGTTTCGACCCACAATTTTCCACGCCACTTGAGCGTAATTAGCCGTTGAGCTTCTAAGCGCTATGCAAATATCACAAGCAGCGCAATGCCAGCCTCTCCACCCACCCCACCCACCTTAGCCACGCTACCCTACGTCCATGTGGAGCTCACTCTCCAATCTTTTTCCTGCAGCTCTGGCGTCTATATATAAAACAGTTTTCGATTCTATTTTGATAACTGCAAATATTTGCAATTAGCCATTATTTGCCGTACTTTACGTAGTATCTGGTGTGTGCAAGTGTGTGTGCTTTGCATTTTTAACTGTTTTATAGCGTCACCTGAGCTGTGGCCTAATCCCAAGCAAAATAGATACGGGGCACCCACTAAACTTTAAACTCACAGTTCTCCGTTCGAACTGCGTAGCTCTCTGGGCATTTTCCATGAGGCGGAAGCCACGTGCGTTGTAGGCAACAAAAAAGAAGTAAGGTAGGACATGAATGCTTTTGAAGGATATGCATTACTCGAAAATACCCTAGTTTTGAATAATCTTATTACACATAAATAACTATCAATGCGTGTTACTTATATAGTAACTGAAAGTACATAGTTACCAATTTGATAATTGGAGCAGTTATTGATGAATGATAATTTGAAATAATCTGTGGGCTTAACATTATATCTATAAATGACAGATTAAGATATAAATAGACCAAAGGAGGTGTGAAATGATGCAGAATTTTTTTATTTGTTTGATACAGATAAGATTGCAAACGCAGCGAAAGAGAAAGTCAAACATGATTTAAATGCCTCAGCTTGTCAGCCTACTCGAAAGTTGTCGACCTTCGCCTATGGTATGCATAAGGCCTACATATGATACCCTGTTAAGCCATGTGCTATTACAGGGTATCCATAGAAGAAAGCCACAAACAAGCTGCTCAGATTTCTAATGGCCATCGGCAAAGTTCATTTGCCTGCAGTTGAGCACTTGAAGCAGTTTGGCTAGAAGTAAGCGATACCATTATTAGGATTGGGACGACACTTGACACAACAAAAAGGCAACCACTAGCTGGCTGGCTGGCTGGCTGGCTGGCTGGCTGGCTGGCTGCTCCTATTCCTATTCATTCAGCTGAAGTGCTGGCTAAGTAGCGCCAACTGCGACTGCCGACTGCCTGTCAGACAGAGATCAAAGCGTCGCGTTGTTTACACAGGCGGCAAAAGTCGCATGCTGTAATTACATAGATGTGTGTGCGCTGACAACAACAACAGCATCAGCAGCAATAACAGCAACAGCAACTATAAAGGCAGCTAGAGCAGCAACAACAAGGACAACATGCTATATGAAAAGTCTTGCAACTGGCTGTCAGCTTGGCTAATTGAAACTGGACACACGCTGAGACGCAGACAGCTGCGGTTGGAGGCAAACATAATGGCATTGGGAGAAAGCAGATTGAGCGGGGAGTGCAATCGTGTGGGCGTGGTGGCATGGCTGGGTAAACAATATAACTACTATTGTACACAAGCAAACATATAAGTCAGCCAGCCACGGCGCGTATGAGCAATATGCTACAGTTGGAGATTCACTGATTCGCAAACTGTTTGCTGTGCATGTTTTGCATGTGACGCGCTACGATGCGATGCGTTGCGATGCGCTTTATTTATTGCTTTTTGACTTTCATCGCGAAGTCGCGAATCTGCCTTTAATTGAGTGCCTAATTAAAAGGCATTGAATTACACGCGACCCCAAACATTGGCCATGGCAATTAAATCGAACAAGCGACGCATTTCCAGCCTTATTTTTGTTGTTTTCTTCATTTCGTGCTGTTGTCGATGCAATGTTACTGATTATTTTGGAAATGCCAATCAGATGAAAGGCCCACAGAACGTACAAAGCATACAGCATGCTGCAAACAGCAAAGAGCAAACAGCATGCGCAATCGCAATCGCAGTTCGAAATTCGCAATACGCGAATTCGTATGCCCCCTTTACGAGACCCCTATTTCGAGCTGCGCCGTTGCCGTCATCTGCGTTGATTACCGTCTGCATGGAGTCTGCGATCCAGCTCTGACTGAACTCGGCAAATATTCAACTTGCAAAAAGATTTCAAGTACAACTACAAGCAGGCCCAATTATCTACTGAGTGTAACTCCCAGCTGCAGCGTGATCTGAAGCTTCAGTTCTTCGTTCATTTTGGCAACAATTCGTTTGGATTTATATACATTTGTGTTCTTTACATTAGCTATCTTATGCATAACAAATCTTTGAGCTAACAATCTAAATTTATATCTACAATTAGTAATAGGTTTCAACAGTCGTTGCTTAGTACATAGTCTGATTTTCAGCAATATCCACTTGATTTACTGCTGCATGCAATAGAGCTGATTGCAGTAGCGGTACGTTGTATTATCGCTCCTTACAACGCTTATGCCCGCTCCATAGTAAGCTGAAACAGAATTGAATAATCAAGTTGCAATTATAAATAATAAAAATAATCTGTATACATACGTATGACGTAGGCCGACCCATCAGCAGGTCCAACCACCTGTAGCGCTATCAAAATGATGTCTATCAATTGACCAAGAAACATGCCGCCCAGAGTACATAATTTGAGCAGCCCGATGCCCGGGTAGCCCAAGTAGAAACGATCCACACCGAACATGCCCAGGAACACAGATAGTAGCAATGTCGTGTCCAAGTGATATCCATTGCTGAAAATAATAAAGGAAAGGAAAAATTGCAGCCGGCGTAAAAAGGGCACTGATCCGGACTTACGTCCACTTGCAGGGCATCTCTCGTGTAAACGTGGAGTTGCCCGTTTCGGTGCAATTGATTTCGGGGGCTGCTATACACCAGACACGCGCTCGATTTTGTTTTGTGCAGCCGCGTAGCTGTTGAGTCTTTGGATCGATGTGATTCTTGGCGGGATCAGGGCACATAAATTGCCCCATCAGCAGCTCGTTGCAGTCCACAGTTACGGGTTCCGTTTGCGACACATAGCTGAGCAGTAGCAGCAGCAACGCTACGTACCACAACATTTTCTGATTGTATTATAACAGTGTATACACTTTGCAATGATTATTTCCCAAATTATGCTTAGACATTTGCATGAACTTTGTTTTGTTTTGTTTGTTTGTCGTCTTCTTCTTGTGCTTTTACATTGTGGTGGTCCGTCGATAACTTTGTAGTGCTGTAAAATTAAATACTAAAAGTCTGCATAAATGTTCAACAGATGGCGCTAATGCAAAAGGCGGGAATATCAAATTTAAAATTATATAATACTTGAAGTTTATTGAAACAGGCCCGCCTGTTTGTTAAAAACAGATTTCTTGCAATTCAACAGTACGCGAACTTCTTTGGCCTGTTCCGACTTGAGCTGCTCTAGCGTGGCACTCGAGATTCCATCGCTGAATACGATACACACCTTAGAAGTCTGTCCAAATGTGCGTTCAATGTAACCAGTTTCACCCGTGGACAACTCCACGCGCTTGCCCACATACATGTCGCGGTTGGCTTCCTTCTTGAAGAGATTATGTACAATGATTTCGTTCGAGCTGACAACGCGCTGTACGCTGCCCTCCTTCAGCTTTCTCTTGAATACGCGCAGCTGAGGGAGCACTTCACTCTGGTAGTTGACGCAGTGCGTCTGCCAGGCGATGCGCCCCCAAAAGGCGAGTCGACAGCTGTTACTGTGCACATCCATGTCCAGCTTAGAGGCTATTAACGTAGTGCCCACGGTAGTCAGCACAGGCGTCTCGAACTGCAGCAGTGCAAAAAGGCCATCCTCAGACGTTGCCTCCGCCGGCAGCAGATCTTCTACATACGCATATTCCCTGCTGCAGTCAAATTCTGAGCAGGCAACATAATTTTCATCCCGGAATAACGTCAGACTGGCCATAACGGTGTCGTGGCCCACGCTGATGTGCAGCTTGCCTCTGGAGCGGATTGCCTGCTTGTAGTAGCGTATGGGCTGAACCTTCACGCAGGCCGCATAAACAGGGCGCAGATAGCCTGGCTGAGCGATGATGCCACGCTCCATAAGCTTGGCATTGAACTGGGTGACGCAGAGGCCAACTCGATCGCCAGCACTGGCTTCATCCACTGGCTGACGGAATCTCTGAATGGATCTCACTTTGCGCTTCTCGCCCAGCAGCGGCAATTCCACTGTGTCATTGATGGCCACTTGCCCCTGCAGTAGGGTGCCCGTGCAGACGGTGCCCTGGCCCTTAATGGCGAAACAGTGGTCCACATACATGAGCAGTGGTGCATCTATATTCCGTTGCGGCACATGGTAAGCAGCACGAAGACCTGATCGCAACTCCTCAATATGTGTGCCCTCCAAGGCGGAGACGGTAAAGATGCCCACCTGATCGCCATATTTGGTGACCGAGAGAGTCTTCATTAACCTATTTTTAAGCTTCTCCAGTTTGGAGGCACGCTGTTCCGCTGGCAGCACATCGATCTTGTTAATGACCACTAACAGCTTCTTTCCGAGCAGTTCGCCAATGACCAAACACTCTGCTGTCTGCGTCTGCATTCCCTTCTGTGCGTCCACCACAAGCAGCATCAGATCAATGATTTGGGCACCTGTAAGCTATACCTCATAAGCTAATTTTCAGCTGTCGTCCTCCCAGACTCACCTCCAATGATGGTTCGTATGAGCGACGCATGTCCTGGACAATCGACGAACGTCAATTGCAGCTGGGTTCCATCGGGCTGATCCAATACGAGAGCACTGAAGCCCAAGTCGAGTGTTATGCCACGCTCCACGGACTGTGGGCTCTTATCAAACGCCGCCGTGCTGGAGATGGAGCTCAAGGCACGAGCCAAAGTAGTTTTGCCGCTATCCACATGGCCCAAAAATCCGACATTGAAATTCGATGTCATTGTTTACAAATAACAAGGGCGCACACACGTCACAATTGACACGTGCGCATCATCGGGAAACTATCGATAAGTGCTTAGTTCCAAAAACAGACAACAGATGGCGAGTATACTGATTCGGCTAATACAATTTTTCGCTCTCAACGTGTTGTATGCAACTTACTTTTACGCGGAGATCGAGTCAAACGCAACTAGAAATTTACTCAGTGCATTCCAGCATTCATTATAAGGCTTCCGCGAGCGCCATTGCAAGTTCGTAGAAGACTTTTAATAAGCAACAAGTGTCACCGGCAGATTTCTAAATGCGAAACGTTACATTTAAACTGAGTTTAGTTGTCATCAACATCTGCTGCAGAACGGTCGGAATTTGAGCAAATACAAAAGTTGGAGTTGCAAAAATGTCCTCAAAAGATATCATACCTAAAACGGTGAACCCCGATCTACAGAAGGAACGTGAGGGAGCCAGTTTTAGCAGCGAGGAGTTTGCAGTGTGGTGGGCGGGCGGAAAAGAGAAACTCGAATTTAATAGAAGTGTTCGTAAGTTAAAAGTATTCCGTTATTCTTCAGAAATTTATATAAATATACTTGCATATATAAAGAAAGGTTAATTTCTGCTCGAAAACTTGTGAATTTAACTAAAATTTATTTCTCAGGACTACCAAGTTAAGTCTATTAAAGAAATTAAAGCAAATTTTGCCAAAGCAGCCCCCAAAATGATATTTAATTTTATATCCTCAACAAAACTTCTAAAACTTGAAGTTTTAAGTTTGCAACGAAGCTAATAGCTCGTAAAATTATATTCAAATCAATTTTGCATGCTCGCAGCCTTTAATATTAATGCAAATGAGTAAAAGATTAAAAAGTTCATTTTGAAGCGTTCTTTAATCTTTAACTCCTCTTTTTCATAAATTTAAGAATTATTTAATGTTTTTTTTTTTTGATATTCTTTTCCCGAATTGCAGGCGAGTATATGTACAAGGACTTCGATTTCGATGAGAGCCAACAGATTTATTACAAGTCTTATGAGGACATGTGCGAATTCGCCGTAAAGTCCAGCATAAGTGTGGCGAAAAAGCTACGCCAGCTACAAGCGCGCCGAAATCCTGGTGGCAAAGAATATTGGCCGTAAGTAAACATAATTTATTTATATAGATTTAGTTCATAGCCTGCTATTTCGAATGCATCAGCACTCTCTTTGACGAGCCAGAGCTGTGGACTCTGCATCAGGCTGGTAATCCCTTCAGCGTGATGTACATGGTCGTGGTGGATGCCTTAAAGACTCAATGCACCCCGGAGCAGTACAAAGAGTTCGGTTTGCGGGTGGAACGCTTTGAGGTAACCGCGACCTATGCCCAGACGGAGCTGGGACACAGCAGCCATTTGCGTGGGCTAGAGACACGCGCCGACTTCGATCGGGAAACGGATGAGTTTGTTTTGAATACGCCCTGCATGTCAGCTTACAAATGGTGGCCAGGGGGATGTGAGTTGTGGATACTTTAGTGATAAACTCTTAATCCTTGGTTGCATCCTTTGCAGTGGGTCAATGCACCAACCATGCGATAGTCATGGCACAACTCTACATTGATGGCGAGCTTAAAGGACTACACATGTTTTACGTGCAGGTGCGAGAGGAAGGCACGCATGAGCCACGGCCAGGCGTGCACATCGGCGAGTTGGGCAAGAAGATGGGTTTCCTGGGCGTCAATAATGGTTTCCTGGGTATGAAGAACGTTCGCATTCCACGCACTCGGATGCTCATGCGCCATAGCCAGGTGCATCGTGACGGCACCTACGTGAAGAGTCCTGTGGACGCTCTCACCTACTTTGCAATGCTTTCCACGCGATGCATCGTGGTGCGCAATTCGGCAGTTGCGCTGGCCTCAGCAGCCACCATTGCCACTCGGTTCTCGGCTGTGCGTCGCCAATCTCCCATTGATACCAGGTGATACACTCCCTACGTAATCATAATTAATATGGCAGCTCAAGTAATTCCCAATTTTCAGTTTACCAGAGCCGCAGATTTTGGATCATGTCACACAGCAGCTGAAGGTCTTTCCGGAGATAGCCGCCAGCTTGGCCTATCGCTTAGCCTACATTTACCTTAGGGAGTTGTTCAACGCGACTTCGAGGGACATTAATCTGGGCAACTATAATCGTCTGCCTGAGTTGCACTCTCTCTCGTGTGCCTTGAAGGTTATGAGTACAAACGACTCCGCCGCGGGCATTGAACGACTGCGTCTGGCCTGCGGTGGACTTGGATATCTTGCCTCTGCCAATCTAAGCAATATATATGTGAATGCAGTAGCTGCCTGCACCTACGAAGGAGAGAATACTGTGCTTCTTCTCCAGGTTGGTCGCTTCCTCATGAAGTCATGGCGTGCAGCACAGAGTGGAGCTCCACTTGCGGGCAGTGCCAGCTACTTGACTGAGGTGCAGCAGAGTCTCGAATTCGGACTGTGGTCAGGCAGTTCTGAAAATTTGGTGAAGGCAATGGAGTTTGCTGCAGCCAAGTGAGTTATCCCTAATCTTAACTTCTCATGCAGCCTGCAATTTACTTTATATTCTTCAGCAAAACTCGTCTGGCCTTTAAGAGTCTATCAAATCGTATGGATAATGGAGAAACGGAGCGGATGGCCTCTAGCCACACAGGCATTGAGCTCACCCAGGCAGCTCAGGTACTGTCTGACCCAATTGGTATATTTTCAATACATATTCATATATTTTCTATAGTTACATGCTCGCGCCTTTGTGCTGCGCAATTTCCTCGTTGAGGTAACTGGGCCAAAGTCCGAGGCTCGTTCGTCTGCCTTGAATAGTGTGCTGGAGGATCTGCTGGAGCTCTACCTCGTGAATAGTGTATTGAACAATATGAATGATATACTTCGGGTGGTCCACTTGACCGATGAAGATCTGAACAAGCTGCAGGCTCGTCTGGAGGCAGCGCTTGCCAAACTGCGACCCGATGCGGTAGCCATTGTAGATGGATTTGACTTTGGCGATGCGCAGTTGAACTCAACTTTGGGGTTTCATGATGGCAACATGCTCGAGCGAGTCTTCGATGCGGCTTTAAATTCGCCCATGAACCGGAAGTCGGTGCCGAAAAGCTTTCACGAGCATTTGGGCCCGTTTATGAAATCGAACATTTGAAACAAAAATTTCAAAAAAAAAAAAATTTACTGCGTGCATATTGTATGGATTGGTGATCTTATGTTTATTTTTTATTTCAATTTATATTATCAACGTTTTTATTAATTTAACTTAATTGTATGGTTCGTGCGAGTTTTTTTTTAATGAAACGAAAAAAAAACTAAGTTCAAATTTATTTACAACAGATGGCGGCAGTGTGTCAAACAAAAGCACCCTCAACCTACCTCAATGCAGTAAACAACACAACAATACTCGTATGTGTATGTACATATATATATGCACTTTCGGTTATAATAGATTTTACAACATGAAAGCTTTTTTAGTTCAAAGCTCTTCATAAAACAAGTCTGATAGTAGCAGAGAGATATAGAGAGCGAGAGAGAAGAGAGCAAGTAAAGAGCGCGTACGATTTCGAGTTTAAATTTCCATTCAATTTTAATACGACTTCAGTTGCGATCTGGAGCGCGTGGCAAGTGGTTGTTGTTTGGCACCAAAGTCTCACTTAACATAAACAAATTAAAGTACTTAATATGTCTACAAGCAGCGCAATACCCAGCACAGTTAATGCCGATCTGCAAAAGGAACGGGATGGCGCAAGCTTCAACAGCGAAGAATTTGCTGCCTGGTGGGCAGGCGGCGCAGAGCAATTGAAATTTAAGAGAGGCATCAGTAAGTAAGAGAATTAAGCAAGTTTGGAATACTTAAGAGTGTAACAACGCAAAGTATATAGTGTCAACACAGTGATTGGGTTTGTTATCACATCTACATCGGTGGGCAAAGGTCCAGATAAACAAATTGCAATCTTGTTGTCCAAACTAAAATAGCACTGGAAACAGCTTTATTATGTTTATAATAAACATACAAGATTAACTAATAATGCTGACTAAGCACTCTTTACTCTTTTACTGCAACACTCTCTCTCCTTTCCTCTCTTTGCAGAAGAGTACATGTATAAGGATGTGGATTTAGCTGCCTTCAATCAGGTCGACTACATGTCACATGAGGATATGTGCGAGTTCGCCGTAAAGAACAGCATTAATGTGGCGAAAAAGCTGAGGCAGCTGCAGACGGAACGAAATCCTGGGGGCAACGAATATTGGCCGTGAGTAAATGTAGCTCTCTTGAAAAGAGATCTCCTCTAACTGCCTATCCACATGTTGCAGTACTCTTTATGATTCGTCCGAGTTGTGGGGTCTGCACAAAGTGGGAAATCCCTTCACCGTGATGTTCGTGATGGTAATTCACGCTCTGAAGGATCAATGTACACCCGAGCAGTATGAAGAGTTCGGCAAGCGGGTGGAACGCTTCGAAGTATCCGTCGCCTATTCCCAAACGGAGCTGGGACATGGCACCTATTTGCGTGGCCTGGAGACGCGCGCTGACTACGATCGAGAGACGGATGAGTTTGTGCTGAATACACCTACCATTACCGCCTACAAGTGGTGGCCAGGCGGATGTGAGTTGTACATAAATATTGATAAACCCCTAATCCTAATTTCCATCGTTTTCAGTGGGCCAGTGCTCAAACTATTCGATTGTCATGGCGCAGTTGTACATAGATGGAGAGCTCAAGGGACCCCATTTATTCTATGTGCAGGTGCGAGAGGAAGACACGCATGAGCCACGGCCTGGCGTGCATATTGGTGAGATTGGCAAGAAGATGGGCTTCCTGGCCGTCAATAATGGCTTCCTGGGTATGAAGAACGTTCGCATTCCACGCACTCGGATGCTCATGCGTCATGCCAAGGTGAACCGTGATGGCACCTACGTAAAGAGTCCGGCCGATGCCCTCACTTACTTTGCCATGGTCCGCACTCGCTGCATCATTGCCCGTAACATGGCGTTGGTGTTGGCCGTGGCAGCCACCATTGTCACTCGCTACTCCGCTGTGCGCAGACAAAGTCCCATCGATCCCAAGTATGAAGTATTCCATGTTAGGGCAATATTTTGTGTGCTTATAGAAATTATTTTGCAGGTTGCCGGAGCCTCAGATCTTGGATCATGTCACCCAACAATTGAAGGTTATCCCAGAGATAGCCGCCAGTTTGGCCTATCGTAATGCTTGTGACTACCTCCTGGAACTGTTTGATGCCACCTCCAGGGATAAGGACCAGGGAAAATACGAGCGACTGCCCGAGCTGCACTCGCTCTCCTGTGCTCTGAAGGTGCTCTGTTCCAGCGATGCCGCCGCGGGCATTGAGCGCCTGCGATTGGCTTGTGGCGGTCATGGTTACCTGACCTCAGCTAATCTGGGCAACATCTATGTCAACGCAACAGCTGCCTGCACCTATGAAGGGGAAAATACTGTGCTTCTACTCCAGATTGGACGCTTCCTGATGAAGTCGTGGCGTGCGGCACAGAGTGGAGCTCCCCTAGCACCCACTGTCAGCTATTTGGCGGAGGCGCAGCGGAATCCCGAGTTTGGAGTGTGGACGGGCAGTTGGGAGAATTTGGTCAAGGCAATGCAATTCGCTGCAGCAAAGTGAGTTATGCGTGTGATACATGTTTAATTCTGATCTGGAAAAACCTAATTTCCTTTTGCATTCATTAGCAAAACTCGGATCGCTTTCAATAATCTGGCCAAGCGCTTGGCCAACGGCCAATCAGAAGAGGTGGCCGCTAACCAAACGGGCATTGAAATCATCCAGGCTGCAGAGGTACAGTTTCCTTAATTCCCATCAGTAGAGAAATATATATATTTAATTTCTTTCCTTAGCTGCATGGTCGCGCATTTGTTTTCCATTCATTCCTCACTGAGGTAACTGGGGCAAAGTCCAAGAAGCGCTCATCAGCTCTTAACCGAGTGCTGGAGCAGCTGCTCGAGCTGTACCTAGTGAACGTTACACTCAACAACATGAACAACATCCTCCGTGTTGTGACCTTAACGGATGCGGATCTGAACAAATTACAGTCACGCCTGGAGACAGCTCTGACTAAATTGCGTCCGGATGCGGTGGCCATTGTCGATGGCTTCGACTTCACTGATCAGCAATTGAATTCCACTTTGGGCTCCTATGATGGCAATGCCTATGAGCGAATCTTCGATGCTGCTATGAGTGCGCCCATGAATCAGAAATCGGTTCCTAAGAGCTTCCATGAGCACCTGGGGCCCTTCATGAAGTCCAACTTATAAACATTCGTCTCTTTTGTTGTATATATGTATTTTACTCTTACTGTATGTATTTTACTCTTAATTGATTTGTAAACACTTGTTAATCGTGTCAGCAGCAGCTCGTTCTGATTTATGCTTTATCTGCGCTCTCTTTGACGCGCGCTCAGCTAGTGTGTTGTGATGAAAGCTCTTCGGTTCGTTGCTCTGCACTTTGCCCTCAAAGCTTTTTTCCTCATACTCGCTCTGTGCGCTATCGTCTCAGTTGAGCATTGTAGCTTGGAGCGACAGCAGCGATCGGGCTTTCTATTTTATTATTATTGTTTGTCTTTTGTTAAATATTGTAAAATACTAAAATGTCGCATATTAAAAATTTAATACCAACAACTGTTAATCCTGATTTGCAAAATGAGCGCTCATCGGCCAGCTTCGATGTGAACGAATTTGCTGCCTGGTGGCAGGGAGGAGCTGATAAACTTGAGTTGAAGAGACAAATTGGTATGTAAGTGAAGCGCGAGGTACACTCACACAGTTTATGCTTGCGTGCTCCGTCCCTCTCTCTCGGTTGCTCTCCCGTCTTTCGTAAGCTACGTGATTAGCAGCTGTTCGGCTAACTGTTTATTGCAAATGCTAATAATGTTTGGCAAGCCGGCAAAGTCCATTAGATTATATCAAATACATTGTCTATTGATTTCACGTGTAAGCAAAATGTTTGATAAGGTGCTTTATGCCTTTTTGTCCATAGGTTTTGGTTATCAGTCTGAATTGTGTTTACTTCTTTGATTGCATTTAATATCTACAATCCAAAGTGTAAAGGCCGGTAGACCAGACTTTGATATGTACTATGCACTTCACACAGACTTTCAAAATTTTATCATATTATCTTTATCTTTAGAGCTTGCTGTCTTTAGTGATCTGGAGGACGGTTATGGCATCAACCATGAGTACATGTCCCACGAGGATCTCTATAATTCCACCGTAAAGAAGGTCGCTGAAGCAGCACCTAAGTTGAAGGCCCTGCAGGAGAAACTGAATCCTGGCGGCAAGGATATTTGGCCGTAAGTTCAACCAAACCGTAACCCAGCTTAACCAAAACTAATTATATTCATTGATAGTGGTTGCCTATACCGCGTTCAAAGCCACGGACTCTTTCCGGCTAATCATCCGCTGGCCACCCACATCACCATGTTTGTGGACGTGATCAAGGGTCAGGGCACACCTGAGCAGGTGGAGAAGTGGGGAACTTTGGCCGAGAACTGCAATATAATTGGCACCTATGCCCAAACAGAATTGGCCCACGGAACCAATGTGCGTGGCATCGAAACACGCGCCGACTACGATCCCAGAGCGGGCGAGTTTGTGCTCAACACGCCCAACCTGGGGGCCTACAAGTGGTGGCCGGGCGGCAGTAAGTGCTTTGCATATATAGTGTTAATCTTGAGTGCTTGAGTATTAATATTGAATCCTCTTCATAGTGGGCCACACGGCCAACCACGCCATGGTGGTTGCCCAGCTGTACATTGGCGGCAAGCACAAGGGTGTGCAAATGTTTATTGTGCCGCTGCGTGATCCGGAGACCCATATGCCCTTGCCAGGCATCGACATTGGCGAGGTGGGCAAGAAACTGGGCATGGCTGCGGTCAACCAGGGCTTTTTGGGCCTGAAGAACGTGCGCATTCCACGCACCAACATGCTGATGAAGTACGCTAAGGTTGAGCGCAACGGCACCTTCATCGCCAGCCCCGCTTCGAGGGTTAACTATTTGACAATGGTTTACACGCGCTGCCTCATTGTTAACTTGAACTCATCGCTATTGCTCCAGGCGGCCACCATAGCTACTCGGTACTCGGCCGTGCGTCGCCAGAGCCCCATAGAGCCCGAGTAAGTCAGAGAACTTTAACTGCTTGACATACTTCTCTGATTCTTTTGTTTCTCCTTCGCAGTCAGGCCGAGCCGCAGATCATTGATCATGTGACACAGCGACTGAAACTGTTCCCCGAGATAGCAACCGGCATGGCCTACGACATCGTCGCAAAGCACATGTGGGAGCTGTACGATCAGACGGTGTTGGATGCCAACAATGGAAAATTCGATCGTCTGCCCGACATGCACATTATGTCCTGTGCTCTGAAGGTCCTCTGCACCACCGACAGCTGCGCGGGCATTGAACGTCTGCGTCTATCCACTGGCGGCCATGGCTATCACATTGCTGCCAATCTGAGTAACATTTATGGCAATGCGGTAGCTGCGTACACTTATGAAGGCGAAAACACCGTGCTGCTCTTGCAGATTGGACGAGCTCTGGTCAAAGCTTGGAACAGTTTTAAGCAAGGCCAGGGGGTCTCTCCGGCATATGGCTACTTTGAGTCTTCAATGCGCCTGAAGGAATTCCCCAAATGGAACAATTCTTGGCAGATCATTATTCAAGCGTTGCAATATACAGCTGCCCAGTAAGTGTGTTAGATGTACACCATGCTCTTTCCGGCTAATACTTCTGTATTTATAGTAAGACACGTATCGCATTTGAGAACATGTCGGAAAGAATTGCTGCTGGGCAATCACAGGCTGTCGCTGCCAACAACACGGGTATCGAGCTCACTAGAGCAGCGGAGGTAAATTATTTGATTTCACTGTCTTCAGCTGAACAGCTAATCTATATAATATCCCTTCGCTAGTTTCATGGCCGCCAGTTTGTGTGTCAAACATTTTTGAACCAACTTACTGGACCTAATGCACAGAATCGTTCGCCCGCATTAAACAAGGTGCTGGAAAATGTGCTAGAGCTGTTCCTGGTGCAGACTGTCCTCAACAATTTGGGCGAGATCTTGAGAGTAATAATAATACTTATAATAATGTGTTTTGGTTAAATTTGATTAACCATGTGTTCGAATTTCTAGTTTGTCAATCTGACCGATGCCGATCTGAGATCTTTGCAGAAGCGTCTGGAAGTGGCGCTGGAGAAATTCCGTCCCGATGCGGTTGCAATCTGTGATGGCTTCGACTATCATGATCGCGTGCTTAACTCGGTGCTGGGCAGCTATGATGGCAATGTCTATCCACGAATCTTTGATGCGGCCAAGCGCAGCACTCTGAACCAACGACCGGTGCAAAAATCATTTGAGACCTATTTGAAACCCTTGATGAAGGCCAGATTGTAAACTGTGCAATATAAAGGAAAGCTGAATTAATGAGAAAGTCAACCTTTGCTGTTAAGAGATGCATTTCAAAAATACAATTAAATGACATGATTTTAATGGCAGGTCCAGAATTAAAATGTGCCAAATGATTATATACATTTTAACAACTAAACGCGTTTTTATAACCATCGATGGACTAGGCTAAATAACTACTAATCCTGAGAGCCATTATGAGTCGGTAGCAATTCAGCAACTTTCATTATATTACTTCTAAATCATTTTTAAACTTCCCACTCCCACATGTTGACACTCTTTCGTTTTGTTTAAATTAGTTTTATTTCGTTTTTATTTAGCAAATCAAAACCAATTTCTCAGTACATTCAGCGCATTTAATAAACTAACAAACTAAACGCTTACATAAGAGCAATAAAAAAATAAAACACATTATGTAAACTTTTTGAAAAGAGAGATATAGCGAGAATCGAACATAGTACGAGTAGATATGTGTGTATAAAAAAGTTGAAGTTGCGTTTTTTACAGTGTAGAAAAAGTTGGTATTCGTATGCAGAATGTGTGTGTTGTGTGTGGATTGTATTTTTTTTTTCTCTTCTCGGTTTTTGTTATTTAATAATGATGAGACTTTCAGAGTTTTCGTTTAAACATTTCTATACTGTCTGCTGTGTATATAGTTAAATTACATATGAATTATTTAATTATATATGCATCATACATGATAATTACACACACAATTGATTTAGTTGGCTTAACTGTATGCTTTATTATTATAATTATTATTATAACTTTCTTTTCATAATGAAAATATGGCATATGAGCGTTAAAATTGAAGGGCTTTAGGTTCTTCAAAAGTTTTTCGATTAACATTTAAACAAATATTGCGGCTAATTTTATGTTGTGTGTGTGTGTGTTAGATGTAAGGTTTTAACAGTACTTTGTGTATGTGTGTGTGTGTGTAGTGTAGGCAGGAGTTAGTTGTAAACTTAACAATAATAGATTTTTACTATTGCGTGTTTGTTTTTTGTTTATTTTAAAATTTATTGTGTTCTTCTTTTTATGCATTTTAAAAATTATAAACAATTTAGTCAGAGCGCAAGTCGAACGTAAAGCTAAATAAATGCACAATTGTTGCATGCGTTATATTTTATTTTTGATTTTGATTTTTAGCCATGGAAGAGGAAGCAGCTGAAGTTAGGTGAAGCGCAGTAGAAAAAGTTCAATTCATTTCATTTGATGTTTGGCCGGCGTAACTTTATTAAATTATACAAATTGCTTTTGCTTTATTGATTTCCTTTCGCTTTTTTCAATAAATATTTTCCTTGTGTTTTTTATTTTATTTAGAAAATAGTAGAAATTTTGTGTTTTTTCTCTAGTTGATTTCAGTTTTGAAAATGTTTTTACGCTTCGTTTTAATTTTATTTTTGTTTTGTTTTTTTTTTTAATGTTTTTTGTTGTTTAGTTTTTAGGAATTACACTAATAATTACATAGTTATGCTTATGTATAATATGTATATAAACTTAAAAACATTTATGCATCATTTTCCATATTTCAGATGTGCCACGCAGATAATATTCGGTAATCGGATTTTTCGTTTCTCTCAGTTTTTAATTGTGATTCGATTTTATTTAAAGTTAACATAATTTCTTTTGTTTTTTCTTGTGGTTTACGAATTGGCGCTTATTTTATTTTTTGTTTTTATTTTTCGACTTTATTAAAGAGTGACATCCAATTACATAATTGTGTATTCAGCTAACATATGTTTTTTTAATAATATTATTCAATACGCACGAAAAGATTTCATTTTCGTTTACATCTATGTAGTTGTGTGTATGTGTGTGTGTTCGGGTGTGTGTATTATAATTATTGTTATTATTTTTTTATTATTTATTTTTTTGCTCTACTCATTCATATTCATAATTAATTTTCTTAATTTTGCCCGCCCTTATATTGTTTTTTTTTTTTTTACTATTTATATATATATATTTATATAATTTCTTGTTTTTGTTATATTAAATTCCGCATGATTTTATATAGTATTTGATATTTTGTTGTTGTGGTTTTTGTTGCTGTTGTATTACACAATTTGCTTAAAACTTACTTAATTAGAAAAGTTTGCACACACATGCACACACACATACACACACAACGAATTGCGTCTGTGTGCGTGTGTGTGTATGTGGGTGTGTGTCGCATTTAACTTACAGGTAAGTTTGAAAATTTTCCGAATTTTCTTCTCTGTTAATTTTTTTTCTTTTCTTTTCTTTTCTTTTGTTACCCCTCACGAATAAATTGTGTTTCTCTTAAGAGTTGTTTCTTTGTTGTTGTTTGCTTATTTGTTTTTGTTGTTGTGTTAGTTGTATTTTGTTGTTGCTGCCGTTTGTTAAAGCAACTGGGAAATTTCGCGCAGTGTATTGAGCTGAGCTGAGCTACCAATTAATCGTGATTCAAACCCGTGCCAATTGCTGTTGACTGCCACGCCCACATCCTGACTTCTGCTGCTGCCGCACCCCGCTCCCCGTCCTCCCGGTCCAGTTCAGCTTAATATCTGCGCGCTTGGCCATTATCTCAGGCGTAGAACTCACGATTATTCGCATTTTTCGCATAGGAATTGTTAGCGGGCGAACGCTTTGGCTCGTCCAGCGCGTAGGAGCCCTCGTCCTTTTTCCGCATGCGATACACAATGAACATGACGACCAAAATGGCGCACAGCAGGCCAACCACGGCGCCACCAATGACAGCTGTACGATTGACAAAGACAAAAACGATTATTATGCACTCAATATATATATATATTTGATATATGAGATTTTGTTTCTCTACTCACCAGCCAATATGCCGGGCTGCGCAAAGAAACTTGTCGTGCGATCCTCCTCGCTCATGATGACGATATCCCCGCTGCCGCCGGGCCTGTGCTCGCTGATCTTTGTGTCTGTGGGCTGGCTATTTATATTGGTGTTGGGGTCCAATTCGTGGACGTTGGTGCTGCCGCTGCTGCCACCCGCTGCAAAAAGTCAATATAGAGCATTGAGTGTGGGTATATATGGATGTATATATGTAGAGTATTGGAGAGTTTATGCGAGTATCAAACGTGCAGAAACACAAATAGTTAAGAAGTACATAGAACCAGTGTCCAGTGTGTAAGTGTGCGTGTGTCGCTGTGTGTGTGTTAATGAGCTGAACTATAGATGTGTGTGTGAGAGTGTGAGTGAGTGTGAGTCTATATAGATATATGCAATATGTACAGGCTTTAAAGTGCTAAGTTAGTTAGTTAGTTGTTCAGCTGGGCTCAACTACTTTGATCTGCGAGTATTTTGAAAACTTCGTTCTGGCCTATGACAGTTAGCTAGAAATTCAATTTATCAAACAGGAGTTCGCAGCCCGCCCTTCGCCCCCCGCCCGTCTCCTGCCATAATCAGAGAACTTTTGTCACAAATTTCTGCTTTATCCTCGAACTCGACTAAACTTGTTTTTCCTGCCAACTATTAATCTTGCCTTCGCTGTTGTTGACCTAGTTGGCAGTTGAAAATTTGCATATTTTAACTAAAATTTCTGGCAGCTTGAAATCTCTTCTTGTTTTTCTCCCCTTCTTCTTTCTTTTTTCCTAAGCTCGTAAACACCTGAATGCGTTAATTTAATGCCAATTAGCACTCGAAGCAAATGAATTTTAATTAATTTAATTGGCATTTCCCCGCACACACTTATGCAGGAGCACATGTCACGAGCAGGTTCGCTTGAAATGAGCTTAAGACAAACAAACAAATAAACAAACAAGCAAACATATTGCTTGTTTAGTCCTTGTATCCTGCTTGCAATGTCAACACAAATACAAACATCGCATACATACATATGTGTATGTATGGCTCTTCAATAAGTGACAGCCGGACAGAGAGAGGGAGAGTGGGAGGCAGATCGAGTACTTTAATTAGAATTTCTGCCTGAAGTGTGTCTACTGCACTTTAGAGCACTTCATTGAACTAGCTTTACTTTAGTTAAATTATTGGCATCTCAAAGCAAATTGCTTTTAATACAAGTATTTATATTAAATGTGCAATTGTAGCTCTTCTTCTAATATTTTTTTAAATTTATAAATATTTGCATCAAAATTGTTTCCCTATTCCTATTAGGGAATATAGGGTATTCCTATTCCCTATATTTATTTATTTATTGGACTGCCCTCGCAGATGTGCTCTTGCTCATGGCTCTCTGAGTATTTGAAATACAATTCAACATATTAATTAGGATCAACATTGCCAACGGCACTTCAGATACTCCTGCCATGAGGGCATAGAAGGGGTAATCCAGCTCGTTTGCTGAAAATAGAAAATTAATGAGCATGCGGACTAAGTATTTTCTTGTTCTGTTGAGCACTTGAAGCTGTGTTCAAGTTAGCCTTAAGTTGTCGAAGTTCTCAGAAAGGTTAAGCTCAGGAACCTGTGCTAGAGCGCCTCTCAAGATGTAAATGCTGTAAATAGTATTTGCTTTTGGCTGGGAACTGAAGCCAGCTGATGCAGCAGCTGCTGCTGCTGCTGTTGTTTGGTTGTCTAATGCAAATCAAAGCAGTTGCAGAACTCTTTGACTGTGGCCTGATTGAAAAATGCACTTTGCACAGTGCTCCCAGTCCACCCACTGCGTGCGCCTAGCTATATTGACGTGGGCGGGGCCAAAGGCACTATAGAATGTTGATTGTCAAAGCCAAGCAGGAGACACACGGCCCACACACCACGGAAAACTGCTCAGACAAAGGCACTAAACGCCAATGCGTCGTATTCGCAACAAACAATGTGGCAACTGCCTCCGCAAACAGGGCGGGTGGCAAAGAGGTGCCAAGGGCCTGGCGGGATGGTAGCGTTGATGGTGGGCCACGCCTCCTACACCCGCAAACAGTGATTTTTCATGTGAAGTGGCCCTGTGAAGTGTTTTCCCCTCGTCGCCAGTGGAAAATCACAGCGCAGCTTAGTGAGTTCCTTCAGAAGTTTGGTGCTGGAGCTCTCTGTTCAGACAGTAAATCTAATGCTTAGGGGCTGTCGGTGTGACTGCTTGTGTGTGGGTGTGTGTGTATGTGTGTGTTAATGGAACTTTACAGCACACAATTGCGAACCGTGTTGTGCGGCTCAAAAAGCCAGCCAAATGGCAGCCGTTGATTGAGTGGCTTTGCTCAAAATGGAAGAGAGGGAAGGAAGCTCAGCCAAATCGATTGTTTGTTCGTTTTGTTTGTTTGTTTGTTTGTTTGTTTTTTTGTGGACTTATCGGCTCAGAAGACAGCAATAGTCATTAATTAATCCCTAACTTTCAATTTAAAATCCCCAAAAGCTAACCCCAGCTAAAGCTAAAGGCCTTTGCTATAAATGAAGGCGAGAGTGAGGCAAATGAAATGAACATGAATTGAATGAAACTAATGTGAAATATGTAGCTTAAAATTGAAGCTCTGTGTTGGATATAGTTGGCAAGGGTATGAAGAATTGGCCGTATGTGATGTGTAACCGGAACCGAGACAAGGACGACGCGTCGATCAACGTAGAGGCAAAGAGAGACAGATAGAGAAAGAGGGAGAGAGAGAGATTGCAGCAGCCGTGGTGAGATCTAAACTAAAAACTAAACTCAATTCGTACTTAAACAAGAAATAAATCAACGAAATACAATACAATACAAAATAAAAGCACCAAAAAATAAATATACTGCCCAACTATATATATATATAGAGAGAGGTGTGCACTGTGGGAAAAATAAAATTAAAAAATATAAAGTAATCAAATTAATTAATTAAACTACATAAATAATACGGAATAAGGCAAAGCAATTAGCTAAATAAATAAATCATCAGCCAACAAATGCAACAGCAATGCCAAAATGACAATTGAATATTGTGGGGCATTCGCCTCACAGAACGCAATTAAATTGGCAAATGTGAAGTCGCTTTTGTTGGCTGAAAATGTGTCAAAAACTAGTCGCATGCCAGAGGCTGCACTGCAAGAAATTAGTGCAGAGTTTGATTACAAACTCGAATATGGATGAAACTGCAATTGGTGAATCAAATTTTTGATTATATATATATATATATATATATAAATATGTATATATATTTATATCAAGTATATATAATGACATATTTTGCATTCACTTTTTTTGCAGTGCACTTTGGCAGTCGACTAATCTTTGGCTGACAACACTGAAGCATGCCACAGAGCGTAAACTTAAAGCATAGTAATGTAGAAATGTGCAAACACTGCTCCCGGACAAAGCACACACAGTGAGAAATTGATAGACAATAGCAACAAAGGATGATAACAAAGGACGGTCACCAAACACAAGATATACAGAAGAATAAAAGGAAATACAAACAGAAAGGCAACGCAAGGATAACAAACTAAAAAAAGCACACAACAAAAATATAAGAGGGAAAGACAAAAAATAAACAAAATCAAAATAATGGAAGAACCACTGACATCCGCCGGCTGTGTATGTCACATCCTTGTTGACACTGATCTCCGTGTAAAGTCCATCATCCACGTCCACATTCTCATCCAAATCGATAATGTGCCCATCACCGTCGCCATCATTGTCATTGCGTCCATTCGAGTTGCCGTTGGACGTTTCCAGATGCGTGTGCTTCGTTTGAGTGATTTCACTCTCGGGATGGGGATCGATCAGCTGATCATCTCTGTCATCCACATCGTCACCGTTGTCATGGTCATCCTCATCATCGTCATCACCATCGTCGTCGTCGTCATTATCATCGCCACTGCCCTGCAGCGTATCCTCGTGATCGAAGGTATCGTCCTCATCCTCGGCATCGGGCAGCAATGGAAGTTGGGGCGTGGTCTGATTAAAGGTAGAACTGGGAGTGGCCAAGGTGGTGCTGGTGGTGGCGATGGTGCTATTGTTGTTTTCGACTGATTTCGATTGTTGTTCGGTTGCTGTGTTGTTGAGTAGGGGCGGATTGATGGTTGTGCTGGTGGTGGTGGTGGTGCTAATGGTTGTTGTTTGTGTTGTTGGTGTGTGAGCTGCTGGATATAAAGATGTGGTTGATGTTGTGTTTAAGTAAATAGTAAAGAATTTGTTGGAAAGTGGATTGTTGTCGTCGTTGCGGTTGTGGTTGTTGTTCTTGTTGTTGTTCTCATTGTTGTTGCTGTGGTTATTTTTCTCGTTCTTGTAATTACTTAAAATTATATTTGGACCTGTCGTATTGTTATTGCTAAACGTTTGAGTTGAAAGGTTCGATATGTTTGAGGTGTTCAAATTGGATGAGGGATTGGTAATGTTTCTTGTGGTTGTGGCTGTTGTTGCTGTTGTTGTGTTTGTGAATTGATTATCAAGAGATGTAGAAGACGTAACGTTGGCATTGTCTATGGTTGTTGTTAGTCTAGCTTGATCTTTACCGATTGTGCCACTGCTGATGATGCCGTTGTTGTTGTTGTTCAGGTTGTTGTTCTGGTTGTTGTTGTTCTGGTTGTTGATATTATGATTGCTGTTGGCGTTGGTGCTACTACCAATGATTGTGCCACTATTCGCTGGATGATTGTTATTATTATTATTATTATTGATATTGAGATTATTAAGATTGTTCTTGTTGTTGATGTCGATTTGATTATGATGATTGATTATACTCGAGATGAGATCGTTGTCGTCGTTGTCGTTCGTTTTATGCTTACTATTTGAGTTGCCCGCGTTCTGTACGCGCGTGTTGTGCGAACTGGAATGGTGATCGGTTATGGCGTCCTCGTCATCGGGTCCAAAGCCAGAGCCAGAGTAGTCCGTTTCCTTCTCTAGATCATCATGTATCTGAAACAATAGAACAAAGGTCCACAGTTAAATACTTTCTTTCGCCAACAACAGCAGCTGCAACAAAAATGCCTTAACACGCAAAATACAAGTTAAGAACTGTTGCTTTTGTCGCAAATTCCCTTTGGAGCGGACGCTTTTGTGTGGCGCAACAAATGGCAACGATTTGCATTGAAAATTATGCGACTGCCATGTCCTTGACAAGCAGCAGCAGCGCGTACAGTGCTTGACTAGCGGGTGCGGCCTGAAGGCGGGCGGTGTGTGGGTAGGGGGGGGGGGGGGGGCGTGGACAATGAGGCATACCTACACTGGGGACACATTTATATGGGCATTGTCTGGCATCGGGCCCCAGTTGGTTGACTATTGCGAATGCTGTGGCTTTCGTGCCTTCACTGTGGCTTTTGCGGATTATTTGGGCAACACAAAACACACACACACACACACATAGAGAGAATGGCAGAGCAAACTGTGACCAATGCCAATTGTCCTGGCACAGAGGCTGCCCCCACACTTGGCGCTTGTTTATTTACTTTAATTTTGTCGCCGTTTGCTTTGGACCATAAAAACAGTACAGGACACAGGACAAAGGACAGACAGTGAGAGATTGATAGAAAGGAAGAAAGAGAGATAGAGAGAGAGAGAAAGACAGAGGAGAGCAGGATTCAAGGAGTCAGTAGCCTGAAGCAACTTAATTGAATTTGTTCACGCGTTATGAAATGCCAACATGTTTACGTTTATCTTTATAAGTATGTACAATATACGGCTTGGACCGGGACGGAGATCCTGGGGGCTGGCAACGGGGCACTTGTTGGCCCGCCCCTCTTGCCGGCCTACAAGTCACGCCCCCTCGCTACACATTTCGAGCATTAAGAAAACGGTTAGTCGCAGCTGCTTAGCCATCAGATGAATGCCGAATTCCTGCCTTCAACCGCAACAAAAACATGAGGCAATATTACTTTCACCTTGGCTTCAAGTGTTGACCTTTTTCCAAAGAACATCATTATCATTATCGTTATCATGATCATTATAATGGTTGCGCTCACACCGACGCAATGACAAATTAAAGAATTTTCTTTGTCCACAGAAATAGCCAGCTCGACCCAAGTCTGCTAACAAATGTGCAGCGGCGCTCGAATTATTTCTAATTTCAGCCTCGGCATTCAATTATCGCGTGTCCCCATTTATCTTGCTGTAGCTCTGCTGCGACAGATAAACCCACTTTTATTTACGTTTGCCATAAATCAGTTTTAGCTTTAAATTATGAACTTTTGCCACTCTCGCCACTTAATTGAGATTTAATGGCATCTTTGCTACTAAATTACGTGGCTTGTGTGCATTTAATTGCTTTCGAATGTTGAAAATTATTTCTAGAATAGTTGAAGGCAATAGTTGAAGACAAATAGCAGCAAAATCAATTTCATTAGTTATTTATATATATCAGTTATATTTGGAAATACTAGGATATACGGAATAACTGCAATTTTTTAAAAATAAATCTAAGATATTAAATTAATTAATTCCAGAAATTGTCCTCTTTTACAATGCATTTGCTAATGTTTCGTATATAAAAGTCTCAATCGATATTGATTACACCCACAATTCTCTCTCTCTCTCTCTCTCTCTCTCTCTATATATATATATATATATATATATATGGTTAATCGAAGAGTTGGCTCGTTTCGCTTCACGAATTGTTAGCTTTGCTAAAACATGCAAAAGTGTGGCATGCCACAAGCGAATTGAAAATCTTTCGTCTAATTTGATATCTGTTGAATAATTACCAAACACAGCATGCGCGCCTAATGGCGCGTGTGAGAGGGCTTAGCTGCATGCAGCTTCCCAATTTGTAGCCCATGAATAAAACATTAGAGCTCATGCTCCCGTCCGTATATTGTTACGGAAACACGCAGCATTTAATTAAATATAATTTTTATTTTTAGATAGCGCTTGGGCGTTGAAAGTTAAGCGCATGTTTTTGTAATTTATTTTGCACACACTCACACTCACACTCACACTCACACACACACACACACACACACACACTGGCGCAAACACTTCCATTAGAGACAAATTGAAAGCATACAAGCCGCCGGCTCAACAACTTTGGCAAGCAAAAACAAAAAAATAAAAAAATAAACAGAAAAGCAAAAGCATACAATACAAATTTTACATGAAATGCGCTTATGGCGAAAATTTGTTTTTCATGTTTGGTTTTTATGCTGGTTTTTTTTCACTCATTTGTTTTTTCTTCGTTTGCGCTGTGCAATTTAATTAAAAAATTTACGGCGTTTGGAAAAAATGTATTATTGCGTATACGCACTGCGGGCCATTTTTATGGCGTTCATAAATTTTCGTATGTGTGTGTGTGTGTGCTGGTGTTTGTGTGAACATTTGCTGCATTCGCGCATTTGTATTCACAAATCATTTGGTCAAAAGTGGCTCATAAAGTATAACAAAATGTTAGCCAGTTTTTTGTTCTATTTCGTTTTTTGTGTTTATTTTTGTTTTGGGCCTAAATGTTTCGCATTTGAACTCTGCTCTGCAGCCTTGTTGCTTGCTGCCTTGTGGCTGCTCCTTGGCTGGGTACACAGTTTATTTAAAACGTTTTTCAAACACCATTTTAGCTAGCTGCCCCAGCTGGAGGGAGCCCCAGTTGCAGTCCCCACCCACTGCCTGCTGGCACTTTTGCCTCGCTTCGGGCCTGGCCACAATTCTTTGTCGCTGTTTTCCCGCTTGATTTATGCAGCAATTAGTACCGAGGCGTGGCGAGTGGGCGTGTCGCGGGCATTGTTGTTGCTGCCGCTGCTACTGCTGCTGCTGCTACTGCTAGACGCTCTGTTGCTCACGTGGCTGTTGCAAGTTTAATTGCCCTGTTGCCGCCTCGCTGCTGTTTGGGCCACATTTGTTGCCTACTTTTCAGCGCGGCCGCCAAAATGAACCCTCGATGCAGGCGGCAGGTCTGCCAAATTGCGCTTTCATAGTTGCGGTTTACGCCTACTTAGGCGCCAGCTTTTTGGCCGTGGCTCTTGGCTCTTGGCTCTTGGCCGTTGCCTGCTGGCTGCTGGCCTCATTAAACATGGCTCGCAAACGTTATTCGCGATCGATAGACTGCTCACTCGCAACTGCGGCTGCAACTGTGAATTTTATGCAATAAATTGCTTTGTTAATAAAACATGAGCAGTGGGCGCGGATGGCGGCTGGATGATGCTATGTGGGTCATGCATGAATTTAAATGATGTCATTTGAACGTGCCACCTGCAACGGTTGAGCAAGAGAGAGAGAGAGAGAGAGAGAGAGAGAGAGGGAGAGAGAGAAACACTGAGAGCGCAGGCAGAGGCAGCAAAAGGCAGCAGCTGCTGCTATTTTCAGTCCAACTTAATAGCGCTGACTTTAATATTTTTCGCATTAAATTTGCATTTGCTGCAGTGCAAATTCCAGCTGCAGCATTTGCAGCAGCTGCTGCTGCTACTGTTGCTGCTGCTCCTGCTGCAACTATTGCTGGCTGGCCAACGTGGCGTATGCTTGACACCGTTTGTGATATATGAGCGGCAACCCACTCGACTCGCCTCTCCTGCATCGCCTGAACTCGACTCGTCTCCCCTGGCAAATATGAAATATGCAAATGCTCACATAAAAGCGCTTTGCACAAAGTTAATATCGAGCAGCTAAAAATGTTTTAAAGAGTTTCTCCAGCCCCTCGCAATTCAATTTCAACTTGCACCAAAAGCTAAACTTTGCAGCTGAAGTGCAAAACTGCAAATCAAATTTATAAGAGAGAGCAACAACAACGGAATACAGCAAAATTCTTTGCCTTAATGAAAACAGCAAGCAACGAGCAGAAAAGTAACTAACACAAAATAAAATAAGAAAAGGAAAATATTAACAAAAAGTGCGCAAAGAAACGGGCAACAACCTTCAAGCATAATGAGCGCGGAAAACTATGTCAGCTCAGATGATGCTCAGCATGGATGCAGCGGGCGAGGGGTAGGTGGTAGGGTAGGCGAGGCTGCTGCATGGCCTTATGCATCAACAACAAGTTGCAGTGCAGCCAGAAAAAAACTAGGAGGTATAATAAAAGCAACAGAACACATAAAAAGGGTATCATAAACTTGGGCAAGCTGCGCCAGAGGCTGAGTATATTTCAGACCCACAGAGCACTATAAAGTACTCCACATATTGAACAGAGAAGCTTAAGAGCTCTTTTATGTACATAGAGTTCCTTAAAGAGAAATCAAGTAAGAGTGAATGATGAAGAAGAATCTCAGATATTGAATATATAATGAGAGGTGTTGAAAAGTGTGAATGTCTTTTTGACTAGACACTAAATATTTATCTAAATATCCCTTAGCATTGCTTTAATATACATATGAGACAATTAACGCATTCTTATCATATTACATCTATATCCCGTCTATCTACTACTGAGAGCTTCTCTCTTCTGCTTCATTAACATTTTCGCCTTGCACTCACAAATCATTTACAATTCTAAATTATCATTTGGCAAGTGAATTAGGTAAGTACGGAGTACAATCATAATTTATATGATAATCTCATGAATTTTTTAAAGTATTCCTAATGGTGTTTTCGACTGTTGGGCGCCCACTTGTTTCGCTTTAATTTTGGGTCCTAGGCAAACGTTGCCCAGCACTTGTCATGTGCAGAACGAGCACAGCATCCCCCGAGCTGAGCACCAGCCCCACCTTGGGGCCAAAGGACAAGTTGTTTTCGTGCATAATTAATGCAGGCGAAATTCAATTTTGAGTTGCTGCCTTTTCTGTATTTTGTTGCTCATGTGTAGAGGACACACGCAACAGCCAACAACAATTTGTTGCCCTCGCCCCAACCCCCCGTTTCAGCAACAAGGCTAGGCGCGTGTTGCCTTCCGTCTATCCCCTACCCGCGCCCATCCTGCTAAAGAGAAGAGATTTAGGGAAATAAATTGAGGTTAAGCAGAAGGCAATTTCAATTGCGACTCTTTTGCCTCTGCCTAGCTTTGGGTCGTTTTCTCTGTGTTCTCTGTTCTCAGTTCTCAGTTCTCAGTTCTCAGTTCTCTTTGTTGTTGTTTGAACGCACAAAAATGTTGTACAGAAGTTTTCATGAAAACTTTTTTCGGTTGTCAGTTGCCAGCTGCCAGTAGCCACTGTTTGGTTGCCAGTTGGCCCACTTGCGGAGCGGCACGCTTGTGGAGTAAATTGTTGCTTTGACCAACAGTTGATATTGTCGTTGTTGCAACAGTTGCTCAGTTTGTTTGTGCAACACACATGCAGGATGCTGCTGCAAAAACCGAATTTTCACATATTTTTCTTTTTCTTCTTTAGCAATTTTTTTCTCTCCCATTGAAGCACTCCAAGTGCCAGTTTTTGTTGTAGGAAATGTTCGGGAAAAAGTTTTGTGCATTTTATACAGTTTTGCAAATGTGGTTGGTAAACGTCCCTGCCGGCCGCACTATCCTGGCTAACCGCAAGGCGTCTGCTGCTGTGCCTTGGGCCCCTTCTGAATTTGGCATTTACTGCATTTGGGCCGTTCAATTATAGCTAAAGCTCCGAGCCGGTTGCCGGTTGCCAGTTAGCCATCAAATTCTAATTTATTTACATGCATTTTGCTCAGCTCGAGCTGGAGCTGCAACTGAATCTGGAGCTCAGCAGTTGCAGCAGCTGCAACGCATTTGTGGCAAGGAGAGCTGAGCTCTTATTTGCTTGCCCCACACGCTTCCACTTAGCCCAGCTCGGAGTTCGGTTCGGCTCAGTTCAGTTGTTGGCCCAGTTAACATTTCATTTAGCCCACTTCACTTACTCTTTTGTGTCTCTTTTCTCTGCTTCTCTTATTCGTTTTCCCAATTGCCCATTTACATTTAGATTGAGGCGTAATGCAATCAAATGACCAGCACAAATATCATCTATGTCTGGATAGATATATATCTATCTATGTATTTGTATGTGTATATGGCTAACCCATTTCAATGGTCGTTTTTGGACAGCCTCATTTAGCTTACATTAAATTTGCATTACGGCCCACCTCCTGTCAGCCCTATGCAAATAATTGCTTTCTAAATGCGCGCAGTAAATTGAAAAAGTTTTGGGCCAAGCTGCGAGCCAAGAATTGTACCTAAATATCAGTTGCATGTTAAGAGTTGGCCAAGTTGTGTTTTTTTTTTGTTAGCCTCCTTTTGTACCTCTCTCCCCCCATTTCTCTACCTCTGTTTGGTTACATTTGGGGCCAGCTATAGAAAACTTTTACTTTTCCTGCTCCACTTGCGATAACAATGTGTGTTCTGTTGTTGCAAGCGAGCTTTTATTGTTGCGGCCTTGCAGCTGCAACAGTTGCTTGCATAATTTGCAGCACACTCTGCAACGTGCTAGAAGAATTATATTCTGCGTATACGTAATGTGATATGGCATGCTACGTTCTATGAATATCTTCTGCGGAAATTTGTGTATAAATTAAACATTTATTAAATATCTCTTTTAAGGCATTTTTACTTTGAATTGGTATCCTTGAATCTAGCTCCGTTTCTACTTTTATTTGTTGCTTTTATTTCAGAATTTGGCTAAATAATAAAACATTTTGAGCAACAACAAGAAGGAATTCCTAATGAAAAACATTCTTGTAAGAAGAAAAAAAAATCAAAAACGTGCCTAGTTTGATAAAAAGATATAAGGACTGAGCATAAAGGAAGACTTACGGAATTTTAAGCAGATCAGCAGACCTTTTCGATTGAAACAATGTAAAGCCGTAAGGCGGTAGAACACAAAATATTTCAAGCATGCTTTGCAGTTTAGTTATGTATAACGGCATAAATATATATAATAACATGTATATGCATAATACAATGTACTATCACAGATATATAGATATACAAGTTATGCAATGAGCAATGGCTTAAGTTTGAAGCCGAATTCTTGTATACGATATGGCCCTTACATAGTTGATATGTTATGATATTTCTTTAAATAATTATAATATTTTTTTTGGGTATTCTTGTAGTCGGTCATTAACCACAGACAGCGCGTATATTTAACAAAGTTCCATGGCAGTTGTTGTTGTCTTTGCAATAGTTGTTGCTGTTGTTCTCGCAGTTGCCGCCGCTGTCGTAGCTGTAGTTGTTCTTGTTGTTGCTGTTGCTGTTGTCATTGTTGCTGTTGCTGTTGCTGTTGCCACTGCTGTGCATTGGCATAATTTGGCACTTAATTGGCAGTTTGTTGCCTTTGCTGTTGCCGTTGCCATTGCCTCTGCCTACCTCCTTTGCATTTGCATTGCCCGCTCGCCGTGCTCCTGTTCCCGCACCGGATTTCAGGATCTGGCTGTGCACACTCTGAGCACATTTATCAAGCTCAGGCACGCTGTCAGCGCACTGGAGTTGCGTTTCCCTTTTCTTATTCTCGCCTGGCTGTGTTCCGTCGCTTCTCTTTATTGTATTATTGTGTTTTCGGTTGCTCTGTCCGTGTGCATCTGGGTGCGCATACACACACACGCACACGCACAGGCACGCAGCAATGCATTATGTATGTGTATTTTGTTTGATTATTTTTATTTTTGGCGCGCGCACGTCAACCGGAAAACGGAAATACGCAAATTTGCGCATTCAATGCATATTCCTTCTTGCAAACTTCTTTTATCACGTTCAGCTTTTGGTTACGACTTGGCTTATTGCTGATGAGCTGCCGAGTTGATTTATTTTCCTTTGCCCAGTCTCCCCTGTCTCTCTCTCTCTCTCTCTCTCTCTCTCTCTCTCTCACTCTATCTCTCTCTGTCCTGCTCTCTCTGGCTATGCTCTAATTTAGTGTGTTATTTCTCTGCTGGAATTTGGTCTATGGTCAAGTCATGAAATTTGCGGCTTTAATCGTTCGTTTTGAGCTTTTAATGCGCTTTTCGTGTTGCCCTGCCCAGTTTTCGTTCAACGTGAGCTCCAGACACAGATTTGTTGCCCTCCGCCCCTCTTCCTGCACAGTCCAACAAGAACAACAACGAAAATTGCCAACGCAGCATTCACATCATTATGAGCATCATTATCACCATCATCATCATCATCATGATTTGCTTTGCTTTGCTTTTGCTTGGTGTGCTGCTCATCAGTGAACAGAAAATCAATAACCGCACCCAGGAACAGGCGTCGTCTTGTTTGTTGTTTTTTTTATACCTTTTTTTTCATTTTTTTCAGTTTTTGTTTTTGGTTTTCCTATTGCCCATTGCCCATTTCGTTGCATATCTATCTCGCTCACACATATTAAATGACTGTCAGTTATTCTTTTTATGCGTCGCATCGCATTAGGCAAAGGCAAATTATGAGCGCAAATAGCGAAAGCTTCCAGGCAGAGGCAAACACGTTCCACTCCTTCCACGCACGCACACAGACACACACGCAGCCCACAGTCCACAGCTGCTTACATTTTAAAGGCAGCGCCTAAAAGTATGCCGCGCTTTAAATGCAGACGGTGCATAAAATGCAATTTATGTGGCGCATTCAACTCCTTGGCCGGGCGCTAATTGAGCCAGCAGCAGTTGCTGTTGTTGTTGTTGTTGGTCTATCTGGTATAGCTGCTGGCATAATTAATCCGCTTTAGGGGTCAGGTCATGCAACCCAACCCTTAACCACAGGGCATAAAATATAGGATTAGGACTAGCCAGTTCTATCGCCCTTTAGCATTTTGCACGCTGCTAATCAAACAAAAATTATTAAAGGCGACAAAGTTTACGGTTAACTTTAATCGATAAATGTTACAGAACTAAACTTAAATCTATCTTCGTTCGTACTCTTCCCGGCTCCCCTTTACACTAAAGGCAATTTGCATGCACTGCCAAGCGTTTGCCAAAGAGGGTGAGCACTTAGAACACTTTGCAGCTAATAAGCCAACATTTTTATTGGACTCCCCAGATGAGCTTAAGCTAAGCAAGCAATAAACTTGCCAGCTTAGCAGCGGACTCCCCTCGGAGATGCTCCCTTTTACCGGCTGAGAAGACAGCCACTTGCCGCATGTTAAAGCTGCTGTTGCATTTTAATTGCGGCACCAGAGACGCGACTTAATGTTTGCTGCTGTTGCAGCAAGTGAACCGAAAGCAGCCAAAGGAAGCCAGGCACACCCACACAAACACGGACACACACACACATGCAGAACGTACAGAGAAACTTGCACGTGTGCAAAGCAGACGAAGAACTTGGCAACTTGACTGCCATAGCACATCATTAAAATTTTAATGCACTCACTCTCTTCTACCCTCCATTGCCCACGCTGTGACAATGCATTGGGCGTGGCTCAGGCAGCTGCTCAGTCAATCGCAAGCGCATAGAAATGTTTCGTTGCTCAAAAGGATGCGATAGAGCGTGCTTATGCCCCTGGCACAGATGATCGACCGTCAGATGAGCTGTACATAATTGCAGATAGAAGCTGTTTGCCTTGAATTGAGCGAATTATTCAGTGACAGGTGAAATGAGATGTAAATTCTATGGATAAGATGGCGAATTTCAATTGAAACACATCTGCCTGTTCTCATAGCAGATTGATTTAGGTGAGTAGAGAACTGTCTATCTTTAGCAAGAAGTTTATTTTGCTGTACTGCTGGTCAGGCCCTCTGGATCCTAAAACACCATATCATGATGGTCCATATGAACAACATAGCAACAAGGCGCTAAAAATTTGTATTTTTTATAATTTTATTGCGAAACATTTCACATTTTGTCCTTCAGGCATAGCATAAAGATATCTTGTTGCTACAGTTGTTAGCAGTCAAAAGACCACACTCTTTGGCATTTCCCAAAGTTTTACTAAATTTATATCTGTGCTTGCTTGAAAATATCTATAATTAAATGTAAACTAGCTATTAGAGCAACCTTTTGTGTGCTAAAGTAAAGTGCTCCATCCTGACGCTTCTAACAAAGTTGGCTGCCCCAATTGGTTCCCTTTACGGGCGAGCTGTTGAGCTGTTGAGCTTGGGGCATGTTGTCGAGACAAATGGAATGCAGTGCAATGTTAAGGTAGCTAACATTGACAGCGGGCTACAAGGATGCTCATTATTGGAGCAGCGTATTAAATTAAACCAACAATCAAACAAATGGGCACAGACACGCCCCCATTTGTGGCAGCAGGTCACAGAGCAGAGAAGCTCAAATCTGCATAATTAAAATTGAAATTGGTATCGATACAACAAACACATAAATTTGCATTCATCATCATTTATTGAAGCAAATATTTTGACAGCGAATTGTTTGACTGATGAATGGAAGCCACATTGTTGTGGCTACCATCAATATATATCGCACACAAATGTATATGAATCATCATGAGAGCGGCTAAAAGTGCTCCCGCATTCTGTTTTGCTTGCAGTTGGGCTGCGGTCAGTGTTTGCATTCGAATAGAATGGCCAGCAGAGCCTTGGCTTTAGCTTTGGCTCCGGCCTTGGCAGCGGCTTTCGCTTCTGTTTCAGGTGCATAGCGCATGCAATCAACGCTTGCTGCACGTATGCAACAAATGTAATTAACTGGCAGGCCACAGCAACATTTTGTGGCATGTTGCAGCTGGGTGAACGCAGCTGAATTATTCATGGGGCATTAAGACAAGTTGCTTGACCCAGCCAGGCAGCTGCAGCAAAGCAGATCCTTTAAGAAGGCTACACCGAACGTCAGCTAGGTTCGACAAACTGCGTCACGCTGTGCCTAAAAGCATACAGTCGACTCACACACACACACACACACACACGTACACAGAGACACTTAAGTGTGCGGTTACAAGTCAAATTGCAACGTGGCAACGCTGACAGAACGACAAATGACAGTTAAAAGCGAGAGAAATAAGAATTTTCCACTGCCTGGGAAATAGTCGCCCTGGGCAAGGAAGTGAGTCCTTTGGGCCAAGCCTTCGCCACTGAGCAAAGGAAACAAGCAACAACTGCAGCCGAGGCAGAGACTAACGAGCGGCTGTTCAAAGTGTATGCCTGAGAGAGCGCCAAGAATGCCAAGTAGGCAGCACGGCATGAACGACCATGAGATACCCTATAGAAAAAAGGAAGTGGTGAAGAGTAAACTAAGTTTATTGTATACAATAATTCTGATATATAATATATAATACATAATTATGATACTGATTACTCTATTATTATTTTTTTTTTTTTGCTGTGAAATGTTTTTGATACTGCAGGGTATGTAAAAGAATCAGCATCAGTCAACTCTAAATTTCGAATTGAATTGTTCTAGTGCTTAAGCTGTAATTCAATAAGTTAGCAAACATTTAACTGGCCAAATCGCTTGGGTCTACCAAAAATCGGCTTACAAACGTTGGCCAAAGATAAATTATCACCGTTTTCGCTTGCCGCTCAAGTCAACTTTAGCTTGAAGTTTGATTCGCCAACTTTAGTTTTTCACATCATTTAACAATTCAATAAGTTTATTTTTAATTGCCTCTACTATAAATAAAACATAGTTTTAACCCACTGAGAGCATCAATGTTAACACTTTGAGTGAATCAAAATCAAAATAAGCAGAGCTTGTCATATTTTCATTAGACTGAGCGCTGCAATATTTCTGTCATATTTTATTTATAAGCTGCAAATTTATTAAAAATCTGTACAAAATAAATGTTGTTGCGTGTGGCATGGTTTATTTATTGATGGAAAATAAATTGAAATTAAACATGAAACAGTTAAGTAAATGATAGAAAAATAGCTATATTGGTCTGGCATTTAATGGAAATATATTTATTTAACGATTGTAGTTTTGCTTTCGTAGAGTTTAATAAAGTTGAGTGCATAGATATAAAATATAATTAAGAGCTGCTAGTCAAACGAAAACTGTGCAGATATACATATATTGATTGAATCTAACAGAAACTTATTTGGCTAGTGGAAATAGCAGCAGCATCAGCAAAGTTGGGATTAAAATGTTTTACCTATATTGTCGGCATTTGAACTTTTAAATTGTTGCAGCATTTGGAAGTGACTGAGGCTGTGCCACGACCGCACAGTCAAGTTTGGGATGCGAGCAGCCAACTGAACTGCACGTGCATTAAGCCCAATTGAAGTCGAAGTCAAAGTCAGAGTTGCTGTCAGTTCGTCAATAGCGTCAGTCATCGCTGTTACCCGCTTCTCCTGCCCATCCCTCCCTCTCTCTCTGTCTAGCTCTCTTGGTGAGTTACCTGTTTTGCTGGCTGACTGATTGCCTGACTGACTGCCTGACTGCCTGCCTGTGGGCCTGCCAGTCGTTCTGGCATTAGCAATGCAAAACGTTCTCGGCCTTTCGAGTGCAGACGCAATTTGAGTTTCGGGCTTCAAGAGGTTTGCAGAGAGAACTAGAGTGGGAGAGGGAGAGATTCAAAATGTTGCACTAATTGAAGTGGCGGCCGCCTCAATGCGCTTATGCAGCAGGGAGTATAAGCAGTGCCAAGTTTGTTTTTAATTAAGCCGTCAATAGCCAAAGCTGCAAATCAAATTTCACGCTAATCGCCAACATTAAGCAGCCACATCAAAGCGCTTCCAAAATCAATTATTCAGTGTGAGACGTGGGCACGAGATGGATGTGGTCGTCGTGCTACCAAAATCAAATTAAAGACGCTTATGCCCGGCTGTCTGCGCCAGAGTCTGGATGTCTCTCTGCCATTTTTTATGGCACACTCCGCAGCAACAAATTGTCGTAAAGTTAAGCGAATTTATTGCCATAAATTATGCAGGAGCAGAAAGGCACCGAAAAGGAAACCGACTCGCAGTAACTGCCACAAAACAATGCGCATAAAAAACAGAAACAGCAACACGAACAAAATGGCGGCGACGACGCCGACAACAAGGCGCAACTCCTACAACTTTGACAATGACTTTTCGTTTGACTTCAAAAATGATACGGCAACTGTTGTTGTTGTCCTTGTTCGTGTTGTTGTTGCTGTTGTAGCAATTCGTGGCCTTGTTGTTATATCTTGAATTCAATCTGCATGCTTGTCGCAAACATCTCATTCTCTCAGTGTTTTGCGGCTGTGGCATAACAGGGCGTATGCGCAATATGCCATAGCACACGACATGACCAAGCATCCACAACACAGCCAGCTGCTAGGACAACACGGACCCAGCGAGCGAGCAGGAGCGAAAAATGGAGAAATAGAATTCGGTTTGTTAATGTTATCGCCGGCTGTGTGCAGCCTAATTTGGATTAGTCTCTGGGCATATATGAACGTGTGTGTTCGTGTGTGTGTGCGTGTGTGTGAGGGAATTACGCTTGTGATATAATGCAACTAAGCAAATCGGATGACAGACAGACAGAGAGAAAAGGGGAGAGGTACTGCTGGGAACAGATATGGGACAGTGAGTAATGAATGCAGGCAGCCAGACAGATTTATTCCTAGTCTAGATCAACAAATATCACGTTGTGGCATTACGTAAGAAGTAAATAATTATCTCAATGGCTAAGCGATTAGCAAATATCCCCTATAGATAAGCGGCAGAGAGAGAGAGAGAGAGCTTTCAAATAAATAGTTTGGAGTTGTATTTGGAACTGTGTATGTAATAAAAATAAAGTATTTCTAAGCTTTTCAATTAGCAATGAAAGTAGAAAAAAAAGGAAAATTGCTCTATTTGATAGATAAAAACCAAATCAATAAAAAAACCTGTAGCACTTAAAAAACTATTATATTGCATAAGTTAAATCTAAACATTATTATGCGCAACTGTTGTTTACCCTGCTTAAATTTATAGGGTATTTATAAAAAGTCAATACACTAATAGCAAAGCACAAACACACACACACTCTCACATACGGACACTAAGCTGGCTTACATATGCTAGAGGGAAGGCGTGGCCATAAACTCATTTCCATTTTGTTGAGCCTGCGTTGGTTAACATTACAATCACAATAAATTTCAATGTCTATCGAATGTAGAGCTTCTAAAACGCCAACACATAGCTCGAGTGTGTGCGTGAGTGTGTGTGTGTGTGTGACTGTGTGTGTCTGTGTGTGCTATGCATTATGTATTATGTGCGCTGTCAACAATAAATTCCCATGTAAGCAAGTGATATTGACAGCACGAGTAGAAGAGCGAACGACAACTCGCAAAATTATATGCACGTACTTAAAAGCAGGAGCTGCCTCTCACAACAACAGCATCAGCAGCAAAACAGGATACAGGATTCATAGCATTTACAGGATTCAACACTGCGAGGCGACCATACAAAACAGATGCCCGCTGTTTACATAAACACATTGGCACACGCACACACTACATCAGCGTGTGTATGTGTGTGCATGTGTCTATAGGTGTATAATGGTTAGAGTGTGCTGCATACTTTTGGTCAGCTCTGTACAGTTTACACACTGAGAGAAATTAGGGAATGTGAAACTTATGGCTTGTAGCAGCAGACTATAGGCAATTGACGTAGGCTAAAAAGTCGAAAGGACTAGAAATTGAAGGATGAGAGGGAGTAGTATTCATGATATTGTTGAAATATATAATTGAATTGACGAATCAAAAGTGTAAGTGCATGGAATTTGTATGTTATTTTGACATATATTTATAATATAAGTAAATTATAGATATGTTGTTCTCTGAGACTCTACCTTATTATATTTTTAAAAGGATTTCGGGAGTTAACTGCTAAATTGACATTAGCATAATATAGAACTTAATTCTATAATTCTATTTATATATAATATATATGTATAATTCTAAATGCCTTTTCGATTATAAATCTTATTTTTATTCAGAGGAACTCAAAATATGGTGTCCATCGAAGGTCCAATTTCACTTTGATTTCTATTTATATAACTCCCTTAGACTATTTAGCGGGCTTACTATTTACTCAAGCTTTTCTCTAATAGCATAGGTTATTCTCTTCTATTAAGTAGCATTTTATTCACTTAATTTTTATCATTTCGCACAATATTTTCCCAGTGTAAGCCATGCTTTCAGCTCTATTCGCAGCTAATGCTTCTTCTCTCTGTGGGACATGTCAATCGATGTTAATTTATTGTCAATGCGCATTTACCAAATGTGTGGCATGTGCGACACAAATACCAACTAACCACGTTGAATGTGTATATGTGAGTGTGTGTGTGTCTGCACGTACATAACGGTTAGCTTGTGTGTGTGTGAGTATGAGTATAATAGTGCGTTATGCAAACTGTAGCTGCTGCCTTTGCTAAAGCACGTGCGCCATGTAGTCGTTATTAATCAACAAAGAGATGCATATGCCCCATGCAACAGCAGCAGGAGCCAGAGCAGCAGAAACGACTGTGTGCAACGTGCTAGCCATGCTGCTGCTGCTGCTATGGTTATAAATGCAATGGAATGTGGCTTATTACGACAACAACAGCTGCAGCAGCAACAGCGGGAGAAACTCAACATTTGCTGCAGCTGGACCAATGCCTGCCGCATTGTGTGGCAGGTTGGCTTTGAGCTATGCAGATATTTGCATATTTACCGAGCTGCAACAAAATCTCATTATCTTGTTGACACGCCTCAAAAAAGGCCGACGATTGTGCTCCAGCTCAGCCCAGATGAGTAACATGTGTTAAATGTGGCTGCAGCAGCAGCAGCAGCAGCAAGTGGCAGCAACCGCAGGCAATCATAAATCATTCGCCATGTGCGCTGATTAACTTGGCTTCCACCACTGATTAATCTAAAACAACTATGTGAAATGTGACACATTAGGCGGGCGAAAACGTATCATAATTTATAAACAGACGCAACGGCACCAGACAGCAGGAGCCAAAGGACTAACCGAAAGCCTTTCATTGTTATCCATTAATAATACAGTCGAAGCACAAATGACACTGGCTGCAAACACGCGCAAGGACACTTGGCTGAACAGGAGCTCAAGGTCTATGGGACGACTCTCTTCGAGTCGTAAAAGGATTTTAATGTTCTCAGAGCAACAGCAAGGTAATTTGTATTTACGAACATAGAGACTGACTGCCTCATTTTATTTCCCACTCATGTATTTTCTTTAATTTATATTTAATTCTCTTGCTTTTCCGCATTCTTTTCATTTATTTTATACAATTTTTGGTTTGACAGCAGTTTGTCCTTATTTACAAAAGAAGCTTAAAATTTGTGAGCATGTAAGCATTCAAGCATTTGTAAATGACTGAAAATCGCATTAGAAGGGAACGTTCGGAACAGATAGAAAGAAAGAGAGAGTAAGATAGAGGAAGCAAAAGAGGAAACTCAACTGGAGCTGGGGATTAATTTTGATTGATACAAAATTGTCAGCTTGGAAATAAACCGAATTGACCGTTTGATTCTTTACGCTCTATTCTATCGAACAAGAATTATACTCAGTCACTCTCACTCTGAACGAGCATCGTAGAGATGCTATTGACGTTCGTACAATGGGAATTAGTAAGTGAGCAAATGCATACGCAATTGATTAGCATAGAGAACATAACAGTCTCATACCAATTCATACACACAAAAGACAAAAGAACATACAGAAAATGAAAAAAAGTAGAGACAAAACAAACTTTCGCCAGCCGATCGCCGACGAGCTCATAAAAGAACCCAAATCGGTTGCTCTCTGAGTCTTTTCTCAGAGTGTGACTAAACGACATTTATTTGCATTCAAAGCAAAGCCTTAAACCCTTTAAAACAGTTCAACTTTGCCACACCCGACGACGTCTCCCTCAGGCAACTCATAAAGAGTTCAGCTTCTCAACTTTGACCTGCTGTGTAGCTGCTAGATCACATAAGATTAATCACTCAGCCCTCCCACAGGCATTTTTCAGCTCGTCTCATTTGTGACGAAATGGCAGAAAGCAACGTAGCTTGACATTTGAGACGTTTCGTGCGAGGGTATTTTGTATATTTTTCAAGCATAATTTTAGCGTGAAGTTTTGAAAAATAGAAAAGCCTCAGAGAGTTGTACGCTGCACTTACTTTAAGGCGGAGAGCTACTCGCTTGCACGGGGCAACGGAGCGTATAATAAATTGCATTTGCCTGACTCCAGCAGGCGGAAGGGCGGGGGCAGGCAGCTCATATACACATGAGAGGCGACGTTGGCGTTTGTCAGTTGCATAAAAATGCCAACTCATACGAAGCAGGACATGCCAACTCAGCCAGGACATGCAGAGCCGCAACGGAAATGGCGCAGAAAGAAAGCGTCAGAGCCTGAGGCAGTCGAGGGGAAATTAGAAAATGCCACAGTGCGAAAATGAACAGTGGGAGGGCGCAGAGCGGGAGAGACAGTGAGAGAGAGCGACAGGGAGTGAGTGTGACAGACAGTTAGGTCGACTGACACACTCTTTGGCTACAGCTCCAGCTTTGGCCAGGCTCAACACCGACAACAGCAGCAGCAACAACAACAACAACAACAGCCCGAGTTTTTGGCAGCAGTTTTGCCAGTTTTATTCCCTTTTATATTTTTTTGTTTGTCTTTTTTTTTTTTGGCTCAATCTCAGCGCCGAAACAAATAGCCAAATATGCCACACATTCGACTCCTTTTTTCGGGGCTTTTGCTTATGTAAATTCATGCGAAGGCGACGTTTCGGACTGTGGGCAAAGGACATCTCGTGTTGATTTAGTAACAGCAGTAGCCAACGTGCTCCGCATTCGCCGAAGGAATTGAATTACGCGCCTCGCTTTAATTTCATTCTCTCTATTTTTATACGGATTTATATCTTCTTTTCGTTTTCAACTTTTATTTGTGTTTTCCTTTGAGTTTTTAGTGAGTTGAAGCGCAGCAAAAAACAGAGAAAAAAATATATAAATGGCAAATGAACAAGAGCAAAAAGTGACGTCAGCGACATTGGCAAAATGTTTAATTAAATCTGAGCGGGGCAATAGAAAGGAAATCGGAAACCGAATAAAGAATTTAATTAAACTATATTTTTTTCCGTCATTTTTGTTTTTTATTTTCGCAAAGGGAAATGAGGGATGCAGCGCACAGCGAGCAGAATGACAGCGGAACGTATTTTAATTAGTTTTTTCTTGCTTTTTGAAGTGTAAATGTATGTGTGTGAGTGAATATGCATGCGTGTGTGTGCGTGCGTGTGCTAAAAACAAATCAAAAAGTGTGCGTCAACAATTGATGTTGGGTCTGTGTGCGTGCATGAGCAACGGCTGTCAAAAAACTTTCAAACAAAATGTCGCTCATATGTCAAACACACGCACAAGCACACCACACACACACACACACACTCACCACTAAATACACATCACATTCCATACACACACATTCACCACATGAGCAGCAGGCTGTATAGCAATAACAACAGCAGCAACAGCAGGAGCAGCAGCATAATCTGGCATGTTTACTGCATTAACATTGGGGGCGCATAAACAAATGAGTTTTCAAAAGTTAACTTTGATCATATAAGCTGGGCTTTGCTTCAGCCCAAAACGTGGAAAATTTTCACCTGTGCACATCACGATTTTCCTACGAAAAGTTTATAATGTGTGCGTAAAGGCCATACATGCCAGCCTCCACGCGGCAAGAAGTTTCTGCCTCTGCTTTTCCATTTGAAGGGCCCACATTTCGTCTTGCTGTCAGAACAGATAAATTTATATCTAACATATAACTATTCATCAGCTTCAATAAAATCGAAATATATAGACTTAAAGTTTATGTTGTTGCAGCCAAATGTAATGATAGATGGACAAAAACGTTGAATAATTGCCTTGTCCACACATAACACTGAGCGTTGAGAACTGGAAGTTCAGATAATTCAAATTGGAACTGAATCTTAAAATTAGATTTTAGTTAGGGTATGTATATATGTATGTATGGTACATACATTGCCTTTCTGTTTATCTATACCTAATCTATCCTAACTCCTCTTCATAGTCTACTTCAATGCAGACTTGATCAAATTAAGCCTTAAATATTGCTCACACAGAGAGCAACAACACAGGGCATATCTAAAATTTCTCCAAATCCCTGCCGTCACTTGAAGGTCAATTCGCTAGAGACATGCCCATAATGGCGGATAGATAGAGCACTCAAAATGTCAATCATTCATAGCAGCTGCCCACATTTTCCAGCAACTCATAATTTGCAGCATGTCAAAGAGACAACAAGGTTAAATATAATCTGCTGAGACTGCTTGTCCTTGCTTAAATTTCTATGCTAATATTTAATACATTTTACATTATTATTTAAATATGTATGTTTGGAGAAAATATGACTGTTTTTTAGTGCTGTGAAATTTACATATTTTACTTAGTTTATGCGCACATCACAGTTTTTGGCTGCTGTTAAATGTAACGCATAAAAAAGGCGTTCGCCGCCACGCCCACTGAATGACGCTATAAAAATGTAGCCAAACAGGCAGCTGTATCTGTGTATGTGTGTTTAAAATACTAAAACTGACCGCAAAACATGCATAACAATAAGTTTTTCATTGCCTGTGTACAAATGGCCTTTTAATATGCGCTCAACTTCATGAAATATGCAAATGCAATATGAACAGGAAAACAAAATGAAAATACATTTAATAATAATAGAGAAAACGGATGCTTTTAATGCTGCGTCAGCACAAAATCTGTTGACTCTGGTCAAGACTTTCGCAATTTAATTAATTTGTCTGCATTCAGCATAAGGATTTGCATTTACTGAATTTGAAACTTACCCCGCCTCGACCGCCGGAGCCTTCACTGCCATCGTCATCGATATAAATCTCTTCCGTTTGCCGTCCTACGCTGGATGCGGGCGCTGCTGCCGAAGCTTTCACAGATTTCTGTAAATAAAGAAAACACATCAGAAAGTTAAAATAAAAGAAATAAATTAAGAGAATGAGAACGAGAAAGAGACAAAAAGTGTTCACATCAAACATGACGAAAACTTTTTTAATATTCCTCGAAATATCAAGTTTCTCTTTTTGTTCTCCTGCTTTATGCACTATTCCTTATATATATTTATGCAAATATATATTCAAATATTTGCAATTTATTAATTAAAGCACGGGCAAGAGAATGCACATATTGAAATGGGTTGAAGTATATTTCATAAATATTTGCCTTTTGCAGATTTTTAAATTAAATTTTTTTTGTTGAGTGTCTTTCTGGATCACCCAATTGCCTGACCACAAACCATTTGCATTTATTAAGAAAGAACAATGCGAATGCGACAACAATTGCTGCTGCAACGACAACGATTGCTGCTGCAGCGACAGCAATTGTTCAACAAATGCATTTTTAATGATGCCACTGTAAAAATCAATATAAAATTTTGCCAGGATGCGAGGGCAAAAAATACTATAAACTATGATGAAACTTGAATGTGCTTAACTAGCAGATACCCTGTAGACAATGCTTAAGTGGAATTGTAGAGGAAAAATAATCTAACTATTTATGAAGTCAATCTGTTGAAAGCTGTATAATTATTATTATATTTTAGTTAGTAATTTCTAAATTTTTCTTAAAATATTTTAGCTTTAGTTCAAATAACTTAAATTGTTAAAAAATATGTATTTTTTTAGCACCGAAGTAGACACCTCTATATATCCGCTAGCATAACTGTATCTTTCCTAGGGTATTTAAATGCCCATTAACAGCTGCGGGCTGCATAATTAATGCGCCCGCACAGCTGACTCGGCTGTGCGGGGCCCTCATTAGGGTCTCGACTTGAGCAAAGTTTACGAGCTTAAAAAATATATAAAAACGAAGAAGAAGAGTGCATGAAATAAATGACTTTATACGCCATAAACCAATTTTTTATAATCCCCTGTGGGCAAGTTTAAACATTCAACGCGCTGCATTGCAGATTAGCCAAAAGGCAAAAGTTAGTTTAGCAGCCGCAACCACTGGAATAAACCAGCCCTACCAACCACTCACACTCACACACACACACCGGCCCCACCTGACATTGTCATTCATTCACGTTTTTGCCCATAGGTGTGAATAACCGCGCGCGCCAAAAAGAGAAAAACGAGTAGAAATACTAAAAACTCAGATAAACACTTAATCTTCAGGCCAGCAGCTCCGAGCTTTGTGGTTGCGTCTTCAGTCAAGTTGCGTTTTGCCAAGTTTTACATTTGACTCGGAAGACAGGATAGAACAGGCAGGACTGGGGCAGGCAGGAGCGACACACGTATCCTTTGCATTATTACGGAGGAGCCTTCTTGCTCGGCGACGGCTGTTCTGAAGTTCGACCGGGAGTGCTGTGTGTGTGTGTGTGTGTGTGTGTGGCTAAAAGTTGAATGCCTGGTAAAATGCATTTACCATGTCTTTGGCCCCATAACGAAGAGCCGTGTGCACTTACTCATTTATTTATTATTGTGTTGCATTTATGCAAGCGACTTTGGAGTTTAGTCCTTCATTACGAACTTTCATGATGAAACAACGGATCAAAGCAGAAGTTGTCTTTGACTGAATACCTGGAGGTGAGTTGCTAAATACTTGCTTAAGTATGAGCCAAACACACAAACATTTATAATTTACGAGCAAGGAGAAACATCAGTTAAGAGAAGTGAAATAGGCAACTTTAAGAATTCCAAATCCATTTTAGTACAACTAAAAACTGCTGTGAAATATGAGAAACCAAAATGAAACCCAATTTGAGAAGCAATATACAAAGCGGAGTGGAAAACAACAAGAAAAGCTATTAGGAAAACAACGAAAAGAGCAAATTGTTAAATTAAGTTTGAGGCGAACGAACTGCGAGAGGTGTCAAAACAACAGCAAATCGAAAATAGAAGCGACAAGATTAACGAATGCTGCAGGTAAAAATTGTAATAAATGAAAATGGAAAGCAGAAAAATTAAATAGAAAATTCTAGAATATTGCCAATTTAGTTTTAGATTACAAATCATCAGCGTGGGGTATTAATTTCCAAAAACTCTATCTATCATACGTCAAGTCAACACACTTTCCCAGCGCCTCTTACACATTTTCCCATTTTGCTTACAAATAATAATAATCTCTGTAATAGAGCACAAAAGAGCAGAAGAAAAATGAACAAACAACTTTTAACTTTGTTGTTTTAATTTTCAGCATTGCTGAACAACAGCAGCAGCAAAAAAAAAAGCAAAAGAAGAGCGAAAAGTTTGTCAAATTTGAAACGTTTATGCAGTGTGGCCCAAACAATCTTTCGGCCAAAAGGGATTCCGCTGGAAGTGTTGCCCAACATATTTCGCATATTTTTCATTTATTTTCTGCTATATGGATTTTTCACTGGCAACAATTTGTCAGCCCGAATGAGAATGAGGGCGGCTGGGAGGGCCGGCTGGCGGCGACTCCTGAAATTGAAATGCAATTGTGCGGGGCAGCAATATAAAGCGATGCAAAATTTTGTTTGGCACTTTTTGACAAATATAAATATGCGAGCAAGATAAAAAGCGAATGCTTCGCTTTTGCCATTTTAGTAAGGGACTAAAAAGGGAGCAGAAAGTATAACCAGCCAGGCGGTAAATCAATATAAATATTGACAGTTTTACAGTTACCTCGCATGTGCCCAGGGCGGGCGTGGCTGTGCGTGTGTGCGAATAAACATATAAATGCAAACTTTTTATTTACTTGCCAAGAATAATATTAATTTGCTCGCGGAACATGCAAAAAGCTGTACTATTTACGTGCATATACAAATATTTGAATACATTTCATATTTTGGACTATTTAACAAAAGCATTTTCAATTCAGAAAAAACGTCAAAGCCTTTAATACTTTAAGTTATATCGCATCAGTTGGCAACAAAGCCGAAAGATACACGTTGTTCGGGCTGTGATTTCGGCTTCAATACTCAGAAAATAGGTCAGGCGCAGCCAACTTAATAAGCACATAAGCCATGTTGGCGTTGCCAGATATCCTTAAGCTGCAATTTAAATTAAATAAATATAATAAACTTACAGCGGATCAGGCTGCATTAAGGCATTACGACCAGGTGGGAAATAAAAATATATTTCTAACGGAATTTAAGTCTGCCGCCGAAGCAATTCATATTTTGGACATATTGTATATATATATATATTTATATGTATATACATATAAAAATACATATTTTGTGTATTTCATTTGTGTATGCGCATAGGGCTGCTCTGTATCTGAATCTGTTCTATAGATTCCATGAATTTAGAGCCTGAATGCTATGAATCGTATGGACTCAACAGTTAATAAGAAATAATACAAATAAATATATAAATATGCCTTGTTCGCAGCCAACTTCAACAGTGTTAAACATTGCCATACCGTTTTATTTTAATTATTTTATCTTGATTGTAATTGTTAAATGTGTTCATTTAATTATAGCCGTCGTTTTAATCAATTAATAGCTCATTCGCTCTGCTTATCCGCTTTGCAGGCATTTCAATTTCAACTTTATGCTTAACACATGAATTGGTTTCTGTCAACCGCAAATAAAAGCAGATTAGATAAATGTTATTAAAATTGCATGCAAAATGTCAAATAAAATAAATTGAATAAAGAGTTGGCAAATGCAAAAATATTTTTTATTCATTTTATTATTATTATTTTTTTTTTATTTCAAATAAAATAAACTCTAGCTAATAGAATTTTTGAGCAGCTGCTGTGCATTTTTCGATTGTCAGTTGCATTCGTTAAGCTGCTTGAAATGAGCAACAATGGCAACAGGAGAGCCAACGAGAGAGAGGGAGAGGGAGAGAGCGAGGTGGGTGAGTACGTATCAGCTGTCCGTTGTGCAATTGGATTGAAAGCTAAGAGCGCCATTAAAGCTGTCCCTGCCAGATAGACAGCCAGTCAGGCAGACAGGCAAGCAGGCCGGCAGGCAGGCAGGCAACCGGCTGTCAGTGTGTGGCGGCGCAAAGTAGGCAATGAAATGGAATCGATTGCAAATGCAATTTGCTGCACGTATACGCAGCGTGTGCAGCTCACAGCTCGCAGTCAAAAAAAGAAGAAAAAATGAAAGCCAAAAGCCCATGGCACATCAGCCTCAAGGCTCGCACACAATGTGGCAGGTCAGCAACAGCAACAGCAGCCCGCAACCAGCAACCAGCCACCAGCAGCGGCAGCAGTGGCAACAGCAGAGGGCCATGTGGCAGCTACTTGTCTGGGCTGTCTTGTTAGGCTGAAGCGCAGTCAAGCAACTGCCATATGCCAGGGAATATACATAAATAATGTATAAATATGTCGACACTTTGCGAACTCGTTATACATTTTCATTAGGGCGTATGTCGGACTGCCACGCCCACACACTACAATGCCCTCGCCTGCTTAGCCAAGCGTGCGTCTTGGCCATTAAGGTGTCAAGCCTGTGCGTGCGTGTGTACAAGTATATGTGCGTAAGTCTGTATGCCTGTATGCTGTATGTCTGTATGTCTGTATGTCTGTATGTTAAGGGTAACTGTTTTGGCCTCTGGGCTTCAACAAATAAAAGCAAATCAAAACTTATTATGCTACGCACACACACACACACACACACAGATTTGTGTGTGGATAGGCCGTGTGCAAAATCTTTCGGTGCGTGGCATGTGTGAGGAGCTTGGGAAAACTTTTATGTTTATAGTAGCCATAAAAACAGGAGAAAAAGAAAGACTGCAAATAATACGAAATTCGAGAGCTGATGGCCATTTTCCGCTCGAATTTGTGCATAAAACTAATTGAACAGCAAAATTATTGCACACCCCGAGGGGCAGATAAACATGCAACAACAACAACAACAACGACAACAGTGGCAGCAGCAATAATTCGTGAAAACAACATTATCAAATTTATGCAATGGCTGCTAATGAGCGACAAATATTTAGAATAACAGGCAAACAATGCAATTAGACCTAAAATTCTAGCATGACTGGCAGGAAACATTCGCCAAAGAGGGAGGCTGAATGAAGCGTCAGCTAACGCATATGTAAATAAGGCTAAAAAGGTATGCTAGAGTGCGGGTGTGCGTGTGCGTGCGTGTGTGTGTGGCCCTGAGTGTGTGACAGTCAAACGACTATCAAGAGCCAACATAAAGTCAAAAGACGGAAATTATTCACACACTAACTAGAGCGAGAGAGAGAGAGAGGTAGGAAGAGGAAGACAAAGACAGAGAGAGAGAGAGGGCTGCGTAGGTGCAGCTACAATAAAATCTGAATTGACAGTTGGCAAGTTAAACGAAGTGCAAAGACAAGACATACCTCACAGACAGCACACACACACACACACACACAATGAAAAAGGGCAAAAGCGGCAAACGCTCGAAAAGTATGCCACAACTATAAGACCTCCGCGCACACAGTCACACGCACGTTGCACAGTGTAACACTGACCTACAGCGCTGCCAGGTGACCAATTTTGCTGACAATTGTTAAGTTCGCAAAAAAAGAAATATATATATAAAAGTAATATAAAAGTAAACTTACGTCTGTCAAGCGTTCACAAAGTGCGCGCGGCTAAAAGCTGCCAGCGCTTTACGTTTGTTTTTGCGCCTTTACGCGAATTTAATGTCTGCGGGTCGGCGAGGCTTTTTATCACAACAATAACGGCACACGCACACACAGTCACATACATACACCCTAAATGACGTCTATAACAGTTACTTTGAATGGGAGATGCGCCCTGGCGCTGCGCTCAAAGCAACCACACACTTCACAAGAAGGTTTCAAACTGATGGCAGACGCTATCTTTTAGCCGCCTGCTAGCCAAGAGCCAACAGCCAAGTCAAGCTGCAAGAGAGCGTCGCATGTGTTGTGATAAAAACACACACACACACACTCATACAGCCATGCAGAGGCGCAGAGACACGCGCTGGGGTGCCAAAAATGCTTTTGGTTCAGTGGAGATTGGGCGGGCTTTTGAAATTGGGTCGGTTCGGTTGGCTGTTGTTGTTGTCGCCATTGTTATTGTTATTGTTGTTGGGAGGCTGCAAAATAGCCGCTCACTGCGCATCGTGCGCAGCATGGAAAACTTCATATGAAAGCAGGGCAAGTTAACACACGAACCCAACAGATGTTAGAACTTGCTATAAACATAGACAAGTGCTATTACAGCCAAGACAGCAACCAAAAAGTTGTTTATCTGTTAAGTTGATCTAAACTCATTGTACAGATAGATATTATAAGTATGAAAATATATAATTTAACAAATTAATAATATTAATAATAAATTATTAAAAAACAGTGCGATTTAGAAATATGTGAGGTTATGCTATTAGTTTTATTTTGTCATTAAATGCAATTGGAAATGCAAGTTTTAGTTAAGACAACAACCACACTGTGCTAAGGTAAACTTAAGTTGTGCATTAAATTATTTGATATTGCTATTAAGTGAAGCTTGGCCGCTTTGAGGTGAATTTTAGAAAGTAACTCTGTTAATATTAAGGTATTTGGAAAAGTTAAAAGTGCAATCCTTTGCCATGACGAAATCAGCAAGAGTACAAATTTTAGCTAAGACCATAACCATAAGATGCTGTTAGAGCTTCCAACTGTTGTAAGGATATTTATGGATGAGAAGTTTGATAAACTTTGAACAACGACCACTATATAATTTCCCATTAAAAGCAGCTTTCGAGCTGCGCTTAAGCTTAAGCGGATACAACTGCAAGCTTATACAACAGTTAAGCTTGTATAACATACAAACTAGCTATTATGAGTGTGCATGGGAAAACAGGCAGCTCTGCAATGGAACTGTTGTCGCTAAAAGTCGACTTCAGTAAGCTAACTTCACTGTTAATTAACAGACCTCAATCATTAAGCGCTTGTTATTATGAAAGGTCATACAAAGTTCACAATAAATACATGGCGTTTTGAACAGTGCAATGTAAAGTGCAGCTGTTTGCCAATAGTGCAGAGCTCCAAATCTGACAGCGCAATACAACAGATGTCGCTTTGTCGCAATGTTATTTAACAGCAGCTAGACATTACATGCAGGCAACAACAAAAGTTGCCATTAAACGGAATTTATGAACAAATTTAACACACGTCTCGTAAACTTTAGATAAATGTAACGTATTTGACAATGAAGAAAAATTATCATTGACAAACACAGCAGCAGCATCCACAAAAATAACAGAAACAACAGGATCGACAGGAGCAGCAAGAGCAACAATTGCAATGAAAAAGTTGCCTCGTTGCCATCTCATTTCCGTTGATTCAGCGCCTGTCGCAGAACGCAGAATGAATTACAAGTGTCCATCTTCATAAAACAAGCCGTCGGAAGGTGGCTGTCAAAAGGACACGTCGACTACGGTGGACTTTGGCTTTGCCGCTTGGCTTTTCCTATTAGTTTCGTTTAATTTGGGCCATAAATTACATTTTTCATCTACTTAATACTTTTTAATGATTTTCCGCGAGCTGCTGCCGCTGCTGGTGTTTCTGGTGTCGGGTTGTTTTTCTTTTCTTTCTCTCTGCCCTCAGTCTGCTTTCATTTTTTACATTTCTCAACTTTGTCACTGGCTATTTATCAGCGTCGAATTGAAGGGGCGGGAGGGCGGTGTGGCCGAACAGGTGCGTAGTTGTTGCAACAAACAAGAGCTCAAGTTAAAATCGCTTTAATGAGCTTTTTTGTGCAACTTTCGAGTTCATTTAATTGTATTTAAAAAGCAAGCGCCAAAAAAGGACCAACACACACGCACATAATTTGTGGTCGGAACAACATTTGCCTAACGGCCAAGCAATAAAAATAAATTATTTTCATCTAATTAGCGGCAGGAGAAACGCGCTGACAGAAGCCGCGCAACAAAAGACAGACCCGCAGTCGAGCTCTTGATAAATGCCCAACTCTCACGTATGCAGGAGGAGCGAGAGAGCGCGCGAGCTGATTTGAAAAAAAAAATAAAAATACATATTAGGGTGTATAGATCTGTGCGAGAGGCCGAAAGGGAAATACTCTTAAAAAATTAATAGATTTTAAGAGGGTTTTCTAATATCTGGATAATATAGCTAAACGATTCTGAAGCAAAGGAATATTCTCTTGCCTCTCACATATTCAAAAGAGTCTCTGCGTCCATTCGCTAATGGGTATAAAAGCTAGAGTAGAAAGGGAAAGTTGGGTCTGTGCTGTTTGAGCTCTTAGTGATACTCTTACAGGAGATATATGACCCAACGAGTCGGAGAAGTGCATTTAACTGTTCTGGTTCTGTCTCGACGGCATAAATCAATTTTAATTGCTTGTGCAATGTGCAAAGTGGGTAAAATAAAATGGCCAAAAACGAGCGGGCTAGCAGCTAAAGGCAAATGGGCAGACTGGACAACAGGCAGACTGGCAGGAAGCTTGAATCAAGGACTATAAACCGACTGATAAAATAGCCAACTCCATGAAATTCGCATCGCAGAGGCAATGTCTATATAACTCTGACTGTCTGTTAATTCTGTTATCGAACAATGCAGAAAATTAATGAAGCGAAATTGAATTTGACCAAAATGTTTTGGGCCTCCCGAATTCAATCAACGCGCATTTTCATAAATTCTGCATAAATTGGCCCAAAGGACACGCCACTCGGCAATCACATTCGAAAATTGGCTGAAAACTAATTTCCAATTGGGCAAAACACAGACACAGTCGCATAAATAGTTAACTAACCTTTTACGCCAGACTACTAAGCATCAGGTTGTAGCGTGCCCGCTCTCTGTCTTGCTCACTCTTTCTCTTTCTCCTTCTCCCTCTCTCTCTCTCTCTCTCTGTGCGTATGAATTCATTTATGGACATTGCATAAAGCTGTGCACATGATAAATGTTTCACTTGGGTAATCAGTTTACATAATTAAAATCAACAAAAGAGGAGTTTACGACTGCCAGATACTCTACCAGAAATAAATTCTAATACTATCTAATAAAAATACCATAAATTCAACTCCTCACTGGATAGCTCTAAACATCCTTAACAGCATGTTTTTGACATCTTGCATAACCTTATAGGGTATACAATTAAATTGAACAGTTTCAGTCATTTCCTCTCTCTCTCTCTCTCTCTCTCTCTCTCTTTCTCTTTCATATTTGTGGCTGGTGGTGAGAGCAAAGATTAAATTGGCTCCAACAGAGTCTTAACTAAACGTTTATTCTCATATCCGGCTGTTGACGACTTTTGGCAGCAGTCAGCTGCTTGAGTTGCTCTCAGGTGGCTCTTGGACTTAACAACTAAGTGAGCAGCAGCAGCAGCAGCAACAGGAGCAGCAACAGCAGCAACAGCAGCAACTCCATAGAATTTTCTCCATTTGAAGTTTGAATGTCGTTGTGTGAGACACATATATATGTAGTATATATTATATTTAAATTTCAGTCGCATGAATGAGCAAAGAGCCAGGCAAATGCCTTGAATACGTAATTCTCCTTATTTCGCTTGCTCTATGCAATTAAAACTCGAGCAGCAGGACACAAAGCGCTCTTCTATGATTGAAATGCGTTTAAAATTGTATTTTCTGCAAACAGTCTACACGAAATTTAAATCGATTTCTCTCTATGCTTATCAAAACTGATTCCCAATAGTGAACAAAATGAAATTGTTATTTTATTTTTTATGTTAGCATCTAATCTAGTTCCTAATCGCGGCTGTCATTTAGCGACAAATTATAGCTGCATTTTGTCTAATTTATGTTAATTGAAATGCAAACCGGCAAAACGATTCAATTTACCAAGTGTCGCATTACACAAATTAATGCCATAAACCGAGTTCGCAGTTCAACATTTAATTAGTCGTCGACGCCGCATTTGATGAGCAGTTTTAAAATATTTCCTATGCAGGATGTACTACAACTATTTGTGAATGGGATCATACAGGAATACAGGCATTAACGGAAATGAATTCAATAATAGTATGCAATGAAAATAATAGAATGCTGCAAGTGAAACTCTAATTACGCAGGCTCCACCTCCACCTCCACCTCGACTCGAAAATACTCCTTGATTTTCATTGGGTTCAAAAATAAAATACGCACAGCGTAAATATGTAAATTATAGGATATTTCATTTCATGCCAGTTAATACCTAACAAAACGTGTAAAATATTTACAGTAACAAAAAATATCCAATTAAAATTTTTAATAAGTTATTTAATTAAATTGATATGCATAAATTGTGCCCTTTGCTACTATTTCCTTCTTTTTTTTTCGTGTCATGTAATAAAACAAGTAATTAATTTGGCGTTTGGGCTTGCTTTTTGTTTTAAATGAATATTTTTGCTGGAAATTGATGCGTTTAACTAGCGAAACAGCTAACGTGGCTAACGTGACGCAATGCGCAAAATAAACGTAATGAACTTGCCTAAAATATCGGCTAATACATGAAACTTTTGGCCAAACGTTCGAGCCAACTGGCGCCGCATAAACAACAAGCAAATTTTACAATTTGCAACGCATTGCAAATATTTTTCTGGTAAAATATGTGAAGCATTTACCCTAGCACACACACGCACAACCTCATACATCCACACACACACACACACACACGCGCGCACATGGCGAATGTTTTGTGTGGGCTGTGCCACGCCTTCCGGCTATGGTTTGCTGCCACGCGCTTAGAATGTCATTTTTAATTAAGTTAAGCGCTCGTTTGAGCCCCCCGGTTTCAGTTCATTATGTTCTCACTGCCACGCCCATAAGACCACAGCCCCCCTGTGCCATACACATATTAGGCATTGCCGTATGCATTGCATGCGACGTGTAATGTGTATTTATGACAACCAAAAACTCCCGACACGTAGACAGATCAGCAATTAATGCACGTGTCTGTGTCTCTCCGTGTGTATGTGTGTGTCTGTGTGGGTAAAGGACCCAAACCAAATTTGTTCAACATCGTTTAAAAATTCTTGCCAGCGCACGTTTCGTTAACTGTCAATGACACTGGCTGATAGTGAGAACATTAAGCTACCTGAAACTAGCATAATTGTCCAAACTGAGTAGCACAACGAGCTGGTGGAAACTATCTGGCAATGAAGTAATTAGATTGATGAGCTTTTATCTCAAACAGTGAGTGCTTGGTTCTCTATACCTGGTGCAGTGAAGCGCATTAAAGGTGCTTTAATTTCTCAAATTTACAGCTGGGTAAGTGAAACTTACTATCTGAAGATATGTTTAGACATAAAAACAATTTAAATTAATCTAAACTGTGGTCTAATTGGCTCAAGTTAGGCAGACTTTTTATATATTTCTAAATAAGCACTTTTGTGCAAAAAACTTAATTAAGTCTTTTACCTTTTACGCTCTTTGCCGAAATAGCCTTAATTAGACGTACTTGAAGCACAGAAATAATCTCGCAAGGAGCTTGACTTTTCAAAGAACTCTGCGACTATCATTAAGAAACAGCTTGAATGCATAGCATAAAGAAAAGATGTCCTCTCCTTTGATTTAATGTTTATTTAAGTGTCGTTTGAAGCAAGTGTCCTTGGCTATCTACTTTGCAGAACACATTCAGCCTGAGGGGGTCTTGAAATAGCCTAGAAAAATATGTCCACGCACATTTGCTGAGGTTAAGAGCTTTCACTTTTAATCGTAAATAACTGCGCACTGTGTCAGCCTGTTGACCCTTTACATTTTTGTGATAATGAAACACTACAAAGTAGCTTCAAGACCCCCACCCACACACACACACACACACACATGAAGTGAACTTTAAGGCCCATAAGGCTTCCTCAACTTTAGAAGCCACAAAACATGTGCCAAGCACTTTTTGTTGTGGCGAGGCTCGCATAAATTTATAAAACGATTATAGAAGATTTGCCAGCTAGAAAGGGGCGGCAGGAGACGGTACTCTCTTGCACCATGAGCTCAGTATGCACGGGGTTTGATAAGGCTTAGGTATAAATAATGTAACTGCTAAGCCTTTTGGGTATTTACGCTTGTGTTGTCAAGAAAGTTTTATGCCCAAGGCAGAAGGCAGGAGCCAACATCAGCTTACCTGAAATGAGAGAGAAAGAGAGAGACGTGATTAGTGTGCAAGCTGGTGAGAGTACAAATTAGTCAGTGTTGTTATTTGGCAAGAAGTTTATTCTTATTTTTATTCTCTATTTTTTTTTTTTTTTTTTTTGCTTGTTCAGAATTTTCTTTGCAGCGCAAATTGTGCTCTTGTAAAATAATATTTGGCCACAACAAAGTGCATTTAATTAAGTTAAGAATGAAATTCAGTCAGCAAAAGGGAGTTAAACGAAAGCAACAACCGAACGGAACTATCAAGTGGAATTAGCAGGACTTTGTGAATACCCTGTGAAGCAAATGCAAAATACAAAAACTATAAAAATAAACTAGAAATATTATTAGCCATATCGAAGATGTTGAAGATAAACATCTGATGAAGGTAAGTAAAAAGCCTAAAAGATTTTAAACTAATTCATTCAATCGGAACTGAAACTCGAGGCAAATGTGAGTTTCACATTTTTATTTAGATTTTATTTCTATTTCTAACACTCAGTAAAAGCACAAAATAATACTAAATAATCAACTAAAAATAAAACAGTTGTTAGTTTGATGGCATTTAATTATTCCTAAAAATACAATTTTATCTTTTGTATTCAAATATTTATAATTAGTTGAGCAGTTGGTATGAAAGCATGTTTCTAATTCCAGCTGAGCCAACCATCTATAAGTTATTCCAGGGTATGACTAGTAAATAAGACAATACAGTGACAGACTGTGAGCGGGAGTGAGAGTGGGAGAGATTTGTCTCTTCCTGTTTCACTTGAAGGGCTGCTTTACTTATTGTTGGTGCTGCAGCACAGTTGTTGTTGTTGCTGTCGTTACTGCTTGCTGCTGCACTGGCTCATTATTTAGCAGTCTGATTAAATTAGAATGCGCTCTCACACAGACACGAGCTGGCATTATTTGCATGTAAATGCAGTGCACACACACACACACGCACACACAGGGACTCGAGCAGAATGTGAGCGAGATAGCAACAGGCAATTGGAGTAGCAGGAACAGAATACTGGAATGCGAGCCGGGGCAACGTTTGCTGTCAGTGCATGAAGACGAAGCTGTTTTAATGAGTTGGCAATTAGCATATCACAGCACACACACACACACGCCCATACACACATATGCATGTATGTACTGACAATCAACAGCAAAAACAAAAATACACACACACACATGCACATGCGCAACTATGCATATCTTTTTGCCTTGCTTAGCTGCAATTGCGCTCACACTCCATGTGTTTTTGTTTCATATTATTTGTACACTCTTTGTTTGTTTATTTGTTGCTGTTGATGTGGTTTTATTTGTGGCATACGTTTAAAGTTGCATATTTAAAAAGTTTTTCGGCAGCAAATAATCAGTTGCAGAATCTTTAATATATGTGGCGCTGAAATGTATGCTACGAAAAAGTTAGCTCGCCGCCAAGAGCAGCAGCAGCGGCAGCTTTTAATCCAGTCTACCTATACCACTGCCACTGTGTGTATGAATGGGTGTGTGCGTTTTCTCGCACACTTAAAGTTTTATTTTCAAGCGTCTTAACCTCAAAAATTCCGCACTTACAAATGCATATAAGAAAAACTGCGTCCTCCTCCTGCAATGCCGTCAGCATAAACGTTTTATGCAAAAATTTGTTATTGTTTACATGCACGCACACAGAAACACACACACACGCACGCCGACATGATTAAAAACCGTACAGCACACATGGTAAACAACATGCAATTTTACAAGTAGCCCACATTTTGTCAGTGGCACAACTCAAAACACAGAAAAAAAGGATTCCGGGTCTTAATTTTAAGAGCTGCTAGACTAGCAAATACTCTGTTATCCTAAATAAATATATACATTTAATATAATTAATTATTTTTATGTATAGCAAAAGCTATTCAAGAATAAGTTCGCACTTTGAGTGAAGCGAATCTCTATTTATATAAAAAAAATATATACATAATACATATATAATATACAGCACCTCAGACATTATATAACCGGTCAGTTATATTATAGCTTATAATACCTATAACACCCAACTAAGTTACACTGCCTTTAATTCCTGCAGGGTATATAAATTGGATTTTTCCCTTGTTTTTTTTTCCGGATGTTTTTAGCTCTTTTATTAGAAAAGTTTACACCTTTTGTTGTTGTTTTTCGCTGTTTTCATTGGCTACACACGTGCGACTAACATTTTAAATAGAATCGATGTGAAATTGTATTTAAAAAGCTTTAATCTTATAAATTTATACTAAGTATACTAAAATCAAATGCTTTGTACATAGCATGATAAATTATTTGTGTTGATTTATTGATATTTAAGAGAGAAAAATTGGAATACTTGTAATAAATTTGTGCAGAGTCTAAGCACAATACACACTCATTTATTACACACACGCGCATACGCACACGCCCACAATTTGGCTTAGCTGACATCGTAATTTGGCAAACTCGTAGCGTAGCAAAACCATACGTAATTCACCTTTGCTTATCGCGGGTGTCAATTTGTCTAAAGGTCATGAATTTGCCGTTTAGCTAATTAATAGTCAACTAATGTCACAGGTGTGCGAGTGAGTGTCTTTGTGTGTGTGTGTGTTGGGCGTGTTGAGACATCAACTGTGCGCACATGCTCACACGTATAGAGCACATTTGTCTGTCTCCTGGCGTCACGTGGGTTGAGTTAACAATTTAATTAAAGGGCGAAAAGCAACGCGCGCCTTAAGTGACACTCGAATGTTTTTTTCTCAGACAGACGTTTGCACATTGTCAATTGCAAGTCTTTAATTCGGCAGACTAACTGCAGCTAGAGCAACAGAAAATTGGCAGCAATTCAGTAAAATTGAATAGAATTTAAAACAATTCCAAAGTTATTTATCATAATATTAAATTAGCTCTTGGAAAGTTTTGAGCGCGCAGATTCATAATAAATAGATGTGCCAGATAGATAAACAGACAAGTTGTCAGTTCTCAGCACTAATCACGTTAACTGTTGACGTGTAAACTTCATTTAGCAGTAGGGCTGGGTGGAGATTGAGTGAAACGCATAGACAGTTTTAGCTTCCGGCTTACGACAACAACAACAACAACAACGACAACAGCAATAAGAGGATGAAAACGAAGTTGGAATTTAATTAAAAGTTTAAAACATAGGTTTTTTGTGTGTGTCCTTCCCGGTTGTGGCCCGGCTCAACCGACGGATACGCAACGTCAAAGATAATAAATTTATGTAAATTATGACACTTTTAGTAATTAAAAGTTACGTGCACAAGTAACACGAATACGCAATGTTGATTAAAGTCGACCTTCAAGGGGATTTAACTGAATACAAACGTACAAACATATATATATATATATATATATGTGTGTGTGTGTCTGTATGAAACATTTGAAATGTATCTAGAGTTTATATTTGATGAATTCCGCACTTTTTTCTTTGCATTCTTGTTTTCTCTTTTCCTTTGCTTTTGCTTTTCCTTTTCCTTTTCTTTTTTTTTTTTTTTTTTTTTTTTTTTTTGCGCCTTTTGCTTTATTTTGCCATTTATCGCATCATCAAACATTTTGATGTTGATTTATGGTAAATATATTTCTTGGCAGCAGCAACAGCATCAGCATCAACAACTAACCAAAAGTGTCTGCCTCAGAGCCGTGAAATGAGCTAACACCGTGGGCAAACAGAGACCCCAAATAAACGCGAGTGAATTGTTCCGAATCGCACAGCAGAAGCAACTACAACAATAAAAACCAAATTCAAAGAATTGCTAAAAAATCTTTGAGTATATAGGAATGTTTTCATTTTGCCCTCTTTTCTCTTCTATTTCTTTCATTCTTCTTCTTGAGCTGTGCTCTGCGTCATTCATTTCATTTCGTTTTGGGAGTTTCGGGAATTGTGTGCAAGCGATTTGCTTGCAGAATGAAATGCTCGAGTGGCCTTCATCAACTCGGTATCTCAACGTTCACAGCATCATCTTTATCGTTATCATTATCATCATCATCAACATCATCATCATTTTTATCATCTGTTCGAATCGTAGTTTATATTACAAAAGTTTTCTATAATTTATTTTCATTGCGTTTCGCATTTTCTTTTTGGGTATTTATTCATTTGAAATATTATTTTTATTTGACATGTTGACAGGCTAAGGGAATACGAACGAATTCCCGTTCGGAATTCGCCGTCTCAGTTGGAAATATGCCATCAGAATTGCCAGCGTGTCCAGCGTCAACTGTCAATTGCGAGTTGAAAAGTCCTGCTGCCAGTTTTTCCCTCATTAAGCCACAAACTTTTCCCATATGAGGGAGAGAAAAAAAAAAACGAAGAAAAAACTAATTAATATGTTGAACAGGTAATTTGACTTGAGCTGTACTATACAGAGAGGGCAGGGCCAACCAACCAACTAAGTTCAACTGGGAAATGAGCATTGAGCAAACACAATTTTTGCATTAATTATGCAAAAACTTTGAGGTGCACATTCTCATTTGAATGGAACTGAATGTGGTGAGTGTGTGTGTGGGCGTAAGAGTATGTGTGAGCGTGAGTGTGAGTTAGAGTGCATACCCTGTATGAAATAAAGTTATTAAAAGTATCATACATAAAAAACGGAGCTGTTGAATATATGCACTTGAATGATTGTCAGTTGAGAGAGAATTGTTAATAATATTCCATTTGCATTCAATGAATTAATGAAGAGTATGTAATATCGGGGCATATGTTACAGCTGCAGTTGGTAGAGTATACACAAGGATATATAAAGTAAATGCACATTTATTTCTTAACATTTATCCAACTATAACTTACTGTTAAGCAGAGTTTAGTTTCATTACAGAGTAACTGTAGTCTGTCATTCCCATATATGGCACACCAAAGCTGACATCATTTTATATATTTTCTTATTTTTATGAACATTTCGCACACAGCTAAACACTTAAGTATGTGCGTGTGTGTGTGTGTAGTTGTGTATTTTGGGTGGTTTATTGGATTTTATTAATTAAAATTGGATGCTGTTTGGTTTGCCAGCGCGTCATAGCGTATGTGAGTATGTATGTGTGTGTGTGTGTCAATAAATTGCACATGTAATTAAACAGCAGTGTAAATTTCTGGCTCACTGCTAAACAAGTGCTTAATATTTAATGAGTTGTCGCTAGAAATTATTTCGCTGACAGAAACTGAGAAGAATTTATGCTTCAACTTTGAGCGGCAACCACACAATTTCTCAGATTCTCTTCAGCTACGATTTCTTTTGCTCTCTCTTACTCTCTCTCTCTCTCTCTCTCTTTTACTTTGCGGTAGCTGGTGAAACAGCCAAAGCGTGCCAAAGGACATTTATCACAATCAATACACTGCAGCTTCATCCTGGGCTGCCCTCTGGCGCTGCTCAACTGTCTTTGCCACAGCCACAACCACAGCCGCAACCATTGCACTGAGAGGCAGACGGAAAGAGGGTAAAAGAGAAAGAGAGAGAGAGAGAGAGAGAGAGAGAGAGAGAGAAAGGGAGAGAGTCTCTCCCTCTGTAAAGAGGTGGCAAGCGTTTCGTATTTCTATATCTGTTTATCTCTGGTTTTCCGTACAGTTTTCTGTGCTTACACGGATCATTGAGCAACGCGGATGCGGAAAACGCGAGAGCTATGCACTTCACAAGTTCAAGTACCGCACACCTTCGCCCGGCACCGCCGCGTCGCTGTGTCCGCTGCAGCTGCATGTGGAAACTCGAGCATAATGAAGTTATGCGTGTGCTGCAAAGAGAGCTTAGAAAAAATTGTTATTAGCAGCAACTACTAAAGTGCTGCTACTGCAAAACAAGTTATGAAAACAGCCATTGATTGCCTCTATTTCCAATGCAACGAACCGACTTCCTGCCGACTAGCCCAGTTAGTCAGGTTCGCTTAAAAGCCACTGAGCGAATCAGTTCAGGCAGCACATCCGAGTGGCTGAGCGAGCGTTATGCCTGAATTGCTAACGAGGAGATAAGGGGCAATTGGAGCCTTAAAGCGCAACCTACTAAAGTTATCAATTAGAGTCTATTCGTGCTGTATGAATGGAATATATAAAGGTAATTCAAGCTATCATAAAGTATCAGAGCTTAGCCAGACTGTTTAAGAATACTTTCCTTTCCTTCCCAGTTTATTAATATTTCTCCCCCGCTGTTATACAAAACAAATGACGCAAATCGGATATACGGATACACTCATTCAAGATATTTGCAAATTTTATAAATTTAATTCAACTCTATGCGAACACAATAAGCTAACCACATGCCGCAATGGCTTGGGAAATGTTTTGATGTCTGTTCAGAGTTAGCTGCGAACGGCATTTCGTAGCTGAGAGCATTCCATCTCTGAGCAGTCGAAAGTTGATATCCGGCTTAAGTTTTGTGGCTTTAATGTGTGCAAAGTTTTGCCTTTTGGCGTTGCAATTATGGCAAAGTTCGTCTGTCGTCTAGCTTAATGGGTCTTCGTGCATGTCTCTCGCCTGTCTGAGTTCAAGTTCAGCTAAGCTGCAAATTTCCATTAAGTTTGTCTTAACAAAACATGACAAGGCAACATTAAGTTGTCAGGCGTAAATTGAATTCGATTTTTCATAAATTTTGGTGAATTGCTTTGGCCAGTCCATTGACTTACACGTATTGTTAGCCCCTGGTAAACGGGGTCAGCTGCATAAATAAACTCAGTTTGTGACATGAATCCACTGTACCCCAACGTTCCATTGTGCCCGCCTCTGTCACCCTCACTCTCTCTCACCCTCTCTCCCTTCAAACATTCAGTGCGGGAAATTGCAATTGAATTGTGCAGCTGACAGGCAGGCGCAGGTTGAGCCAGGTCGCGAACAGTTTGTCAATTGTAGGCGGCATTTTGGGTGGTTCGAATGGAGCAAAAGTGAAATGGTGCAGTGTTGCAGCGGTGCAGAGGTGCTGTGGTGCAGAGGTGCATCGGCACTGGCATGTTGCCATTCACTTTTCGTACCGTTTACTGTGCGGGTAATGGTCATTGTAATTGTAATTGAATATTGATCGATTACGATGACAACGCTGAAGCCTGACACTGAGCCATGACTGATGATGATCAGCTCAAGAGCAGTTTGTGCAGCAGCAGGTTGTAAATTTTCATTGCACTTTACCACTCTTATCTGGCACGCAGAGCAAGCACTCAAAGTATGCACACACACACACACACACACATACTCCTGCTCCACTTGCTTGATACAAATTTACATATGAAAATGCATTTCTCCTGTTTTTTCCTCAATTTTTTTGCAATTTTCTGCAAGAGCTGGTAAATATTTTGCTATTGCTTAAAAGGCGCCCGCGGTTGCCGCGTATGTATAACAAACACACCCACACATACGGAATCATAATTGCACAAATTGATTCCAGTTAAAGCTGAGCAAAAACCGAGCCAACCGCTGCAAGCATACGAGAGTGAAGTGTAGTTTGTTGGCAACAGAAGCAGGCAATCGGACACGTGCGTTGGTTGAGCCTGCTCCGCCTGCCAAAGGGCGGTGCAGAAAGGTATGCAACAAAAAGTTGCTGTCAAGCGCGACATGAACAACAACATCAGACGTGACAGCGCCGATGCAAACAATGTTGTCCCACAACGCGGATAATATTTGCCAACAAAAGACAATGACAAAAGCGTTGCCAGCAGCAGTACCACGAGCAGAAATAACAACAACAGCAATGGCAACTGCAACAGCAACAGCAGCAGCTGCAGCTGCAGCTGCCTCAAGTTGTTTGCATTTGCTGGCAGTTGCACTCAATGTTGTGTCAGTCACATTAACACCTACTTGCCACGCACAGCGACACCTACTCTACTCATCCACATTCTCCCACTTTCTCCCCTTTCTCCCTCCCGCTCACTTATATGCTGCTTACAGCTGCTGTCAATACAATTCTTTACATTTCTTATTATTTGGTGTCAAGCGGCATTTGGAGAGTTTAAAACTAATTGACATGGAAATGCCAAGACACATTCATATATATTTTTATATATTTGTGTATGTGCGTGTGCTGGATATAGGTTCAGTATATGCGAGAGAATGTATATATGTTCGGCTTAAATTTCCTGTTACATTCATCTCGCTCTCTATTGTGCGCACTGCAACTGAGCCTGGCAAGCACAAACACACACAACAAAATTTGTATCTACTTTTGCAAAATGTTAAAATATATGCAAATAAAATAAGCATTTCTTCTGACTATTTGTCAGACCCTTTAAGGCAATGGCTGAAGGGGGTGCCGATACCCATTGTGAGTGCTGCGCGTTGCATGTTTCACAATGCTTCGTGCCAGGCACACGCAGCAAATGCAACAAGAACAGCCAACATTAGGAACTGCTGGGGCCATTAAACAGCCAAGCTGCTCCTGCTGCTGCTGCTACTACTCCTGCTGCTGCCTTTGTTGTGTTGCTCTGTTGCCCCCAGCAGCTCGCTGGTATATACGCTACACTTCATTTTCCGACTAGGTAAAAACAGACTTAAGCGCTTGTCCTATATGCCAAGTAGATTTTCCAATACATGCAACATAAGCTCGTTAGAAAGAAACTTTGTGAAAAGCGCCAACTCTGCATAGTTTTGCATTTTACATATATATATTTAATATTATAATTAGTTGTGAGTCTTCATTGATTTTAAATTTTTTTTTATTAGGGCTTTTAAATATTTAAAATTAAATTTAAGAAGTGAACTAAGAATTTAACAGAAGTTTTGATTATTAATATATAATAATATCATTTCATACAAATTTATAGAAATTCTTCCTTTTCAACTTTTTCTACAGGGTATATGCTAGTCAACCTTATCATAAATTCTGCCTGTAAAGTTTTTCTTTTCATTTTATTGCAATGGCTGTCAACACATGGTTGTGCACATATATTTGTATATACGCTTACATAAGTATGTGTGTGCGTGTGTGTTTCTGTGTGTGTGTGGGCGTGTGCTCGGCGGCTCTGTTTACATTTGATTTGCTCGATTCGCCTGTGAGGGTTGTTGACTTTTGCGCCGTATGTCATCTTCTATCTTCTGTCTGTATTTGCCAGCGATTCTCGCCATGTTTGTTTATTGAAATAGCAGCAAGAGCTGACTATTCTATTGTTGTTGCCCTGCTTAGCCGCTTACTTTGCCAATTGTCAACAATGCAGTCTGTCTTCAAGCCTGAACTTCAACTTCAGCTTCTACTTCTATTTTAACGCATTGTTAAAATACCCTTTGCACAATTCGCACGATTTTAATTAGTTGCCAAAGCCAATTAAATGTCTGCAAACAAAACTTAACCCAAAAAAAGACGCATTATTTCGGTTTTAGAATTTTCCATGTTAGCTGCACGAATTTGCACAAGCTCGAGTGCACCAACATGAGAAAAACGAGAAAGAAACACAAGCAGAGAGAGAGAAAGAGATGTGGAGTATGGTGGCAATAATTTCTCATTAATTTGTGCCGACTTAGCTCTGTACATCCACACCCACACATATATACATATTAACATTAATTTAAATCCGCCTACTTGCTGCTGCTACACACGGCTAAATACGATAAAGTCGACGTTGTAACATTGCCGCGTTGCATGTGGCACTCAAATGGCCAGGTAAAAACGCTCAGCTAACCAGCTAAGCAAAGCAAAACACGAACCAACTTTGTGTGCTAAACAACAACTACAGTAAGCTCAGTTTATAATTAGATAGATTTATTTGATAAAAGCCAACATGTACATATATTTCTCTCTGAAATATTTTGTAAAAACTTGAAAACATTGTGGAGGAAGATAACAAATAAAATGTACTGTGCTCTATAAGTTATAATCGGATAATAAAAAGTTTCATTGTTGAAATTTCGATAGTATCTTTAATAAGGATTTCATTGTTTTAAATGCACATTTATTTATTTAAAAAATAAAAATAAATATTGTATATTAATTGTTATTTATGAACTTATTGTTGTCTCATATTTTATACATATTTTGCATATATTTTATTTTAATTTAATTACATTATGCATATAACAGTAGCAGCTGTTATCAATAAAATACTCTCCGCAATATTTGCATTATATATATATATATTTATCTACAGTAAATACATAAATTGATTTACTCAGCTGCCTTCCAAAAAGTTTTACGATTTCATTATAAATATTTATTTAAAGCGCAATTCAAACACTCTATATAGGCATTGAATGAATGAAAAAAAAAAAAAAAAACAAAAATAAAAAAAAAACTAAAAACAAATCAATTCCAATCGCTTCTGGGTACAATTAAATGTGCATCAAACTGTGTGCAACGTTAGTTGACAACAATTGAAATAGCTAAAGGGCGAACTAAAATTTAGCTGGAAAAAAATAATGTTGCCTTCAAGGTAGTTGAGGATATTAAACGAGCAGGAGATTTCGTTTTGCTATGCCGTTGCAACGTTCTACAACATGTGAGACAAACTGTAAACAATTGCTCTGGGTCTAAATCAAAATTAATGCATAGCTTTTATGCAGCTTGTGGAGCACCTGAAAAGAATGCAGCCATAAATTTGCAATGCTCAAGAGAGAAGGACAGGGAAAGAGTAAGGGAGAGAGAGAGAGAGAGAGAGAGACAGAGTGAGGTAGCGCATGTGAAAGAGAAAAATGTACGCACGCATAGCATATGTGAAATTTTGTGTGCTTTCACTTGTTAACGTAAGCGATTTAACTTGCTTTTGCTTCAAGCTCTAGTTTTTTCTTCCCTTGGCTGGCCATAAGATGTAAGGCATAAAACTAGCTCCTCTGTGGCAGGCACAAATTCTTAGGCAAGAGTCAAGCGCTGCAGTTGACCCAAATTTGTGGCTAGCTACTCAGCAGCAGCCGCAGCTAAAAAATGCAGAGCTATGGGAGCTGGCTGCAATTTAGTGGTGGCTGCATATCTGAGTCCCCCCTGGTGACAGCTAATGAGTTTAAGTTCTCGACCCGGTGCCGCACACAATTGACAGTTGCTGTCGTGGCGCGCACCGGGTGGGGAGACAAGTGCTGGAGCACATGCATTTACACCTTCAAAAGCTGCCAGCGGGAGTGCAATACAATTGCGCCTGGGGGAGCAACAACTGCTGGTTGCAGTTCCTGCAGCAGCAGCTGCCGCAGCAGCAGCAGCAGTGACAGCAGCAGGTGGTTTGTTATGGCAGCACAACTGAATTTCAATTGTCAATGGCTGCCTTATTGTGCAATGCAGCACAGGTAGCCCAGGTAGCCCAGGTAGCCCAGGTAGCCCAGGTAGCAACCATGACAGTTCTGGTGCTGTACAATGTTGACGGCCAGCAAATTGCGTTAATTAAACATATATTCGAGCCATGTCCTGTTCGAGCCGTCGCCGGGGCTTAATGAAATTACATTACACAAAATGGCGCTGGCGTCGCCGTCCGAGAATGGCCAAAGCGAAAACAAAGAAATCTGCGAAATGACATAAAAAACACACGCACACAGCGACAGCGAGAAAAGACTTCGACTTTAACTGTTCGCGCCTGCAGGATGTCAACGTTAATAGAGAGAGAGAACGGCCGAGATCTGTGAAAAGTCTCATACGGTGCGAGAGAGATAGCAAGGCAATGAGTGAGTGAGAGCGAGAGAGAGAGAGAGAGCGCGCGCTGTATATTCAAATTGAATTAAAATTCCATTTGCCGTTGTCGCTTTGCTTAACAATTTTATTTGCCAGCCCGCCTTGGCCCCACACTCTGCCATCGTCTTCAAGTTGCCCACTTCGATTATTTTTCTGTACCAACTTATTTCACATCGAATGCCCGTTGACTGATTGTGCTACGCAAAGGGAGTATCAACTGAATGCTGCAATATAATTACAAATTGTGCACAGCCGTGGCCATAAATTAAACACAAATTTTCTTAATTAAAGCTGTCGAAAAGGCAACCAAAACTTTTCGCAGAGACGCAACACATTTCCATTGCCAGCTAAAGTTTTCTCTGGTTTGGGCGCGTATTTGTTTATGTTTAACTACACTTTACACTCCTTTTTTTTGTTGTGTGTATTAATTTAAAACTGTAACTTGGTCAAGGCGAAATGCTAATGGCAAGTTCCCGGCACAAACTTTTCCCTCAGCCTAGCTCAGCTCAGCTCAGTAGTTCGTCTTTCCAACCGACGTTCAGTAGGCGGCGTCTAAGAAGCTCAACGGAACTCATTAAAAGCAGAAGCTCACTCAAAAAGCTTGTCAATAAACAGCATTAAGAAGCGGCTTAAACTTAAATACTAACCGACCTAGAATATACCCCGTAGTCTGTTTGATTAGTATCAACAATTAAAATTTGTATGCGGTATTCCGCACGTTTCAGCTGAAAAGTATGCAACATTTTATTTAAAGGGAAATGCGTTTCTGGAGAATGGGCATTTAGATAATATACATATACATTTACATATACATATTATATGCAATCAATTTACTAATACTTTTATTGGTAATATTTATGGGGCTTTAATTATTATAGTATGATAATTCTTTTATTATATTCTATCATATTATGTATGTAGTTTAACAAATATTAAATTATTTATTTATTTACACACTCATCGGAAAACTAAAGCTGTTTTGATTTGTGTTGCTCTCGTTCAATCAATCGTAGTTTTATCACGCCAGCCCACAAAATCACACAAACTGTATGAATGAAAATGAAATCAACTTAGGAAAAACTCATTGAGCCTCAAGGCGATTGCGTTTAAAAATAGAAGCAATGATGAAAAGACAGTGGCAGGTGCCCGTTTTGCTGCTTACCCTTCAATACAATTTAGTTAAGAAATTCATTTAATTCTTCTTCTTTTTTTTTTGTCAAAGGAAACATTTATGCTCGGCATTCTTAACATTTTTTTTTTTTGTTTTGTTTTGTATTTTGTTCTGTGGGCATTCGTGGAGTTGATAATTAAAACGCACAAAATGCCGCCGACATCTCAACAAGACAAACAGCGCGTGCGTTGCCCGTGGGCCATGGCAAACGAGCAGCGAAACGTGTCAAAATAGACAGCAGCAAAACCCCACAGACCCTTCTGAGATGTTGTTGCAAACCCTACTCTAAAACTCTGAAAGACAAGTCAGCCCAAAATAATAAAATCCGAAGGAAAAAAAAAAAAAAAAAAAAAAACAAGAAAGAACTTTGACAAATTGATGCTGATGAATTCTTGAGTTTCATTTTGTGTTTGCTGCTTGCCTAATTAAGCGCAAAAGTGTTGCATAATTTTTCGACGCGAGCTCTAGTCATGCAAATTGAAAGCGTTTCTTAATACCCTGTAAGCATTAAGCAAGCACAGAGGGCTTTATGGCATTAACTTACTGTTTCAAGTTGATTTCTGAATGGTAAATAGGCTTAAAATTGGGCGAGTACCAAATAGAATAAATCAAGCAAACACAAATAAATAATAATATAAATTTAATATAAATATAAAACACTTATAGTATACTGTTTCGTTCCTGACAAATGATTTAAAATCAATTACCATTCAATCTGAACTTAAAATTCAAACTTATTCTAATTCCGAATACAGCTTTGATTAGTTTCCAATTGAATTAAACTTGAAATGCCATTAATTGACAGCAGAAATGGAAATGCGTATTATCATTCTACTGTTAGAATATTGAGCAGGATACTTCATTTTCTTGCCATGCAGCTGCAAAGAAAGTGCTAATGAGATAAGGGCAAACGGCAATGGCATTTGCAAAATGTTTTCTAAAGCAAACTGCATAAAATTCTATTAAATTTCTTAGATAAATCATCTTAAGTTTACGCTTTGTATGGGCCACGAGTTAAGCGCCTTAAATGCGTTCAACTAAAATCTCATCAAATGCCTTTCAATTAAACTAAATCGCTCAGTTTGCGCTGTGCAGCGCTAAATAATGAAAGTAATGAAAGTCTCTACTGCTGCGTATTACGTACACACTCACACACACACATACACACACTCGCCGCCCTCAATCTCAACCTCTCCTTAGCTCTCGTTGTTCTCAATGAATGAGCGTGCGCTTGGTTTAACCATTTAGATAAAGTTTTATGGCACACCAACGGCAACAGTTTCAAGGGTGTGTGAGTGACTCTGCGAGCGTGTGTGAGTGTGTGTGTGTGTAGGTGTGTGCTACTGAACTGTCACATCAACGTTGTTATCCTTTGCCGCCTTCGTTTGACAAAGTTTCCCAACAAAAAAAGAAAAGCTTAGCGTGTGCGCAGCATATTGAAAACAGAGCAAGGAAAAGCGTCACATTTTCACCTGATGGGTAATCGATAATAAGTACCAAATACCCAGCACTTATGTGGCCCACACACATTAGAGCAAAACCCAAGCTAAAAAACATTCAACCCAAACTTTTGCCCAAAGCGCTCATCGGGAGGCTGAAAACTTTTCGCTTTGAAAATAATAAATGAAGAAAAAATCATTTATTTTTTTCATTTTTTTTTTTTTTTTTTTTTTTTTTTTTTTTATGACACGATCCCGTTTCGACTTTCATAACATTTTTTGCCAGCTGAGGCGGCTCTTAAGTGGGCGTAACTTGTGACCAAGGACGACCACTTAGCTGTTAAATGACAAGTTTATACACCTACGCGTACTTGCTCTGCCTGCACCCTAATGTCTAGCCACTTAGCTGAACAATGACCAACTTTCTAAGCTTAAGTGTTGCGTGGCTTAAGATTCTCGCAAGTTTTCAATTTGAACGTATCTGCCATACTCAAATAAATCATTCAATTTGCCTCTGGTCACAACTGAACGAAAATATCTTTGCTTCTATTTGTATTGTTATGAAAATCTTTTGTATTTTCAACAATTATATGGAATTTAGTTGGAAAAATATAAAATTAATTTATAATATAATCTATTCAAATCCAATTTGTCAAGAAAATATGGTATTGTACTGAGCGTGAATAAACAAATATCTTAGAGGAAAATTGCTTTAGTTTTGCTGCAGTCAAATTGGATTTATATTTGAATTTAATGCCTTGAACTAATTAATTATGCTCTCTGGCATTTCACTCACTCAATTTACACAGCGTTTCATCAATTATTCAATCTAATTGATCTATATTAATATGTTGCCGAGTTCGCGTGTAAAATACAGATGCAAACATGAACTCGCTGTCACAATGTTGAACTTTACAGGTTGTTAAGCGATATCTTGGCTATCATAAATATTTTGTCTAAAAGTTAGACAGCTCTATAAAAGCGAGCACAACACACACACTCGCACGCACACAAACAAACACACACACACATGCATACAGTCACATATAAACATGTTCGAGTATTTGTTAGATTGTAAAGTTTGCGCTTTTTTCGGTTGGGTAGATTTACGCATTTGTTGATAACAAAGTTTTAAGCTGCGCAAATAACTGTGCAATACGCACACGCTCACCCTCACACATACACGTAGATACACCTGCAAATAAATGCAACAGTAAATTGTAACGCAAGCGAACAACTGCAAGTGAGAGGTAAATATTTGTGAGTGTAGCTTAGTTTTTGGCTTAAGTAAATTTCGACGCTTAGTGTTGGTAAACAACTTTTGCCACGCCGACTGCAAAACGATGTCAAAAGTTTTGCGCGCGGCTGACCAAGTAATCAAAAAGTTGTTAATTGCGTATTGCCAGCAGCAATAACCAGGTCTAAAAGCACTGCCCGAGCCCAGGTTAACTAAAAGCTGCGCACACTTGGGTGTGTGCGTGCGTGTGTGTGCGTGCGTGCGTGTGCGTGCGTACACTCTCATACACTTTTTATGCAAATGAGCATAGGCAACACGCGGCGCGTCAATTTAAATAGTTTTGCACTCATCAAATTGTGAGCCAAATGCAGTTTATAACGCACAGGCTGTTGTTTATGTCCCTGCACAGTCCTGCAGAGCCCCCGCGGCCCCCCTCCCCATCTAGTTACTGTCTCGAGTGCCCACTCAAATTGTAATTTATGTTCGGCCGACACCTGAAATTGACTCCACGTGCTGTCGCCTGTCGCCTGCTGCTGTCGTTGTTATCTCAACTTGGCTGACAACGGCCCGAAACCAGCTGCCAAAACAAATGGCACTTGTCTGCATCGAATTCACTCTCCAACACTCAAATTTACAGCCAGCAATTTGTTTGGGGCTTTAACTTGTAGGCATAGCAACAGCATCAGCAGCATCAGCAGCACGAGCAGCAAAAGCAGCAGACATAGCAGCATAGTAGCTCAATGATACAGCCAAATTTCATTGTATAAAAATGTGTATATCATTCAGAGCATGTTAACGATTATATATTTATACAAGTATTATTCGGAGAATCTCACAGAGATTATATTGCTATGATCAGAGGTATAAGCAAGCAGTGAGAAGCAGCAAGAAAATATTGTAAATTGATGAAATATGTAAAAATATATAATAATTGAATAAATTGTTTGCCAATCAATTCATAAAATAGAACATATAGTTTTATATCCTTGGATTGAGTTGACATGAAAATATCAATAATTATTTAGCCAAAATTCATTTTAAACTTAGGCTAAGCCTGCTTAAAATTCGTATTTCATATATAGCACATCTGAGACATGAAAAACAACAAAACTTAATATAATCTTAGCCAAAGCAGTTTCCATTTTTCATTAAGATCAAGATTACGCCTTACATATTAAAGTTTTTTGAAGTGTATTAAATTTCGAACTTGACATAGCTCCGTGCTAATATATTACATGACTTTGCACGTTCTTAACCAGGCATCAATTCATTTTAAAAAAAATACCTCATTGATCTAACAAAGCAGTGAAATGCATGGTCGTTTCACACTCTCTACACACAGTAGCACACCCGCACACACACACACACACACACCCGTGCACTCCGTCGACAATATCCGCAGTTTTGTATTCGTCTTATTTGTCGGCGAACGTCTGAAAATCGTTCGTCAAGCTGTCAGGGAAATGCGATTGCCATCGCCCGCTCACTCGCTTGCAAACGCGGCCTTTGCTCTTCGTTGTTGTTGTTGCTGCTGCTGCTGCCGTTTGTTGATGCTTTGTTGTAATGTGAATGACAAAATATTTGACATTTAGCAGCATCACGTAAATAACACATGTTGCCTGCGACCAGGACCCGGACCCGGACCCGGACCGGCGGGCAACCATAGCGCCAGACTCGCCCGCGTAAGCTCTTCGACTTCTGCGATGCCCTTTTTCGCAGACGGCTTTTCCGATAAATAAACGAGCTAAAAATCACCGCGAAATAGTTGCAAACGGCAATGCGAACGGGAACGCGTTCGCACGTGAGCGTCACAAAATGTTGCACAAAATGGCGTCGTTGCTTGCGCATTTCCTGTCAGCGAAGTCGTTGAAGCTATGTAAGTGCATATGAGCGTGCGTGTGCATGTGTGTGTGTGTGCGTGTGTGGCTTCTGCCTGTAGCCGGAAGCTGCCGTAACTATGTGTAGATTTAGTTGCGACTTTTGGCTCCTAACTGACATCAATCACATGAGGGTGAACCCCAGCTAGCTATTTCTGGCATAACAAAATTTCGTAATATTGCTAGCCACGGTGGAATTTTAAGTGCACGTGAGCGTGTATGTGTGCGTGTGTGTGTGTGAGGGCGTGTGTGTGGCTGAGTGCGTATTTTGGTCAATCGCGCGCTTTAAATTACATGACGGCGACATAACAACCACAACTGGCGCCCGATTATTGGTAGCTTTGAAAGCTTTAGTTTGGTATGCCACAGCAATGCACTAAATCTGTGTGTGTGTGTGTGGGTGTGTTTTTGTGTTTGCAATTATTGATTGGGACGTCAAACGTTATCCGCGGTCGCATTGCGCACAGCGCCAAATAGCAAATTAACACAGCAAAAGGCCTCATTAATACTGCACCGCTCAAACCGCAAATGCCAAAAATGTTAACGGGAAATGCAGATTCTTATTTAATGGTCAGACGGGTGTCGGCAACAGCAATGGCAACTGACCAAACGATTGCCGCACACCAATTGCCGTTAACTGATTTTGTTTACTGTGCACAAAAAGAGTGGCTTATAATTATGTTTACTTTATGCTGCATACAAACGTCCGTGCGCTCAAATTGCCTTCAAAATCGCACTGCAGCAGTGAGTTGAGCGTTGAGTAATGTATTGTAATGCATTGCGTCTACACTGCACAAAATTGGCAGCGTTGTAGCAGCAATTAGTTGAAGAGTTCGTGCAGGTTTTGTGAGCGCGACATGCGAGACCCAATGAACTTAAGCTGCAGGAGTCTGAACTACACAGCTCAAAGGGTAATGCAGAGGAATGCAGTTATTTATATTATACATATATCTATTTTTATTTCAAGTTTAACAATTATAGTTTCAAGTTAAAGTTTTAGTGTAAGTAAATATTTAAGAAATATTTTGGTTAGCTTGAATAAATATATAAAAGTTCATAAAATTAATATATTTAAGAAATAATAATGGAAATTTATTAGTTTAAATGAATATTTAAAAATAAATGGTATCTATGAAATAAATAAAAATTAAATATAATCTACAAAAATAGAAAAAAAAAATCAATATATGCCTACTTCTGTTTAGCATATACAAATTAATGTCTTTAAACGTTAGGCCTACTTTTCTATTCACACTCTAAAATTATATATTTTCTTAACAAAATTCTTGAATTAATTGTTGGTTACACATCAAGTGCCTAAATCTGTATACCTTTTCAGTTTTAGAGTTTATCTCTTCTTTTATATTCACTTCTAGCACTTAATTCACCCAAGACTCATGAATGCTTGCTCCAACAATTGCCTCAAATTCTGGGGCTTATTGCGTACATAAATATGCTTAATATTATTTTATGTGACAAGCCTGGCTTAAGCCAACATTAAAGCTAACTTTTTCGGCAGTTGGGTATTTCATTCAAGTTATTTATATAAACGTTGTTATGCTCCTTATGTTGTGCACTCCAATGCTTACTTACTGTGTATCATTCTAAAATGTAACCTAGTTGTATTCAACATCAACTGCCAACTCCAAGCCTCCGCATCTATTAAGTACTTGTCATTCGTTTCTGACAATCCCATTTCCTGCATGTTCACATGAAATATGATGGGCACAGCTATTCCAAGTTCACTTAAATCACGCATAGACATTCGTTTCCATCAGAGTTTATATACTCTATATATGGCTGTGTTATATTATAGCTGTGGCCACCATAACATTTGATGCGGACTCAACTTTAACTCGTGCCACATTAAGATCATATTGAACAAATGGCTGCACATGCCTGGGTTCCGGCTGTGTTCAATGTTGGTTCTTAATTTTGGCCAAGACTCCACACACACACACTCACACAAATACGCATACATATACACAGTCTTTCATTAAAAATATGACATGTGCGTGTGTGCCAGACGGACTTTACGAGCTGCCGATATTTGGACAACCCACGCACGCACACACACACACACACACACACACACACACACACACGCACGCACACGTTCATCCATTTGCGTAAGTCAAATAAATGAGCATCGTCCTTTATCTTTGGTAGCATCGAAAAAGGGCAAGTAGAGATAGCAGCAGAGCGCCATAAAAGCGGTGTCAGAAATCGCATATTAAATACGGTACTATATGTTCGCTTCCATGCTGGACTAATAATAAATGCGTGTGTATCAGCCACTGTGTGTGTGTGTGTGTGACTGTTGTAAGTTGCTTAATTACATTGGGCATTGGTCATGTTCCGGAGCTTGTTGAACGCTGTTGTAATGCATTACTCGTGGTCAAGCCAAGCCGCAGCAGCAGCAGCAGCATCAAAAAAATAAATAAATAAAATAAAATGAAGAAGCAGCAGCAAAAGCATTGGAAAACTTTGTGCTTTAATTCAATTTTAGTTGCGATAGTTTCGGTTTCCGCAGTTCGCATCTCTCTAATGCATTTTGCTTGTACAATATCAAGTGGGGGGTATTTTATACCCTAACTGAGAGTGTATTATAACTTGTTCATATGAGGTAAGCATTTAGCTGTTTATTGAGTAAAACAAGGATAAATGTGCAAAAGAAATGTTAAATATTTAACTTCGATTTTAGGGCAGTGCTAATTGTTTAACAAATGAAAAATAAAATATAAAATATAAATTAGTTTATAGAAGATTTTATATTTTGTGTAAGTGAACATTAAGTTATATTGATAAGATTAATGCATTATCTTATATATCAGATAATAATCAAATAATAAAGTATTTTACTTTTAGATTAAGAGGCTACTCAAAAAGTTTGTCATATTTGAAATATTGTATCGTATGATGCAGCTATTTAAAATTTACTTTCTCTAAATATTCATTAAAATAAACCATAAATATAAAAAAAATGCACTCAAGCTTCATTTCCAAATTGATCATCCATTTTAATTTAAATAATTATTGCTCATCTGATTGTCAACTGCTCGTTAGAGTATTCAAACAGTATGAAGTCTTGCATTTATCATAATGCAACTTGAGCTGGCCATCCGTTTGGCTGAAGTTTGTCATTCTCAGAGTTTATTTGTTGGCCAAACTTGTGTTGACAATCGGCAGCCGCATTGAATTTTATATTAGAAAACATGCTGCGAGGTAATCAACAACGCTGTCTCCACTCATTTTCTCTCTCTCCACCGCTCTCTTTCTCTCTCACGCCCCCTCCAACTTGGCCCTTTAAAACCATAGCAGGGCTAACAAAAAAAGGTTATTAAAAAGTCAAGTGTGTACACAAATTGTTTTTCAACTTTCATTGCCAGCCAACTCAAGACTGAGAGCGAATGGCTGAGGCATACTAAAAGTTTAGTGTGCCATTTTGTTGCTGTCGCTGCACCTTATAAATATCAAATGCAATGTTTCAGTTCTTATGGCATTTTATGCAAAACAGTTTTCCAACCAGTTTTAAAGCATATAAAAATGACAAAAACAGCAACGGACACACACACACACACACACACACACACACACACGCATGCACGTTTAGAATGACAAAAATGGCCAAAAGGGCTGCATAGTCATGTAAACTTTTGTAATAAAATGCCAAGCAACACACGCACACACACATGGTGAGTGTGACTAGCTGAACTGGAAGGACTTTCTCTAACTGTAGTACACACATACACACCCCCACGCGTGCAATTTTTTTTTTACTTTTTGTGGCATGAAAAGCAAAGAAATTATGCAAGTTTCTTGTTTTAATACTCGTTCACAGAAAGGAAAGAAGAGTTGATTCGTATTCAACTTTGCCTTGCTATTGAAGCTAAAGGCTTTAAATTTACTATTATTATTTTAATAATTGGTATTTATATGTTTTTATACTTTTAATATTCATAATTTACAGGGCAAAAGCAAGTTGGGACCTTTTAAAATTATATAGATCCATAATTATTTCACAACATGCTTAAATTTAACTGTTACTGCAATTTGAGCGAGTATTATGTAGTCGGCTACGCAGCGTTTTCGTTCATTTTTTAGTTTGTTTCATTTTCTTTGTTGTCGTTTGCAAAATTGTTATTTTATATTTAGATTTTGTTTATATTCCAGTGTGTGCGCGTATGTGTGTGTGTGTGCGTGTGAGTCTCTCTATGTGTGTTAGTTGGATTGTGTGTCTTCAACAAACAATTTGACAATTTGTGCAGCATAAACCGGACACCTTTTTTTTTTTGGGGAGGATAATTTGTGAGTGGGTCAACAATTTTAAAGGCTTTGCCCGTGTCATTTGCAAAATAATTGCTTGGCTTATGCTTTTTGTGTCATTTTAGCTGAAACGAAAACATGGCCGAAAGGGTTTTAAGATGCAAATTGGTCAGCAAGCAAGAAAGACAATATAGAGAAGACGAGCTGACAGGCTATGTTATAGTTTGAACGCCGTTGCAAAGGAACCTTTCTTGAAGCAGTATGTAAAGTTTAAGCATCAATTATAGCTATCCGAAACTGTTAACTGAATATTAATTAAAACTACATCTATAGCATTCTCTTGGGAATTCTTTGTATTTAAATGCCGAGCTTAATTTTCATTAATTAAGTAATCATAATAACTTCCTTATATTTTCATAGCATTCACCGCAAGTTATTTGATATCACTTCTGAGTTCCCATTCACATATTATTATGCATACATATATTTTGCTCTGAATCTTGATGGTAAGGCTCAATTCATTGAACTCAATTTCGCATACAATTTAAAGCCACATATTCAGCCATTATCCTTTACAGACGCAGTTCATAATCCGGCATACACACACACACAGACACAGATACAGGCACAACCACATGAAAGCTCGTGCATTTCCTTGTGTAACCGCAGGCACGTCCACGTACAAGAATTGCATTCATTGGTCAACGAGGCGGTCACAACAAAGGAACGAAGGAACCGGACGGCAGTCATCATCATCAACATCATCATCAGCGATGGATGCAGTTGATTGGGATTGACAACGATGACGACGATGACGACGGCGACGGCGACGAGAGAAACAACTACAACTACAATGAGAATGGCCAACTGGCAATCGATAGCATTGATATATCCATTGGGCTATATAAAAGCGAACTGAGCTCAATGCTAAATGAAAATCACTTAAATTCTGCCACGTCGCCCTGTTATTGTTGTGCGCCTTTGCCTTTGCCTTTGCCACTGCCACTGCCTTTGTCCGGCAACCGACTGGAAAAGAAGTACCAGTTAAATTAAATGAGAAACGCTTTAGTTATTGTTGTTGGCGCTTGCATTGTTGTTGTTGTTGTTGCTGCTGCTGCCCTAGCACTGATTGAAATCCCCCAAAAGCAAACACAGACGACCCACGTTCGCCGCCCATCACCCATCACAATCCAGCCCCAACTTGGGCGCCCGCGCATTCTGATGACAATGCGCAAAAATCATCACAATGTTGTGTGTATATTTTTAATTAAAAAAGAAGCACAAATAAAAAAAAAAAAAAAAATATCAGGCCCCACGACGCCAGGCGCCAACATAAATATTTGTTTCATTTATTCAACTTAATAGGCAAGCGCGCCGCATCTCGTATTAAAAGGAAAAAAAAAAAAATGATTTCAAAAAAGTTAAACAAGCGAGTTAAAATGTTGGCCTAAAAACAATGAAGGTCAATGCGCCGCCTCTGAGGCAACTGTGCGCTTAATTATAACATCAACAGCTATAAAATCAATAACTGCTTTACGCCAGAGCTCAAAGGTAATCTGCAAATTGGCAACGAGCACTCGAAAATGTTCTCATCATTTTCTACTTCATCAGACACATCAGAGCCCCAGAGCTTGTGAATCGATTTCAGTTATGCAATATGCGAGCTGCAACGGCTAACAAAAGCCACTAGTCCGAAATGTGAAAGAATTTGCAGCAAACGGCTGTCATGGATGCCAGTTATTCGATTTTTCCATATGAAGAAAAAGGACAAAAAACTAAATCAAAAAATTGAATGAGTCTACCGAATCGAAGGCCAATGCCAATGGCTCGAGCTTAGCTACGGCTTTGCTAAAGTGCGAACATCAAATACATATGGGAATTGCACGAGTTTATTGTAATTTATTGCCCGAAATGCATTGTGAAATGAACTGAAATGGAATTGTGTTGGCCACAAAAGCAACTTTCATATATCCGTACATTGTGGCCAAAGTTGTCTGCTGAGCAACATTTTAATTTAACAGTAAATCAATTTAATTTTAATTAGTACAATCAATGTCACAATCGATGTGGTCGGGTTCACAGTGACTGCAAATCGGAAATCTTCAGGGACAGCAACTCAAAGTAGAATAAAAAGTAAATAAAATTGTATAGCAGAAGTATGTGAAAGTAGCAGAGCATAAAAATACCCTGTACCAATTGAAGTTGAGGGTAATATTATAGCATGAACTTCATTCAGTTATAAATGCATATATATTCTAAATAAAGATAAACATATGAATACATAAAGAGCATATATAATATAGAAATAAATCTATATCAAAAATGGAACTCAATTTTGTACAGGGTATTATACATATTTATATAAAATAGTGCATCTCCGGCTTGGGTCAGACCTTTGATTTTCCATTGAAGTTTTTGTGAAATTTCATCATGCGATTTGATTTGAAATCAAATTTGCGTATAATCCGATAGAAATGCTATTAAGCGTTGCTCTACACGTGTGTGGCATGCGGCGTGCGGCATGTGGCATGACAAATGACAAACTAGAGCATGCAAATATGTCTTTAGCTTTGATCACAAATAGCAAATGAAGTGCGACGGGATTAGCTAAAGTAAATGGAAAACTCTGCCATATATTGGCCCAGTTTGGGGCGGCACGAACTGGGCTAAAACTTGGCGGTTTTTCAGTTGAATTGGAATTGGCGCTCGACTCATCCCCATGGCACTTGTCATTTGTCGTGCAATTAATTATGCTCAAGTGTTAATTATTTTCCCATTTTGCTTTCACCCTAATTACATCTTCCGGCTGCGCCATGGCCTGGACAGCGTATAGCAACATTTCCTTTTTGGCATGCTTGGCTCCCATGATAATTTCGTCTGCCAAGCACATTTCCGTATCCGGCAGCTACTGTTTCTTCTTCGGCTGCCGCTGCCGCAGCTACTGCTTTTGCTTCCACTTCTATTCGAGGATTTTGAAATGCAGAGCGTCGAGCAGGCGCCCGAATGAGTGAAACGAATGCGTTGAATGCTAATTTGCAGCTGTATTCCCGCTCCTGCTCTGATTGAGCAACTTTTTGCGGTCTACCATAATCCAAGCTCAACTCTCAGACTCACACACACACACTCAGAGAGATAGACACACTTTACAATCTAACCATAATGATATAAGGGCAGCCCGCTTGTATTCTTCACCCGAATTTTGATTATTTGCTGCCAGCAGCAGGCAGCAGGCAGCAGTCCGTTCAACTATTCAACTGTATATCCAACATGTTGGACCCCTCGACTACAAATTGTGTTGCTGCTGCAACATTTCAGTTTCATCCACAATTGTTTTGGGGATTGCAGCTGCATGGCGTTCCATGGCGCATGGCTGGCGTCTCAGTTGAAGTTTTGGCCTGGCCGACAGACACTTGACACTTGACAGCAAACTGAATGATGAAAAGTTTTCAACGTTGTTGACGACCACCACGTCGGGGACAAGTTTCTCCCAGTTAGTAATTAAAAATTTACGTCATTTACCTGCAAGTAGAAGAGAAGATAAGAAACTTTTTTAATACAAAACTTACTCAAACCAAAAATTCGTTGAATAAAAAAAACACTGTTCGTAACTTAAGTTAAGCCAATAGCACAACAACAACAGTAAACACCATCTACTGCTTCTAAGCCACAACAAAAGCTATCAAAAAGTACAATATAGAAAGATAGCAGCAATATCCAAAGACTGCAACACACTTTGCCAACTGCAATCACAATTTGTGCGTCGATTTGGCTTCTCTCTTCACGCAACTACTCACAACTTTTTCTCAACTCTCAAGTCAGCCCGACTCGACTCGACTCAACTCAACTCAACTGAAGTGAGCTGCTTGGTGTCTGAGTGTCGAATACGTGGGCGTATATAATTTCTCATTAATTTGTGCAACGTCTGCGCACACACAATGTAAGTGCCACAAAATGTCGCCTTAATATATGCTAAACATAATTTTATTGCACTACGGGCCACAGCATGCGCAACAAAATGGCTGCCTTTCCATTAAAATACAATTAAATTGTTGAAATTGTCGCAGCAGGTGTAGAGGCATTCAGCCAGCGAGCCAACGATCCAGCGATAATTTATGAACAAACTTTTTGACAGCAACTTCGACTGGCTGTGCGAAATCTAATGAGTTACAAAAGGATTAAAGCACCAAATCTGAAATAGGAAAGGTAACTTTACCGCCTCTCTGGCTAAATAATTATGAGTTAAGGCAGCAAATGCCACAGTGAAACGTTTAAGAATGTTTCGTACAGTGGTATTTAATTGGAAATGCTAACACAGGGACTCTGCAGGTGCATTGTACATTCAGGTGTCAAATAAAGTTGCATCAATAGATGGCTAAATATATAGCAAAGTAAAGAGAAACTCTTAAGAATGCTGCACGAAAAGACATTCAACACAAATACACTTTTGAGGGAATGCTAAAGAGAGAGTGTGTGAGAGAGCTGCATTTAACATGCAGGTAAGTGCACCTGTAGCAATGCACCTGCACAATGAAAAACGATAAGCTATATGCTCTACACAGTTTTATATTTACCCTTTATTTTCCAGAAGAGAACATTGCACAAAGCACAATATAAAACTTAATTAGACTGTTCTAGGTATAGCAAAAAGTTTCTGATTAAGTTTAATAGACGTTTATTAGCCATAAGTGGAAAATGAGAAATGATAAACGTCAGGCGAGTCAGTCAAGAGCTTTTAATGCATACGCTTCTATTGCCAGAGACAAAATCTCATAGCTCTTAGGTAACTCTTTAATGGCTAAATAGAAAATCGGCTTAACTGCCGCAGCTTAAGCGATGCGTTCATTTTCCAGTTCAATTGGACAAAGTAACAACAAGTGAGGCATGAAGTGGCACAGCTCGCTATCTCTTGTTGCCTCTCTCTCTCCCTCTCCCACTGTCCTTTATATATGTGTGTTTGAGTGTCAAAGTCTATTTGAAGTACATTAGTCACGCTTGTACACACCTACACACACACACACACGCACACGTAACCACAGAGCAACTAGCACTGACCAGCTTATTGAGTTTGCAATTTGGTACCAAGCTAAACTATGAAATTCCTTTCATTTTCTATCGTTAGCTCCAGACTTGAACCCACGTAACCAGCGGCAGCACCAGCAGCGCTCCTGTGATTTATCAACTTCTTAATGAACAAAAGAATTATCGATTGGCATGGCATGAAAAATGGCCAAGGGGCAGCCCGCCCCATTCAGTTGTATGAAAGTTCACCTTGCGCACAATGGGGCGTATGGGCAATGTCTGCTTATTGCCACAGCGACGCGCATTTATTTTGATATACGGCCATGCAGATATACATTAAAATTACCCCTGGTTACACTCTGGTTACTTTATGCGTAAACGCACATATGCCATCAACTTTTGGCATTTTGTTTATATACAATTTGGGGCTTTTAAAATGACAATGAAGCCCGGCAATAAAAGAATAACGCGAGTATGTTGGGCGCCTGGCATTGTAGGCGTTTTTGTTGTGCAATTTGAAAGCTTTAAACTTAATGTTTTTGCTTTGTTTATAACTGTGTGAGAGTATGACTTGATATATTTATTAATATTTGACCAACTTGTGGCATGTTTAATTTAAAAGCAATCTGCTCTTTGGTTTTCCATTGCACATTTGCTGCCTCTTCGTTCCCCATCTCGATTTTGTTTCGAGTATTTTTTCTGTTACTCGTTGAACTTTTGTGAGTCATTTCATAAACCTCTTACCGCAATGACATGTTCATAATTAAATGTTAAAAATGTATTTAACATTCAGCTCTAGCTAGATGGAAGCGTCAAGCGCAGGCATGCAACAAATGACAAAGCACTTCTCATGCTTTCGGTGGCCAACGTTGGCAACTCGCAAAATGCAACTGACGCAAGTAAATCGGAATAGAAACTGCCGGACAAAAACTGGCATTAAATTTTATTTCCTAGCTGCAAGTTGTGATTGCAAAAGAAATGGCAAAAAAAAAAAAAAAAAAAAAAAAAGAGTGAGAGAAGAACAAGTAGCAGAGTTCTTGCAACAGCAGTTAGCGGGTGCAACTGCAATGGCAGCTTCTGCGGCACACATCTATCACATTTATGTGCATTTTTGTGGCACTCGCGTTGGCAATTGACCCCGATTTTTTATTTTTATTTTATTTTTTATTTTTTTGTGGCTTTTGCCAGACTTTGGTTTGCTTCAGAACTATGCGTCTGCCTCAAATGGCTTTACACTTTCATTATGTCTTATTGTTTGCTCAAGCGCTGCACAAAATGGCTGCATGAAAGCCACTTGCACTTACAGCATTTGCTAAAAACACGCCAGCTCAAATAGGAACAAGTTGGAGCCCCTATCCAACCACTAAAGTGAACTGGGAAATACCCTACAGACAACGCAACCGAAGAGAGAGAGACAGAGAGAGAGAGAGAGAGAGAGAGAGAGAGAGAGAGAGAGAGAGAGAGAGAGAGAGAGAGTTTCATGGCATTAGCTTTTAAAATCTTTATAGCTAGAAGCTGATCTAGTCGAGCCCATACTCATATCAAATCTTTGTCTCTCTCGCTCTTTGTTTGTTACAGTACAGTACAACTCCAGCCTTTTGCTAATGATTGAATATAACTATAATTAATTAAATACAAAATTATATTTATGACACAAATTTGATCAGTACATTTCGCCCATAATTGAAAGATTATTAATAAATACACTTGCTAATTTTTATAAATGTTTAAGTTTGTATATATACTACTACTACACTATACATTAAACAAGTAAGGAAGCTCTAGTCGAGACTGCTCGACTAGGAGATACCCTGATCCCTACAAAGAGCTGATATTCACGCACGCATAAGCACGCGCTCTGCTAACTGCGCAGTAAGCAGCGACTGCGCTTGGGTTGCGCTGCAGTCTGGGCAATACTATGAGAATTTTGTTGCTGAATAATTTCTCCTGTAATAGGACTATCTTCATGAAACTTTCAGAATGTGATCACAATGTGCAAATGTGTGTACATTCCAAAGCACAAGTCTCTAGTACTTAAAATAGGTTTTTTGCAAATTGGGGGCGAAGGGGGCGTGGTATCCAAAATCTGTAAATGACAAAATCTGCGTATTGATCAGATGTATATACACACCAAATCTGAAGTCTCCAGGTCTAAAAGTATTGAAATTACGGTGAATAAACAAAATCAATTTATCGATTATTCGCGATAAAAAAGTAATCGGACGAGTTATCGAAAAAAAAGATAAACTTGTACTGCGTATGGTATACATGAGTATGCATACAAAATTTGAAGTCTCTAGCTCTTATATCTTCTGAGATCTAGGCGTTCATACGGACGGACGGACGGACGGACGGACGGACGGACGGACAGACGGACAGGGCTAAATCGACTCAGCTCGTCGCCCTGATCAAGAATATATATACTTTATGGGGTCTGCCACGCCTCCTTCTGCCTGTTACATACTTTTCACAAAACCATTATACCCTGATTTCCCATTTTTAATGGGATCAGGGTATAAAAATAAACTGAAGATTATATAAATCATACTCCTATCTGAAATATTTCATATAATATGCAGGCAGACAGTTAAATGTGGCTTAGCAAAACTGCTGCAAAGTTGTTCGCTGGAAATCGGCAATGTAAGACAGCTTATAAAATACCAGTTATGGGATATGATAGAGAGAAAGTTAGAAGAAAAAAATCGTACGCGCAGTCTATGTGTGTGTGTGTGCCTATAAAAGTCAATGTATGTGCGCGTGTGTATGTGCGAGCTTAGGTGGATGGCAGCCTGTGGCTGTGGCAACCATAGAGCTGCTGTTGCTGCCACTGCTAATGCCGCTGTTGCTGCCGGAGCTGTCACACGCTGCTGAAGCTGGTTGGTCATTTGAAAGGGCTTAACATAATGCACACAGCCATTGAATGTCCTTCAAGCTGAAACATGTGCGACATGCGGCCAAACCGAGTGACATACACAAACAGTCAGCACACACACATACAATTACACGCAGACACACTTCACTAACCCAACAGCACCACCCACCCACTCTCCGTATTTGCCAGTATTTTTATTGTTCTTTTACTTCGCACTTTCGCTTTGTTTTTCCGCAGAGCAAAAATAAAAATCAAAATCAAACTTAAAGCATTTCAAGTATATAAAATTGAGATTTAAACGGAATTGAAAATTTGCAGCAAAATTTAGCTTCAACTAAATTGAATTCCATTTTAGTAAGCTTATAATTTTAGAATCTCGTTCAACCTTATGCAACTCTATTAAATCAAAATATAAATATTTGCATAAATATTTTACACTGCAGCTTCAGCCAGCCATCTAATTTGAATTATTGTCGTAAATCATGGAAATTTATATTTACAAATATTTTTTGTGCTCTTGTTTTCATTCAAGCGCTCCTTTTTACGTGCATTTCTTTGTGAGCATTCAAATTGATTTATGCTGTTAGCCCGAAAATAAAATAACGTAAAACAACGGAAATATTTCGGGCGCATTTTTACAAAAGTTATTTTTTACTGCAGCTCGCGGCTGTGCGATTCGCTAGCTAATGTTGCACATGCAACAGCAGAATGCGCATGTTGCAATCAAATTTATCATGCTGCAGCATAACTTTGAACACAAACCAAAAGCCAACTCAAGGCTGCGCGGGTGAATCGAGATACTCGGAGATATAAAATCAAAGAACACGAAATACGTGCACGGAAAACGTATTAATATTTAAGTTGGACCATCAATTATAGATTTAGTTATAGTAGAACTAGACATTTTAATGAAAAATTTGATGCATGCTGAATTTAAATTTGGAATAGAATTAAAATGGATTTCTTAATACCAAATGAAGACTATATAAAAATGAGTTTTTTAAACTAAATATTGGAACTTCATATGCATACAAATTAAAATTCTAGCACATGTTAAATTTTTAATAATAATCATGAAATCTTAAACAACCCAACAGCAACTGCAAGTGTCTATCTTATCAATAATGAACGTTTCAACTGGTAGTTGCTCTACACGCAGCCAAGGCGCACTTGTTTAGTGGCAAGCAGAAAGAACTTTGCAACACCTACATGAATAAGTAAAAGATTTTGTAGGGCTGCTTTTAGCAATTCTCCGGATGTCTAGGTCTAAGACTTTTGCTTGTGTGCCCTGAAACAATTTGTCATGTTATTGTTGAAATTATTGTTGTCTACTTCATTGTTTGACTTCTGTCTGCTCCTGCCCCTGCCTCGGCCACTGCCACTGCCACTGCCGCAGCCGGCGCGAGACTACAGCAGGCACAACTTGTCGCAGTCTTTCGCCCGTCCGTTGTTGCCCCCAAGCAAAATGTTGTTTAAGGGTTTACGTTTTTAATTATAAATGCCTCACAGTGTTCTACCGAGCCGACTGCCTTTTTGTCTGTCCGCTCTGTCAGTTTGTCGGGCTCTAAGTTTCTCGCTTTGTAAGTTTTGTTGCATAAGCATTTTCTTAAAAGTAAATTGCCTTTTAGTGCCGCCTTTTTCACAGTTCCCTTACTGCGAGAGTATTAGGTCTTTCTTTTGAAACAGGATATACATGCAAAGTATAATTTAATTTTTTTTTTTAAAGAATATGGTCAAACATGAATGGGTGATACAAAATAAAGCCAACAATTTGTGTTTCTAAATTAGGTAAACATTTTCAGTGTAAAGTAGAAATACTGAATGTTGATTAAAGAGAATTCTTCATTGGCAACTTTAAAATAGAATACATTTCTAAAGAAATTCATATTCAGACTGCGATCTTAGGTTAATTCTGAACCCAAGCAACTTTTGTCCTCTCTTTTACATAATACAACTCTTAAGTGTATTCGTTCTTCGAATATGTCAGCCCACCTGCTATTATTTGGGTTTATTCCTAAACTCAGTCAGTTTATTAGCCACGTCGTGCGTACAATTTTATAAAACCCTTCGTCAGTGAGTCCTCCTAACTGCAGCAGTAGCAGTAACAGCAGCAGCAGCAGCAGCAGCAGCAGCAGCAGCAGGTAAACTGAAAAGCCTTCTAAGCCGCTTTTCGCAGACCCGAGCATTTGGCTTTCTGCTTTGCTCGACTCTGCCTCTTCACTGACTTATTCCTTCTGCTTTCTTTCATTCGCTTTTATGTCGTATTTTGTGTTAAAGCTCTGCTTTGCATTACAAAGTATTCGTCCTGTCCTCCATTTTAAAATCCTTTCACTAACAACAAAAAGTTGTCGCATAATTGACAATTGGCTAAACGTGCAGCCGCCCAACTGAGTGACCCTTCCTTTTTTTTTTTTTTGAAATTTGTTGGCAATTGTTTTATAATTTAAATATTTACCAATATGTTTTTTGTATATCTCGAGATCGGGCTGCTACGTGCGTGGCACTTCAAATGAACCGCCAGCCGGGCTAGCAGACAGACAAGAGGCACACAGACAGGCAGTTCAATGCACGTAGCCCATTATAGGGTCAGGTACTTGTATTGTTGAATGGTTCATTGTCTTTACATTTCGATTAGCTTCATGCCACATGCGCAGTTAGCAACTGCGCAAACTCTACAGACCACTCGAAAATATGTCAAAGTAAATTCTGACATTGTCAAATACCCTAAAGTGTTTAAAGTAAGTATAAGGGGTTGTTTTATGACATATTTGACAAAAATTTATTTAAACTGAATATTATAATAAAAACTTAATGGAAATAAATGTCATTTTAATTTTAATTAAAATTAAATTTAATTTGTTTTTTTGCCCTGTCTCTTTACAGAGTATTTCCCAGTAAGGCGTATTATATTAAAATTTATGAAATGTTGCTACTGGCGACAGCATCAGCAGCTCGTCAGCGTGCCTTGACAAATATGCCACATGACAGCTGCCAACATGGCGTATGCTTAATATTGCATGTCGCCGTAAAAAATATAAAAAATAAAACCTAACAGCATTAAAATGAATGCAATATTTTTAAATTTAAGCAAATATTAAAATGAGAGAGAAAAGCTTCAATTTTCAAGAGATTCAACTGTCACAACTTCCATTGTTATTTGACAACAGCTTAACACGGTTTGTTCTGTTTAGTAGCTCTTTGTAAAGTTACAAAGCTACAGCTACAGGTATAATTCGATGCATTATAGCACAAACACACACACACGCATATATGTACATCTATATATACATATATGAGGATACAATACACAATTAATTTTTAAAGTTTCGTTCACTTGTACAGCAAATACTATTGTTGTTGTTGCTGTTGCTTTTGTTGTAGACTAACTTTATTATTTTGCAGACTGCCTGTTACATTTGCTCCAAAAATGTTTCAATTATATAAAAAGCTTTTAGGCTGATTTACATGCTGTCCCCCAAACCAAACCAAAACAGACCAGACCATTCCACTCCACTCGACTCAGCACGTCTCCCCCGCCATGCCGTGCCGCCCTCGCTTACTGGCAATTGTTCTTGAAAGGAAATCAGAAACTTCTTTGCAAAAACAATTCAATTTGTGAAACAAAGGGCATACGCACGAGTAAAAATAAAAATAAAAGAGGAAATGAAATGAGTTGAGAGAGAAAAAAAGACACAAGATTTGAGAAATTCTATTTTCTACATTTCTTCAGTTGTTGCTACTGTTTTTGTTGTCGCTGTTCTCGTTGTGTGGCAAGGTAGAAAAAGCAGCTGTAACTGCAACTTCAAGCGGAAATGGAAAATGGAAAAGATCTGTTGCTACTACTTTTGTTTTTTCTTGTTTTTTCCAGTTTATATTGCAATCCAACAGGCTACAAATGTCCATGTAGGTAGTTTATGAAGTGTAGAGCAGAACAAAGCAGAAAACAGTTAGAGATAGACAGAGGGAGTGACAGACAGAGAGAGAGAGTGACAGACAGAGAGAGAGAGAGAGTGGCAGCATTGTAAGCCATTGGATATTGTGTTAGGCCGCCTTTTTCTTTTGGCCATGTTCAAGCTGACGACTGCATCGGTTGCTTCTTTTTGCATACGGCCTAATGAAATCACTAGTTCTTTTTTGTTGTTCCTAATTGAAATGGCAACAGATTTTCCTGGCCAAAGCGATTGAATCAGAAGCAAGCTGGAGAATTTTCCATTTTTGCTCTTTACTACTATTTGTAAGAGAGAGTTTTTACGTCTAGCTGTTAGTTTCTGATCTTTTGCGCTGCCTAAAAAAAGACTTCTTTGCTTGCCTAAATTGTACTTTTCTCTTCAGTTAGAGCTACTAACTATGTCAATCCTTTGAAGGGTATAAGAACTAAGTAACTGAGCCCGAGCAGCTCAACTCGACAGCCAAACTATATTGTTATGTGTCTATACTCCGTTATATGCAGCATTCATTTTAGCCACATTGAACTTATATCATGCTGCAATTATCTTTACACAAAATCCAATTTGCGGCCCAAATTGTACCTCGTATGAATATCTCTGCTGTATCTCACAATATCGAATTCTCATTAACAACAAAATGAATCAGCGGCAACTCGAATCATGTTGCTTGCTGTAATACGCTTTAATAGCGCTATAATGGCTTTTGGATGTAAAGCTTAGTCAGTTAACCATTATTTTCTAGTTGGGGATTATTTTCTAGTAGCATGAAGTTCGCTAAAAACTCACTACTAAAAAAAAAGTTAAAGTTTTTAATTGCGCTGGCTGGCAAAAAGCTACAAATTTGACTAGAGATGAGGCGCCCGGTCAGCTGGCAATCAGAGAGCAGCAACGCATGAAATACCACGGGCGATGGTAATTTGCATGATTCACACACACTCGCATACACACACACACATAGCGATTGCAATTAACATTGCAACTGATACTTACACACACACACACACACAATATTGAAGTGCAGCAAACATTAAAAATCCATTTGATTTTTTACATTTTTAAAATCCAAAAGAAATATTTACATTATTTTTAAGGCTGATTGTTAAATGCCCTTTAAATAATTATATTATTATTAATTATTAAAATTTACATTAAGCTTTTATTTTGTAGTTTTTATAGTCTAAACTGTTAATGATATTAAACATATTTTTCTGCTTAAATAATTTAAATAGTATTTATAAATTTAATTTACTCTTTTTTAGTTTTTAATTCTTCCACAGATCAAATCATTTGTTTTTATATATAAATATAATTTGCTAATTTTCTCTCGCTTTCATAAACTAATACGTTTCACTATTTAACATTTTCCAGGGCATACAAAATTTACATAATTACTTTTGACAACATTCCTGCATTTGACTTGACAGCACAAACACAAACGCAACAAATCATTCGCATGCGTATGTCAATCTGTGTATTCATGTGTGGGTGTGCTGGCTGCGTGTGCTGTTTAACTAATCGAATCAACGCATTTAGCACCGCTTGCAATTAACAACAAATCGATTTTAAATTGCTGTCAATTTGAATCTGTCACCCTACATGATAATGTGACCCGAGTCAGAGGACACCCGGCCATTTTATGAGAGTAAATTTGTTGTCGAATTTGATTGTTGCACCTTGCTGATGCACACTCAAATTCGAATTCAAATTTAAATTTGTGAACAATTTGACTCTATCAATTCACTCGTCCGCTTCCTCTCTCTCTAGCTATCTATCTGTCTCTTGCTTTCTACTAGACGAGAAAGTGCCAAGAGCAATTTATAATTGTCAGCTATGCGAATGCAATTAGCTATTTGAGTATCTCTACAAATGGTCAATTACGAGTTAGCCTAGGCCAACACTGCAGCAGCAGGCAAAAACTTCACGTAAGGACTTTTGGCAAATTACAAAATTAGCTGCTGTCAAGCAAAGTCTTACACATGTACTACAATAGATAGATACTGGAGCAGTATACGACTTGGTTTTGTGTTAATAATGGAAGCAATATATATATATATATATATATATATATGGCAACGATGCAGCTGAAAATGTGTTTGGCCTTATAATAGCAGCGAGATCATTTTAAGGCATATGAATTACCTAATTTTGTATATTAATATTAAGTTTGCATATGATTATTAAAAAAAAATACAATTGATTAAACATGAATGAACTATTAATGAACTTAGCTATACTAATAGATAAATCACACTCAAAGTAAACCAAATTAAGCCTGGCCACATCTATTCTCATTAAATATTTTCTATTACTATAACAAATTTAATTTAGATTTTTTAAATAATTTATGAAACGCTTTCCTATTTCTTACATCCAAATATAATTCCTAGTCTATTATTTGTTTTCCAAAAACAACTTTCCTAAGACGATTATAACAATTTGACGAAACTAATTATAGCTACTTTTCTTTAGCCTTTGTCCGTGAACAAAGCGCACGCAATTCTTAGAAGTCATATTAAATGGAAAGAAATAACAATCATATTTATTGATAATTAGTACTTTGGCAGCCCTTGTGTATTTTTGGAATAACGATTTAATGAGTTGCAAATGGGCACAAAGGCAATTTGCCATTCGAAATAGCTAAGTAAATCAAGCATGGCAAAATATGCGCAGTAATCGCATTAGCGTGTGTGTGTGTGTATTTGACTCTGTATGTGTGTTTAATTAGAAGCTCAAAGAGCCATAGTAACCAGAAATGGATATGAACAAATATTTGCATATTTTAGAGTGCGCCCATCAAAAACATTTGTGCGGGCGTCTAATGGATTGCGGGGGCAATGATCTGATAGTTACGGCATTGGGTAGCTCCGAATGTGGAGCGACTCTGGCAACAATGCAGGCTGGCCGATAAACTGCGACACATGTTAACAAAGTTAACAATTGCAGCTCGCACTGTATCGTCAGTTGTGGCAACAAAAGGCAGAAATCGTTACAAACTGCAACTAACCAAACAAAGCGGAAACTCAGCGAGCGGCCATTTTTGTTATCGCACGCCATTTGCACTGGCTGCGAAATGTGGCAACTGCCAAATGCGGCTCAAATGCGTGCTACTGTGGTTATGTGTTTGTAGGCGTATATGAGTGTGTGTGTTTGTTTGTGTATTTTCAACCAACGGAAGTGATACATTTTGATATTTACATTTGGAAAACTAAAAAAAAAAAAGGGAGGAACAACAACAGCCAAAACGGAAACGGAAACAGACAACGCGCTGCATACAGCAAACAACAACAGCAACAAAAAGACGCACATCAGTTTCGACAAGCAAATTAAAAATGGCGGCTGTTGCATGTTACATGTGCCTGCCACAAACGGCCGGCATCCACCCCCATTCTAGCTGTTCGTAATGCTCTCTCACATGTGACGGTCGCATTTTTGGATTTCGGTTTTGACTTTTGACAAAACGCAGCTGCTAAACAGTCAAATAGTTATACACACACACATATATACACATACAAACAGGATACACACACATAGCGCTGCCAGTTTGCAAGACATTTGCGGCAGCTGACACGTACGCGCTGAACTCGTCTTTGCCTTCAGTTTACGACATGAAGAAAAACACACAGAAGACACACTCAACACATGCGCACACGCACACACACACACACACACACACACAGTCCCACACAAACTTACACATACACACGCAAGTGCCAATATTGAAACTTACGTGCCATGGTTTTATGTCAAATATTTTGTTGTTCTTCTCGCAGTGTTCGTGCTGCGTGATTTTGTGGCGAACGCGCTGCGAGAAACATTTATCAATCCGCAAAGTTGAGCTGCAAATACAGCAGCTAAAAGTTTTCAACAATCGCTGTTCACTTTTAAGCAATTGCATTACACTCAACTTGGGGATATTCTTGAGAAGTTTAATAAAAAGATTTCATTTAAAGTCATGCAGCAGATAGATATGAGAGACAGGGAGAGCGGGAGGAGGGGAAAATTTAAACAGTTAAATTTAAGGCAGTCTAAATGAGAATTTGGCTAATTAGAGTTAAAGAGCGGTTCTATATTTCTGTTCCCGAGTGTATATAAAACACTGGCTCTAAGCAGTAATGCGATTTCTTGCCATTCCACGCCAATAATTATAGAATATTAAAATATTTTCTAAATGGTTTAAGGATTCCCATTTCTATTGCCTAAATGCTTAAAATTAGTTGAAGTGTCAAAGTATCATTTGTAGTTGCAATGAAAACAATATGAAAATTTATAACAATTTAAATACGTATTGTTCACATGCTTTCAGCATTGGCTTCACTTTGCGGCACGAATCCCTAAGTGGCCAAAGTTGGCAAACTAAATTTGAACAAATATATATAAATATTTATGCGAGAGCAGAAAACGCAAAAGCTCTGAACTTTGTAAAAATTAGATGTGCAAACTATTGAATTATAAAAATATATATTATGAATTTGTTTTTCTGCAGCAGGGATCAAATGGTTATACTGAAAACTGCAAAATATTTTATTTCTCACAGTTCAACTGTAAGCAAACGAAGAATATAAATATTACATTCTCTGAACAGCACAAAAATCCGGAATAGAATAGATTAGAAGAAGCACGGACAGAAGGTAAATTGACTCACAGGCATAAGGATGAAAGAGCCGGAAGACAATTAGCTACATTTAATAAATAAAATAAATAAACGATTTATTTTCATTAACATAATAGTTGCTCGATACAAAAAAAAAAATTGTCAGCTGCAATAAGTTAAAAACCCCTTATAAAAAAACTTTCACACAACTATTGATGCAACATATTTCATGTGTAAAATCTTTAGCTTAACATTCTGTCAAGTTGATTTGCTTTCAGCATAAAATATATCAAATTTATGTGTACAAACTTAATTCATGCGCATTTTATTTATTATAATAGTAAAAAAGTGCAGCATGTTTGTGAAATTTCAATTTAATTACATTTTATTTATGTTTGTTTTTATTTTATGTATTTATTATGATTGCAATTGTTTTTGGGCTGCAAATTAAGAGCGACATGCAGCGCTGCAGTGACGCAGCTGCATCGGATACTACATGAAAATGGAAAGAATATTTCAATTGAAAAACAAAATAATAATCAAATGCAGCAGTTTAAATATGTGCGATATAATATTATTTTAAATCACAGTGCTGCTGCTGCTGCTAGTGCTTTATATATAATTTATTTTTTCATTTGCTGCAAGCGCACAAAAATATGCTACAAAAAATTTGCGAACCCGCGCAAACATTGCGGCTGCCTTTGTGTGTGTGCGTGCGTGTGTGTTTGACATGCAAACCGAAAGCCTCGAGTGCTTGTGGCCTGTCGAAAGTGCAAAATTATGTGACACTGACAGCTGCAGCAACTGCCGCCCGAGTCTGCAGCAGCGTTTCGAGTGTGTTGTGCGTTGCCATTTAAGCCAAGTGCCACTCGCCATTTACAACAGCCAACAGCGGCACAACAAATTTCATTTTAATGAGCGCTCATTGGCATTGGCTTAACAACAACAACAGCAACACCAACAACAACAATAACAACAACAACAACGCCAGCAATCACCACAAGAGCCACAGCCTCAGTCATTAATAGCGCACAATTAAATCCACAATAATTCACGTGCCAAAGCATTTAAACATTCATTATATGCCCAACAGGCAGGCACGCCTCCATTGTAGGCAGCAACGGCAGCCAAATTGGCCATGTGTAGACCATGACAAGGTATTCGGCCATGTTGGATTTGCATTTTTGACATACGAGCTAGAGACAACAACAACAGGAGGCGGCTTAAGAGATATAGACACGGCGAAGGGCAAGAGATTTATGCGCTCAGCAAAAGCATTTAACACTTGCGGCAATTGAGGCATGCAGCAGCTGCAGCCGCATCTCAACTCATCACACGAATCTGCTTCCGGTTGATCAACTATTGATTCTCAATTATGGCTGCTCCAACTACTGTTGCTGCTGCTACTGCCACAGTTGCTGTTGCAAGGCCAAGTGGCCAAGGCAAATCAAAAGCAATTGAACCGTTGTCCAGAGGGTGCTTACAACCGCATGGCATGGGGCCAGCTGCTCCTGCTGATTGCAACCGCAAATTGCAAATGTTGGCAATTGTATTAGTAGTGTCTATACGCTGTAGTAGATGTGGGAAAGGGTAACTACATTAGTGCAGTGGTAAGAGAGGGACATATATATTTTCATTGTAATGCCAAAAGTTTATAGTTTAATTTTAAAATTTAGAAATATTTTCCTATAATATATTATTCTCTTTTAAAGTTCACATTTCTTTATGTATTTCATTTATAATTACAATTTCTTGGCCAACTTATAAGCAATAATAAAAAATCACAACCGTGGAGTTCAAGTCTCTGCAAAATATTTCAGTTTCCACACGAGCGCAAGTGAAAACCCTTTTTGCTTTAGCTAAACACAGAAAATGTAATCAAAACATTAATTTATAATAAAGCCCGCAGGCAGCAAAGGAATAAGAAAATAAAATAAGGAAAGCAAGAGAAATCAATGATTATATTTCAACCAGCTTTGGCCACTTCGAGCTCACTTTACAGGATATTTTTCAGTTCATTTTGGTTGCACTTGTGGATTATGAAACGAGCCAAAGCTGACACATTTGCGGCTTGCTCTTGTCTGCGTGCAAATGGCGCTTTGATGCATTGCCGAATAAACTAATTGTAAAAGATATTTAATTATTTTGAAACAAAACTTTGAAACCAGATAATGGTCAGCCAACTGACGATGGCTAGCCGAACTCAATGTTGCCAGAAAAAAAAACTTGATATTTAATTAAAAAGTTTAAAGCATGCATTTGCACGCTAAAGCAAGCACAAAATAACTGCAATAACTGCACTCACATAGCTACAGCAACAGCAACAACAGCAATAAGGAACAAACAAACAAACATATTTCATAATAATTCTGTGTGTGTTAATTAAAAGTTAGATTCAAGCAACAAATTCCAGCTAACTGAGCTAAAAACATATTTTACTGGCTCAACATACAAATTAGCTTGTTGAAATGGATGAAATTGTTGCCCCAAGATTTAACTAAATATCTAAATTCTATCTAATCTATTGCTGCTTGAAGCCAAAAATTTGAAATTCTGGGTATTATAAGTATGCGGCTTGACGGGCAATTCTTGAATTGAAATTCATAGCTGCTGGAAATGAATTAAGAGTGAATCAAGTCATAGTGAATCGTAGTAGATTCGACTGGAATGCTCTATATTTGATTATTATTTTTATATTTTATCTTAATTTGTAAATAGGAATTAAATATTGTTCAAAATATGTATTTAACTGAGTATTTCAATTTTAGTGCTAGCTCGGTTTATGAAATGGGTATATTAGACTGTGAGAAAGAAGGAGGCCACATGGTTTTGTTAAAGCTCATGTTGTCCAAGTAAATCAATTTACCAATTTATAACAAAGATATTGAGTGCACATCGGTATATCAATCAACCAACCACAAACATTGAGGATATTAAACACATATACATTTATTATATACTCACAAATAGATCAATCCTTTGCTTCCGGCTTTTCTTTGTATGTATATTCACTCGGAAATACACCAACATCCATTTACTAATAGCCTAACGTTATTAACTCTAAGCGAGCATCACACAGTCGGCAATACCCCACTGCAACATGCCAATTCCCCCTACTAAGTAACACAGACTCCCTTCAAGATTTTCATTAAAATACATCTCATTTCGCCTGTCACATGGCATTTGAATGACGCTCAGCATCAATCTCTCTTATGCCACTCTGCTTTAATTGGCAACCCATTAAGAGTTGGCCCCAAGGCTAAGAGCCAGTTGAGAACATAAGCATGCAAATAGCCCATGCTAAGCATATACTAAATATGCATATACACTATATGCATATGCAGATTCATTCAGGCTTTGTGTTTACTCTGCATCCAATCACAAGACCTACTTTGATGGCTGATGCTGCTGCTGCTGCCTCTGCTGCTGGCGTCGCATTGAATTATGCAACATGCTTGTAAATAGATGCAAATTATTGCAAAATAAATGCAATTTATTATTGTGTTTGATTCAATTGCGTTTAGTCATTTGCAACATGCTCATTTCGTAGCTGCCAGGATGGTGGCTGCTGCTGCTGTTGCTCCTGCGGGTCTATGGCTCTGGCTCTGGCTCTTGCTGGCTTCCTTTATCCTGTTACGCCCACTCGCCCACAATTTGCCTAGCGGTGTGACAACGTTAAGCAGCCGCAAAGAGCCGACGTTGATAGCTTTAGCCCCGTCGCCGCTGTTGCCCCCAACTCCAGCAGCAGCTGCTCCCCCCGGCAGCCCGCTCTGCCTTTACTCTGTCACCAATCAAGCTACCGCTGCCAAAGCCGACGCCGCACGCTTAAAATATATTTTTATAAAAAATTTCCGATCTGCTGCCGTCGCTGTTCTTGAGGCGTCGTGTGGCTATGTCTCGGTGAGTGGAAGAAGCTAGAGGGATTTGTTGTGCTCGCTGGCTGGCTGGCTGGCTGGGGCTAAATTTCCTTTGCACTTTTTACATTTTATGCTCAAAGCGACTTCTGGCTGCTACAGCGCCGCCTTCTTTTTGTTGTCGTCTCAGCTCAGCCATATAAAAAATGCAAATAATTTTTGCTAGCGCTTTACGCCAGAACGCGAACCAGAGCTCCGGATCCGGCTGTTCTTGTTGCCGTAACCAGGTCCATCCATGGGTTACTGGCTAACCTCCGGGCGCGTATGGGCAAAAGACGCTGCGCGTAAAGTCAAAACGTTTTAATATTTATGGCACATTATATGGCTTGTGGGCTTACTTCCGAGCACCAACGATACCCATTCCAAGCAACTGATGATATTCAGCATATATGTATGTACACAAAATATATGTACATACATATGTAGGTGTGTGTGTGCAAGTGTGTGTCTGGGCAATTTGGCAGCTCAGCTCTGCGTTTGATAAATGTATCTCATGCAAAAAACATTTCGTATCTCTTTTTTTTAGCCTACTTATTGTTGCCTTCGTTTTATGTTATGCTAAACGCAAGAAATCTTTAGGAAATCAAATAAAAATGTCATAAATATAATTGCATATTGCAGGCAATAAAACAAAAATCAAATAAAAATGAAAATATAAATATATGCAAGAGGAGGCACACGAGCTTTCGCATTTCCAAAGTGTTGAATTGTTGCACTTAAAAATCATCGAGAGTGAGAGAACGATAGAGAGATGGAGAGAAGTGAAAGTAGAACTCAGGCTGCTACAGATAGGAACTGCTTGGCAATATGATGAGCTCCTGCGTATTTTCTTTTTTTACGACTTCCGTTATATGCAGCGCAGTGTCATTAGCTGAAGCTGCTGCGGCAAGCAGCAGCACGCGTAAACTGCGGTTGTAGCAGCCACAGCACAACACATTTCTATACCCTGTAGACTATTAGTTTTGCTTTATAACCTTAAAAAGGCTTGAAAAAGGCTTAGAAGGTCGAGAACGTCAAAGGCATTAAAACTTCAGATTAAATCTGTGGGTTATTAATGTGCAAAGCAGATTTTAAGAGCTGTAAATCATCACAGCTATAAATGAAAGCTAATTTAGAACACTCTAGAGCTGAGCTGTGCTTGCGCTTAGAGCCTAGAACCTAGGCTGGCGAAACTATAGAACGATTGGAAAGAAATGCCAACTTATCAATCATAAAAGTTTAGTTATTTTTGGGAATTGTAATACAAAGTCTTGGCATTTCTTCGTGATCATAATAGAAACCTAGGCTGTAAGCTCTCATTAGAGTCTGAAATAAATAAAATTTCAACCTACAACTCTCGATGCCCACCTTAAACTACGCTTACAGGGTATCCTCAGTTCAGCTACTCTCACTGCCTGCCACACAACAAACTTAAAGCACTTCAAAGGAAGACAGAGCGGTCTGCGCACAGGGACACAGGCATCGCGCCACAGCAGTCTGAGGTGAATAAGTTGCAAAAAAAAAAAAGAAAGAAAATGTAAGGAAAAAAACATCTTAGTGCGATGGCTAAGTACCGTAATCAAAGTTTAATTACATGGCCATTGAGGCGATGGGGCATTAGGGGCGTTCGAGGGCGTGAAAGCAGTTGCCCTCGGCCAACCCATCTTTCATGCTCTTGCTCTCTCTCTCTCTCTCTCTCTCTCTTACTTTCCTCTCCCTCTCTCACTCTACTAGCAATTGCCTGGAATTTCGTGCTTTATCTTGGCTCTCTTTTGAGTAATTATGGGTTCAAAGTCTGTGCGAAACGCTCAACTGCTTAATTAGGCCCACAAGATTGAACAGATACATGCACATATATGTGTATAATATATAGTACATATATATAGGCATATATGCTTGATTTGGGTTTCTACTTAACTATAAGCATGGCTTTTTTATGTCCATTAAATTGAGTATTTGGTTTATTGATATACATATTTATTTATCTTTAGCCTGATGCACGCATTCCAAATAAACAAGTCATAAAATTAAATTGCAAAGCAATTTCTCGACAGCAGGAACAAGAAGAAGAACACGAAATTTACGTGTCATGCACATATGCAATAATGTTAACGTGGGTGTTTGTAGAGTGTGTGTGTCCTGTGAGTGTGTGTGTACGTGTCCTGTGTGTGTGTCAGCCATTGTGTGCAACGTAATTTGTGGCCTAGCCGCATGTTACACATTGCAAGCTGACAATTTCATTTAAATTGTAGACAAGAAATGCACACATTACGTTTGAAGGTTCAGTTTAATAGGGTGTCATCGACTACAGGGAAGACTTGACAACGCACTGCTAAATTGGTTTAGTTGCAAGAACATTGAAGTGATATATTGACTCACATAAATAATCTTTAATTTTTAGAAGCAAATATATATATATATATATATGTATATATATATATATATATATATATATATATATATTAATTAAAGATTTTAAATTTAAGTAGGCTTAAATAACGCAAATAATAGCATTTGCTTCGCACAAGAAATATAAACAATTGCAGCACAGTTAATAGATAGAAGTATAGAATATAAGCGCAGTAGATACCCTGTAACATGCATTCCGAAATGCACATTAATTATAAGCAATACTATAAGCCCTAATCTAATACCATCTCTCTCTATATTTATATATAAATACCCTAGCTAAGTAATAGCAGCTGCTAGAACAACAACTACTTTTGGCCAAAATGCCAAGGCCTTGTCTTCAATGTCTGCCTGACCAGGCATTTGCCTGGCTTACCAACTAAACATGACAGCATTTTGAAACATTACGTGATTTATTATGTAAAATGTACACATAGCACACAAATACACACACACAGTCACACAAATACACACACACGCACACACACAAACACAATGACAAATAGTTGTAAGACCACATAGAATATTGGCCAGTGATTAGGGCTACTTGCAGCACATATTTCCAGCCATATATATAAATTTATATATGTACATATATATATATACATATACAGATAATTGAAATGCAATTTAATGAACAACAAAGTTGGTTGATAATTTAGTCGGAATTAATGGCATATTGGCACTAGAGTGCCGTAATGGCCTATTGTATAAAACATAACAACAAATACAAACTACTACAATTAACATGAGGTCAGCTGAACAACAGCTCACAGCAGGCCACAAAATTGTCAAACGTCAAATTTCAAAAATAACAAAGTGCAGTGAAAATATAGCCCCAGGGCTACTTCGCATTAAGGATGAGGAAACGTTATGCTGAGTATGATAATAATCAAAGGAGTAAGCAAAACGTATGTGAACATAAATTAAAACTGAACAAAAATAAATATATAAGAAATGTAACAACAGGAAATTATTTAATTGGCTTTGAAAATACTTGGAATGCTTTAGGCATAAGGATATACAGGTAACTAAATACCATTGACAAGTTACGCCAAAGATATTTTAATGATGGATGATTATATATCAAAGCAAAATTTTAAAAATATATATTTAATGTAAATGCATATGTATTTAAAAATTGATATTAATATTGATCGCAAGCACAGCTTAGCATCTTCATAATTGCAACAACAGTTGCATGCAATACAATCTCATTATATTCATAGCTAATTACATTTTTCCATTAATGTTATTATATTTTTATTATTATTATTATATTTTAATGATTGTTTGGGGCATTAGTAATTATAAGTAATAAGAGCGGCAGCTAGAGTTGAAGGTAGAGAGAAAAGCAAGAGCCCTCACCCTATGCTTACTTTGCCTGTGTTCGCTTCGCCTCGTCCCTCTGCCCTTACTCTCCCTGTGCTTTATCTTAGCTCAGAACTTATATAAAGTGTTTAATACATATGCAGACAACGAGAGTTGGCCATCGCAACATATTTCAATAATAAAATTAACACTGGATAAAGTCTGAGCCTAGATTCAGAAGTTAAGCATGAATTCCAACTAATCATAGAAGCTGATGTCTCATTGAATACAAATTAATCATAGCCTTGCCATAGCCACATTCATAATCAATTACTTTTTGTGAAATGCTAGACTCTAATACATAATTTAAAATAATTTCAATATTAAAATCAAACATTATTAGAAGTACTGGCATAAATGCGACTTCTTAATTTCATTTAAATTAAATTTTACTCTCCTACTTTAGGCAATGCCTATCAAATTCATAATTTTCATCTAAGCAAACGCCCTTAGCATTTTATATGAAGGCTAAAATCTTTCTGAAAACTTGGCTAATCATGCTAATAGAAAGTAGTTTCTGGTTGCTGAGGCTACAAAAATACGTTGCACAACACTCAAATGGTCGACTGCACCGCCAGAGACCAGTGTCCAGCAGCTGCTGCTGGTGATGCTATTGCAACATTTAATGGTCTGCTTTGGCGCTTGACATTTGGCCAGGTTCACAGCTGTAATTGGTAGCCGAGAGATCAAGCGAACCGCACTCTAAAGGGAACTTGGGAATGCTTACTAACTGCTGCTGCGGCTGCGGCTGTGGCTGCTGCTGCTGCTGCTGCTGCTGTGCAAAAATTGCATTGGTAAAGGCACAAAAGATGCTCGGGGCTAAAACGGGATTGCAGCAGTGGCTAACGGTACGGTTGTTGCATCCAAACATGATTCAATTGCCAATATGAATGTGTGCTGCCATAAAATGTATGTGTGTGTGTGTCTGGCCTTGCCAACTGTGTGTAAATGTTTGAGTGGTGCTGTGTGTGGGTGAGTGTGGTGTGGTGCAGTGCTTGTAATCGAATATTGATTAAGTGCGCACGGCAGCAACTGAAGCCACTGATATTTCAGTCAAAACGTTGATAATGCACAACATTTTTGTTGCTTTGACTGGGCAGCAATTGAGAGAGAGAGAGGGAGAGACCAAGAGAGAGCAAGCCAGCGAATCACGCTTGCAGCAGGTTGCCAGTGCGGAAAATTGAAGCACTTGCTTCAGCTAGCCTTTGTACCGTTTTGTTGCTGCATTGAAATTGTAAGCGGTCCAAAAACTTCTCACCCTTCCTCTCAACCCTTAACAGCTGGCCAGCAACTTTTTAATTTTTTTTCTTTTTGTTTGTTTGGCTCTCTTTTTTTCTTTTTGTTACTCGTTTTGGCAATGAGTTTTGATTGCTTTTGCCTGGGCATTAGGGTGCACTGACCCCATTTCCGCTTGTTATCGATTTGACGCTCCTCTGCCGCTCTAGGCTCCCGCTGTCCTTCAGCACTTACAAAATAAGCGTCCGCCTGCCAGGCAATTGCCGTGTCGCCTTTTTTATTTGCCTGAGCTGCCTGCCTGCTTGCTTGCCTGCCTGCTGGCCTCCTCTCTGCCTCCTGCCTGGCTGGCTGGCACTTGACAGCCAGCCGGAATTTCTTTTCTTTCCGCTTTGTTTGGGGCCACAGCATTAAGTTTACAGCATTTCATTTGTTCAAATCCCCTCCAAAAAAAGTAAAGCCAACTTCTAAGTGCATGTTCAATTTGCGCCCAGCTTTGCATAAGAACATGTCTGCCTCCTGGCTGGCATTAATTGATATGTTTCCTTTTGCACTTAGTTGATAATCGAAGTTTTTCTTAGCCTTTTATCAGCAATACCAATTTTAAAAGTCTAAGTAATTGCTAAACTGACATGTATATTTTATTGTATTGTATTATCTCAGCTCTTCATCTGTCAGATATTTCAAGCCAGTTGGCAGCTGACTTTCCGAGGTAATTGCAATCAATTCTTTCCCTTTTCAAACTTTTCTCTGATTTTCTTTTTACAATCAATTTTCGTCCAACTATCAATATTTTCTTGTAAACACTTTTTCTGATTGTTTTTCGACTTTCTGAAAGCAGCGTAATTTATAGGAATTTCCTTATTCACAGAGTATAATATTTTTTCAAATTAATTGAAATCGTTATATTAAAGATGCATTGCTAGCCCTGGTTGCATATTTTGTTCAAGTTGGCATTTCTCAAAACTCTAAAATTCATTTTTAAGTATACAATTTATTTTTATTTTATTAATTCTATCTGTAATTATTTCTTTTTACATCCCTAAATTAGTCTACAATTTGGCAGCATTCACAGTGAAATACTTTCCTTTTCAACGTCTCTTAATGCTCTCTAAAAGTCAATCAACAGCTCTTCATTTTACATTGACATTGTCCCCAACTCATTGTCAAATTTCTATGCTGAAGCACATTTGGTTTGCCTTGATTAGACAAAGAGCTGGAGCATTGAAGAGATAAAGGATAGTGCGGAAAGCTGTGAGTGTTACTAGACCAGTCGCTAATTCAATTGATTAGTCGACTACTGTGGCAGCTGCCACAGCTCGTTGAGTGACACTACAACAACTCTCCAGTTTGAATTCAATTTATTTGCTCAGCATATTGTTTGTATTTCAAGTCTTTCATTTTGTGCATTTTGGTTCTCGTTTTCGTTATTCGTTTTTCTTATTTTGTTCTGAGACACGCCTTTACGCCCCATTGGCGAAGCTGTGCACTTGAGCACGCAGTAAAGCCAAAAACGCAGCTACACAAAAATTATTGTTGCAGATTTTATGCAAAATTAATAAAAATAAAAAAAAAAAATAAATAAAAAATACCCAAGTTTTGTGGTTGTTGTTGATAGTGGTAGAGGTGCTGGGTGTTGGGTGGTTGCGTGGGTGGTTTGAGGTGCTTAGGGCTGCTGCTGATGCTGCTGCTGCTACTTGGTGGTGCTTGACAACAAGCGAACTTCGACACAGCCGCAGCTGTTGATGCCGTTGACATCACAAGTGGCTGTTGCTGTTGTTGTTGTGCCCCGTGGCTGGCACACAGCTAGCTGAAGCTTTGGCTGCAGCACTTGAACGCTTGAACGCTTGTTGTTACGGCTTTTAGATTTTCCAAGCCACTTTCGCCTAATATTCTGCTTTAGCTGTAGTTGTTGCTGCTGCTGCTTCTTCTTCTTCTTCAGTTAAATCAAAACAACAAAGAACTTTTACTGGCAAAACTATTGAGGAAAACTTGATGTTGCTGTTGTTGCTCTCGTTGCTTGCTGCTTGTTATCATTGCATTTTAATGCATGCATCTGACAATGACAAGAGTGTTGAGTGTAGTTCAGTGTGGAACAGCAGCGGATAGGTGGGAGGTAGGTCTTGTTTAGCTGCTGCTAACTCCCTTGACAGCTAGCATAGTCGCCATACGGTGTCAAGTGGCATTTGAAAATGCTCTTATATTCATTTTCCTTATTTATGATATGAGGGAGAGAGTCTGACTGAAATATTTAAAGGCTTTACAGCTTTTCTAATGTAGCTGCAGACAGAGAGGGAGAGAGAGAGAGGGAGAACGAATAGCAAACAGCAACAGAAAAACCGCATTTCCATATGCATTCATTCATTTTGCCAGGAAATTCTTTGAAAAGCAACCATCTGACCTCGTAATGACGCATTATAACGCTCAATTGCAGTTCCAAGCAAATGGAATTTGTCTGTTGTGTATGCGATATTGATTGAGCAGAAGACAAAATTTACTGGCAAATTGTTTAAGAGTTTTCTGTGATGCTCCAAGTGTATATGTAATGCTTTAGAGCTGATGGTTATTCAGGTAAATCTTTAGATCTAAGCTACTTTTTGTGTCATCAATTTGTAAGCATTTCAATAAAGTATAAAAAGTGAAAAACATTTTGAATTCTCCTATAGATAGCTTTCAAGTATATATATTTTTATATTCAACAAATAACTCAAACTAATAACAAATGTTTAGTCAAATCTCTACCATATAAAACTTTTTTAACACGTTTTAACCACACTATGTTAAGAATTTAATATCTAAAAGGAAATCTCAAAAATCTGTCCCTTATGAATTGCATTACATAACAGACAAAACACTTGTAAAGACTAAAGGCTTCACAATTCTAACTAAAGAAAAAGGAAAAGAAAACAAATCTCTAAAACTGCACTTTGATTAATTTTACTGTCACTTTGTCAGAAATAAATAAATAAAAAGCAGTTGCCAAAGGGCTCACTAGTTGAAATGAGTGCAATGCATTTAAAATGTGCATTTCAGGGCGTAGATAACGATGACAACTCTAACAACAAAAGCAACTAGCAGTGGCAGCAGCTAAAACGACACCAGAACTCGCTCAATTAAAATGAAATTTTCATAATAAAGTTTGCACACGGCGGACGGCAGACGACAGACGGCAGACGGCTGAAAGCTGGAAACTGAACGCTGAACACTAAACCTGAGGGCTTGTTACCACAGACACGCTGTGCAATTACCCAGACTCATTTTTAAAATACCCAACTAGACATATAACATGCACATGGCATGCTAAATTGACTACATTTTTTCGTTATAGACCTGGCCATCAGTAAAGTATATAGAGAAAGTTTTTGAAGTACGCTTCTAGACGAACTTTAGAGCTCGCTCGTTTTAACAGTGCGCCTCATATTTTTAAGGTATATTTTAGATTGTTTGTTAGATAATTGAAATAAATTTGAAAATTTGAAATGCAATCTTAAATTTGATACATATTCTCTATACACTATTCTAGAAAATTGTTTATTGAACATTTAAATTTTTTTTTTTAATATTATAGTTTTTAAAATTTTTATTTATTAATTTGTATTTTATTTTATTTTATTTATTTATTCTTATTATTTATTCTTTTTTTTTTTTTTTTTTTTTTTGTATTTATCAATTTGTATTTTTATTATTATTTTTTTTTTTTTTTTTTTAAGTATCTTTTTATTTTTACTATTTCTACCTATTCAAATATTTCTACACATTTTTATAATTCAAAGTTTTACAGGGTAACCTGCCGACCGCACTGATTATATATTTTGTTATTGTTTTGGCGCAAACTGTGGGCGTTGGACACGTCTAGCCGGTGGTGTTTGTGGTCGCACGGCATGTGGCATGCGGCAAGTGGCGTGTGCCAGCATAATTTCAATCCAATGCATTTGTACATGCGCTGACATTTTAATACAATTTTAATTTGTTTATAACTTTAGACAGCAAAGTTCAAACGCAAAAACAAAAAAGTTTCAAGCGCCGTTGATGATATCCACGAAAATGGTTTATGCCAAGCCAATTTCAAGTACGAAAAATCAAAATGCCACACACACATACAGAGATAAGCAGACAGACACACACAGGCAGGAAAAACTTCAAACACAAGTTTCAACTTTTTTATATATATGTACAACATACATATATAAAATATATATATATATTTTTATTTTGCTAACAAAATGTAACACAAATCCTCAAAAGTAGAAAATAGAATGAAAACTTGGGCGTTTTATCTGCAATGCCAGCTGTGTGTCTGTGTATGTGTGTGTGTGTGTGTGTGTGTGTGCACTGCTCTTGTGTTTGTATGTGGGCAAACTCATCATCAAACAAGATTATTTGATCAGAGCTGCCTGCAGCTAAGACAGCGACCCATAGCTCGCCCCTAGCTTCTGCGGCAGCCGCAGCAGCAGCAACAACAACAACAACAACAACACTCTAACTTTGGCCAACACACTCATTTGCTTTTAGCAGCCTTAACCGCAGCGAGTGGCGAACTTAATACAAATGAGCCAAGTTTCAAGTTAAATCAAGCGGCAATGCCCGACGAGCGCAAACGCAGAGCAACAACAACAATGACAACAACAACAAAAAGTTTACAAAAGCCCCATTACGCTCACACCCCCCTTTGTACCATTCCGCCCACAATTTGACAGTCTCATCCCATTTCCTGACTGGCAATTTAGAGATAGGCATTTCACTTGATTTTTATTTTATGACGCGGCAATGTTCAGCTGTGCGAGGTGCGCTTATAAAGTTACGCAAAAAAAGAATGGAGGTTAAATCTAATTGGAAGCAGCCATTGGGGAGCAGTTAGAAAATTTCATAAACAAATTTGTTGCATTAGGCGAATTATTCTTATCTCTAAGACAATCACATTAGGCGAGTGCAAACGAATAAGAGGAGTTATGATTCAAAAAGAATTTTAGATATGAGCTAATCAGTTACGAGTTTTGTTATTGAGTTTTCTTTATTTCCAATGGGTTTTCTTTTAACTTCGATTGCTCCGAGTAATCTCAAGCAAATAACCTTTGCTCTAATTATTTGAAGCATTTCCTGTAAGAGAATGGATTTGCTTTATATGCTTTTTATGTAAAAGGTAGTCTTAACTTTCAGTTAGTTTCTAAGTTTTTAAGAATTTAACAGGAAAACAGAAGAATCTGCCTTCTATACAACAAACCTAATTTTCATACATCTTAAACAAAAGTTTTGACCCCAACTTTATTTAACTATAATTAACTTTTGATATATTCATTCAGCCTAAAATTTTATCATAGCATAGGCTATTCTCCTCTACTAATATCTCACGTTAATTAATCGTTTTTTTATATAACCATGTGTAAATTGAAAAACTATATGAAATTTAATGAAACTATGTAAAACAAATTTTAGAATAAACTGCCTAAGCCACAACTGGACAAAGTTGGTTGCCATGGAGAATAAGCTCATGCATAATTCGTAGCTAAAATATAAACCAACCATAAAGGAGTATAGCCTATATATGTATGCATATAGTTATAGCTATTTAGCTGCTAGGGGGCAAAGGTTGTGAGGTGGTGTTAGCAGACGCATGAAATTTGATTATGACATAGCATACTTTTTGGGGCATTAAAAATGCAGCTGCCTGAAAGCCAGGCTGTTTTAGCCACGGCTTAAAGCGAACGTATGCAACAGCAACAGCAACAGCAGCACCGACATTTGTTAAACTTTGTTAAATTTTAATTTATTGCCATCACATAATTTATTCATCAAGAGCACACAGCACAGCCTCTCTATCTGCGCTGCTCTAACACTATATATGGCCATCTCCTTTTGATATTCCATAGAGCTTTCGTTTGGTGTGTATTAATGGGCCTGTGGAGTGTGTGCGACAAGCGTCAAGGTTGAATCACTTTACGGTTCGTTAAATTTTCGCCCGACTTTCGCCGACATATCGTGGACTAAACACCAACAGCAACACAAATAACAACAACAACAGCAACAACGAAAACACGAGGCCCAAAACTGACTCGTTCACGACTTTTACTTTTGTTTTTCTCCTACTTTCCGTTTACGGATCGTCAGCATTAATTTTCATTACGCGTCGCCGTAACGATTCGGTTTGTTGACCATAGCGAGAGGATGTGCCGAGCAAATTGCTACATTGGACCCTTTTGCCTTTATGGCTTCAGCATCAGCATCACGGCTAGCCCTCATTTCTACGTATTGCCGTAATGGTCCATTCTCTTTAAGTAAATCCAACCCGCAAAAGGTTCAGCTAACTCGTTCGCTCTCTCCTTCGTCTCCACACGCATAAAAACAACAATTTCACAGTGAAGAGTTAATTGAACCACAAGCCTATTTCTGAAAATTGCTTTCCATTTACTTACAAAATTTCTACGGCCTCCGTTTATATATGTTTGTATGTGTATATACGACTTTGTATTTACCTGAAATTATAAGAAAAAGAAACATTTTCTAAGTAAAATGGAAGTTCTAATTTTTTTTTTTTTTGTAAGAAAAATAAAATTGTTTGGAAAACTTTATGGAAAACTTGCGTATTTCATTTGAATTTCAAATTGAATTGTTAATATTTTAGCCATGCCTTGCTAAAATATTCTGCTATTTTATTTTAAACTTTAAATATTTTATAATATGTTATTTATGTGGTATTCAAACACAGCATTATAACTAAATGAAACATGGATTTTATTTTATATATATTTATTTGTTTTTATTCTGTCTTTCGGTTCAAGCCTTAACTTTTATTTGTATTATAAAATATATTTACAAATTTTTTTACAATTTTAAGGAAACAATCTGCAATATTTATTTCGCCGAACCCTGTCAAAAATACTTTATGTATAATAAGTATATGAAATTTTGCAAACCGAACTAAAATTTTAATAATATATAAAAAACTTTACTGGGCATCTATGGAATCAAATGTCAAATAAACTGCAAATCGTATCAAAGTTATATGTGAAATACCATTATATTAATATATATATAATAGACGGGCATCAGCTGAAGTCAGAGACATTAGGAAGAGGTCATAAAACATCTTTGATGTCTCACATTCGCACATTCATAAGTTCTCATAACTCATTCCTATCTGCATACGTGTCAATGACGCAAAGCAGATTTCGAAAAGAAAAAGTATGAAAACGAATAAAAAAGCGAGAGGGAGAGAGGGAGAGAAAGAATGAGATGGATGGCGAGAAATTGAAATAGAGCGAAATCCCAAATATTGCTGCATGCAATTTGCACGTCATAAATCATATCGAAATGCGCATGAAATCAACAAAAGAAAATATAAAGGAAAAACTTTTTCCCAACGTCGTTTTCGCAATGTAACGTGCAATGTGCACCTGCAGCTCGTCACACACACAGACATCCTCCACCCAAACACACCCTCACATAGCCCAACTAACCCAATTTAGTTGAGTGTGAAAATTGGCTTTCACCCATTTTGAAATTCTGAGCTGTTCACATACACACGCAGACGCACAGACGCACACACACACACATGCTAAACGAACTGTGCGCAGCCATTTTTGATATAAAAGTAAGCCCTTCCTAAAAAAAAATACAAGAACCTAATCGTTATATACTCACACACGCTCACACATTGAGTCACTCACTCACTCGCTCACTCAATCGCTCGCTGATTCAATGCAGTATAGCAGAGCAAGCGGAGAGGTGAAAGTTTTGGTTTGATTGCTCGGATATTTTTTCATGTAAACGCACGGATTAGATGAAAAATCAAGCGCAAAGAGAGAGCGCAGAAAAAAATGTACTCTGTAGAACATGTAAATGAATTCTGTTTAGTTTAGGTTTAGTATGAACTAAAAAAGAAATGTAAAAAAAAGGATTTTTATAAGTAATACGAATGTTTAATGCTCTTACCGAAAGTATGAGCTAGAAGTTAAAAGGTATGAGGAGGCGTTAATTGTAGCAATTTTACTTAAGCTATTATGAATTACACTATAAAATGAAACACCAAAAGTTCATATTAAGATATAAAGAATTTTTACTAAATAATATCATATATTATATATCATATGGATATACAAAGGATTGATACATTACAAAGAATGTTCGTAAGTTGTAAGAAATTTTAATGCTCTTACTCTGGATCGCTCTCTAAATCCTTCTACTAACGAAATCTAACGCTCTAAAATTAACAAACATTTCAAAGCCTAACAAAAGACTTTAAATCTTCACTGCCAAGGAGATGAAAGGGTATAACCGTAACACTTAGGTAGCTTGGTAGTAATACAACCCACAACTACTCGACCACCTCCACCCCTCCCTTTACCACTTGGCTTTTCGCAACTAAAACATACGCAAATCGCTTTAGCATTTTACAATTACTTAAGTCCCGACGAGAACATTTTGGTTTTTTGGGGCTTGCGCTTTGGCTTTGGGTCTTTGGTTGGCTGCTTTAGTTTTCAGATTGGTTTATTTCGACAAGAAAATTGGTCTATTCATGGAATACATTTGCATAAGAGATGGCAATGGAAAGGAGATTTTCTTAGTTTGCGGTCCCATAAAAGTTTAATTTTTTTTGGGCATTTTTTTTTCTTCGATTCTTATTGAAAAGTTCATTGAAATAATACATGCATCAATCTCAATGTTTGAGCGCAAAAGAAGCGAAAGATATTCATTCGAAGCAAGTGGGTCAAATAAAAGACGCGTTCATTGAACCAACCCACATGGTTAATTGATTCGCAGTATCAATTGCCGCAGAAGCAGTGCTCGATGGCAACGGGAGCCAAAGACAGAAGAAAACCAATTAAATTTATCATATGTCAAATACAAATGGCAGACGGTGCAGACTGCTAGCCAAATGAAATGAAATGAAGTGAAGCGAATATCAAATGAATATGAATAACATTCACGCGCACAAATTCGAGGTACTTAAAAGCAAAAAAAAAAAAAAAAAAAAATCGCAAAAATTAAATATAAAATGTGCAAAAATATTCTTTTTTTAAATATATATATGTATATATATATAAATAAAAGCAAACTCAATTCAATGCATAAACTATAACGCATTGTTGTTGTTCTTGTTGTTGTTGCATTAAAATTGGCAAAAAGTCAATTAAACTTTTGCCGTTGCGCGCATTTAATCACCTGTAATCCGAAACGCGCTGCGAGTTACACACGGAGAGCAGCAGACAGGAAATAGAGGGAGAGAGAGAGGGAGAGAAGCAGGGATTGAGAGAGTTACACACTCAGGTAAACGCATGATATCATTAATGACTGCCGGAGCAACAGAGCAAAAAAGCAGAGCATAAGAGCCAAAGTTCATTTAACAACTTTTCCATATATCCAGCACTGCACACAGACCCAAAAAATAAATAAATAAATAAGAGAGGATTACTTCATCATATAGCGAGAAGTGAGAATCAAAATGGAATATATTTTAGAAACTGTTGTGAAATCAAATACAAATAAGTTTCAATAAGAAGGCGTTGCTACAAAATGAAAGCCAGCTATATAATAAAATCAACTTTTTTAAGCTGCCCGATCCAAACAAGAAAGAAACTTACAGCTACATATATATTAAACAGGGGAGCTACTTAATCGGAATGTATGAATATTGAAATTAGTTAGCCAAAAGCCAGCCAAGAAAGCGGAAGAGGAAAACGTGAAGAAAAGCAAGCTAAATAGAGGAACTTGAGAGATTAACTGCAAAATGAAGCTTTAAGGTAAGTAAGAATTTAAGAATTAACCATAGTGAAAAAAAAAAAAAAAACGCAGCGTAAACTGTGAAACAAACAAATGAAAGGAGAAATACAAAATAAAAGCGCAAGCTTTAAGGCAAAGTAAAAAGCGCTGATAAGTTAAACAATGAATATGGAAGTTATAAAAAAAATGCAGTTTATAGAAGTGAAAAGTAGGGAAATAAAAGATAAAGGTACGCAAGAACGAGAGTGGAAAAAATAATGAGCAAAGTGAAACGAAAGAAAGAAACTGCAAACAAAATAAGCTCAATTATAAAGTTTGTAATATTTCACTATTTATTGAACTGTAAATTTTAAATAATTTTATTCAAGCATTGATGAATGAATGAGAGTTGCCTGTTATTGTGTGTGTGTGTATGTGTGTGTGGCAAATGGCTGCAGCTGTCGATGTTGATTCTGCATGAAGTAGTTGCTGTCTGCAACTGTTGTCGCCGTTGTTGTTGCTAATTTGTAACGCATTTTCTTATCAATTGTCGCAATGCATACGATTTCAGTCTGTTTACTGAGTGTTCGTGTGCGTGCTTGTGTGTGTGTGTGTGTGTGTGTGTGTGTGTGTGTGTGTGTGTGTGTGTGTGTGTGTGTGTGTGTGTGTGTGTGTGTGTGTGTGTGTGTGTGTGTGTGTGTGTGTGTGTGTGTGTGTGTGTGTGTGTGTGTGTGTGTGTGTGTGTGTGTGTTTCTGTGCGTGTCTGTGTGCGTATTTGTGTGTGTGTGAGTGCCGATATGTTGCAGCACAGTTTGATACTCAGCCGCAGGCGTAGCAATCTACCGCATGATGCTGCTGCTGCTGCTGCTCCTGCTGTTGTTATTGCTTGCTTGCTTGCATGCATACAGCAGCTAACGAGCAGCAACAGCAATAGCAGCAATCCGCAAAAGCAACATGAGGATGAGTGCTGCCGAGTCCTGGAACTGAGTCTGGTGTCGGCTTTTAAGTGTCATAAATGAGAATTTATTCGGCCAGGCGTTGTCATTGTTGCCGGCACTGTTGTTGCTGCCGCTCGCGCCTCTCAGGTGGCAAAATTTTCCAGCTTGTCAGGCAGCTGGCAGTCTGGCAGTCTGGCAACATGGCAGCCAAAGGTTGGAGGCAATTTCTGCTGAAGTTGTTGCTGTTGCTGCTGTTGTTGCTGTTGCTCCTTGGCCCTAGAGTCGAATGCCGCAAAAGCATTGTCGTTGCGAGTTCATGAACTCTAGTCATAAATTTCATTAACACAGCTGGCCTTCGGTCTTGCTGCTCCTGCTACTGCTGCTGCTGTTGTCACTGCGACAAATTATAGATTAGCTTAGATAATATCAAATATAAATAATAATTACGCATACGCCGTGTTTTACATTGTATAAACGCAGCTTTTGTCAGTGTGTGGCACTGTTTAGCCATTGTGCGGTTTTATTATTCCTTGCAACATATTTTGTGGCACACTCTGGTGTTGACAATGGACTATAGAAAATGCTTGAACCATGTGCCACTTGCACCGGTTGCATGTATTTTTCTTCTCTTTTTATTTTTGGGCAACAACCCCACAGCGCTTAGGTCACTCTGACCCACTGACATTTGAGCACAATGAAAATGGCAACAGTCACGAGAGCAGCAACAACATCAGCAACAGCTACAATCAACAACAATAACAACAATGTAGCTAACAACTACAATAACAATGGCCATGTTAACGCTTAACGATTTTCTAGTGCACAACACACAAAACAACAATGATGAACCAAGTAACAACAGCAACAAAAACCAATTTCCAATAGCATATAAAAATGTTGTCTTTGCCATGACAAAAGCTTAAACCAATCCAATTTAGGTACGTAAGCACTCCAAATGACAAATTAAATATGTATTACATTTATCCGAGTCGCCGAAATTTAATAGCAACCAATATCATTTATTTATATTTAGTTAATTATGCCCGGGCAGAGGCAATGGCTTTGATGCCAAGTGTTTCATGACATCTCCTTAGCATACTTTTCAGCGCACCAACAACAAAAGAAGTTGGCTAAAGCGCAAACGCTTAACAATTTCTAAGACGAATTTCTCTACTTAGTTTTTGGTATATTCGAAGTTTTGCGCTGAAATCTAAGCTTCCCAAAAAGTTTCTAGTGCTGCATTTTTCAACTTGAAACCGCGTCGCATTCGCAGCGCATTTTTTTTTCAGAGTTTCCAAGTGGTATATTTGTAATTTATTACCATGCAAAAATTTTCAAATTTAAGGCATTCTCTTATTTTATATAACAAATATATGTTCTGCAAAAATTACTATTCAATTAGTCAGCTTAAAATAACAATATATATATTTTTATAACAATAACAAAAAGAAAAACTTTTTACTTAATCAACAAAATTTGTATAAATTAAATATATGTATTTCTGTCATACAAAAAATTAAGTAACAGCAATCCAAAATTAGTTACTTTTTGCAATATACAATATTTTTACTAAGATTTTTATTACGATTGGCAGTTCAGCTAGATAAAGCATTATAGTATACAATAAACCTTAAACTTTTCTTTATTTTATTTGCTGTTTAAAATACATTAAAGAAATTGCTGTCAATCAAATATCTCAGGCTAGACAATTGCACTTTCCGCTTAATCCGTGTTTTTCATGCCTGCGCAACTGGCAACTAGAATCATTGTCCGAGCAACAACTACAACACACACATGGCTACACACACACACACACAAAAAACACATACGCCCACTGACACGGCGAACCGAGAAACAATCAAATCAAATATTTATATGCGGGCTAGAGCCAGCAGGCAGCCTCAACCAACTGACAGAGCCATAGAGAGTCAGTGAGAGAGTGGGCGCGAGAGAGAGAGAGAGAGAGAGAGAGAGAGAGAGGCTAAGATGGAGAAAAACAGCAAATAAATGTGGCGCAAACACACAGGAAAAGCAAACTAAAACAGATTTTAGTTGGCCATCTTGCTGTTTTGACCTTCTTAGCCGCGCTCCTTTCTTCTGACGCTATCAAGTTGTAGATTTTTGCCATTTGGCCGCCGAGCTGCACAACTTGAAAACTTTGCAGGCAAACAGCAGCAAGGATGTGCACAGCAGGAAGTGCTCTAAAGCCCGTTTACTCCCAAGCAAGTAAGAGAGCAACATAAGCCGAGGGTCGCACTGCGGTTGCCACAACGAAACTATAATCAAATTTATATTACTTATATTGATTATTTAATATTTATATTATTTGCTCAAGGAGTTGCTGTAGTTGAAGTTAAATCTTACTTTATTCAAGTGTTTTTTTTTTTTTTCGATAACAAAACTTGTTTACGCTATTGCTGAGAAAGCTAATTAAGGAAGCAAAACTAGCTAGTTTTCTTGTTTTCCTTGATTTTCGATCGGTTGTGACATCGCGAAAACAACAAGTCCATTCATTTGGCCTTATTTATTTATGTGGCACGAGTGCTGGAGCATAAATGAGCTGATTACTTTGAGAACGACCCTCGTAAAATGCCTATTGCAATATTATTTCTGTTTCTGTTTTTGTTTTTCCTACTCTCTTGCAAATTAGAAAAGATTTTATGCCAGACGCGTTTTCAGCAGAAACAACGAAATACAAGACGTTCATTCATATATGTACAAAGTGAGTTTATACAAACATAAAACAGAGCCTTGCGAATGGACAAGTAAAGCAATCAAATGGCTAAATGTTCCTTCACTCACTCACTCACTCACTCACACACACACACACACACATACACACACCCACACACGTATTGAAATTGTAACAGAAAATCAATTTAGGCAAAACTTGAAATGGCATAAATGCTGGTAGCTTGCCAGACACTCAAAAAAACACAAACACACGCACACACACACAGACGTAGAGAGATACATGTACGTGCCTGGCATGTATGTAAATGTAGGCTCAGCATATAAAACAACGCGGCAAGGCGGAAAACTTGCTCCTCAATACAATCAAAGCGCTGCCATGTCGGATGCAACAAAAGCAAAAACAATACACTCGAATCAAATACAATTTATTTGTTTCCTTCGCGCCGTTTACAGTTAAATTCGTTTAGAGGGGAACGCAGACATTTTATTTAACATACATTCGCACACACTCCGCTCTCTCTCTCTCTTCCGTTTGCATGTTATCTCGCTCGCGCGCATTGTTTGGCCAGCTATTTATAAATCTATACATTGTGGCTCAGAACTTTCAACACACGATTCACTCAGCTTACTGAGCTCAAGCTTAGCTGCACTCTCAGTCTCTCTCGCTCCCACTCATACGTCCCTCTCTCGCGTTGAAGCGCCCTCTGCCGTTAACCTTTATCTTTTTTTGAATGAGTTTTCAAGTTTGTAAGCAGGGGATAAGCCAAAGCAAAATGTAAGCGCTGCCAAAGCTGCACTTAAACTTTTGATATCAATAAGGAAAGGGACGCCAAGAAAAACTGTAAACTCGCATGCAATTCAAATGTAAGAGCCAACAGCAACAACAGCAACAATATCAATGAACGAAAGTGAATTGCGGAGGATATGCAGAAAAAAAGAAGATATAGAACTGTAAAAGAAGTTGAGTTCAAATAGCTAGCTGGAAATTCAACTGTGGACAAGTTTTGGCAGCCGTTCGGCAAGTTTTGTTACAGAAATCTAATGCGAAGCTGTCATTTAGAGTCGCTCTTATTTATTTTGATGTCAGTAGCACGTGCGCCAAAACACAATGTGTACAAGTGTGTGTGTGTGTGTGTGCCACGGAAATCATCAGGAAAAACGCAAAAACTGAAATAAAAAATGGCGACATGACAGGCGCACGTTTCGCTCACGTTAAAAACGAGGGCAAGCGCAGGCAACAGGAAAGCCCGCACAGACAGACAAATAGAAAAAGAAGAATGCTAGCACGAGGGAGCGACAGAGAGGGAAAGATATCAAGCAGCATGCGACAGACGGTAACTGAGTGAATGAGTGAATCAGTGAATGAGTGGGTGCAGCAGCAACAGCAGAAGAAGCTGTAAGAGCATAAGCTTAGGCAATTTACGACAGGCGGCTGCTACCAATGGCGACCAAAACGCACTGCTGAATAGAGCAACAGAGCCGGAGAGCGGGAGAGCGGTAGGAGGCACTCAGCGTTGCGCAGGGTATCATCTGAAGTGATGCCGTGTCGTGACAGAATGATTGCTAAAGTCAAAAGGCATTACACGCGTTCATCTCCCTCACTGCGTTAATAACTCATATGCGAATTACTTACAGTAGCCTGCGAAGGACATGGAATATGCTATGTGGAAAATGTGAATACAAAGAAAGACTTCTTAAGTTGCTTAGAGATCAAATATTAAGCGGGCGATAAATATGGGGATTAGCAATTTTATAGGAATTTTGTATATATAAATGATTTAATATGTGTTTAGTGAGCAAGACATGTACTAAAGTCATAGTACATATATACAATAAATGATTTTTTTTTTTTTTTTTTTTTTTGTGAAATAAACGTCAGCTGCTCTTGTCACTTTAATTTGAGATCCAAGTCAGGAATTCCTTTTCTTCTTCTTAGACTCTTCATAACATCAGTGCGTGACATGGAAACATGCAAATATGAAACGCTACGAAATGAGATAGAGTAAGCAACATATATAGAAAAGAGAGAGAGAGAGAGAGAGAGAGAGAGAGAGAGAGAGAGGGAGAGGGGAGAGAGCACGAAATGTAAAGAAAGTAGAAAGCATATCAGTTAGACAGTTGGCAACAAACAGCAACAGCAACAGCAACAGCAACAACAACAACAAGAGTCAAGTACACGCCACTGGAGACACTTGGGCAAACTGTTTTGCTTGATTGAATTGAATTATACAGGGCCTAAACGCTAACAACAACTGGCAAGAGCAGACGATGCGGGAGTGCAGGAAACTCGCACAACTGTCACAAAATCAATAAGAGGAGAAACTTTTCCACTTTTTTGTTGTTTTTGTTTCTTTTGTCCGGGAGAGTAAAACGACCTACATTGGAAAACTAAACCCAAGCGAACAACAACTGAGACATCGTTGTTGTCGTTGCATAAACTGACCAAGGGCGACAGTTGCGACCTCTGTAATTTCCAAGACAACTCTCAGCGGGCACATTAGCAACATGTGTTGGCCCTGCAGCAAGCTAAGCAAACAGCAGCACCAACAAATTGTGTGGCAGCTATACTTAGTGCGAGGCAACGCAGGTCCTGGCTGGCTGCTTGCTAGCTAGCTCTTGCTCTTGCTCTTGTTGTTACATAAAATAGATATAAATAGCAATATTACCCACACACACACATATGCACACTAACACACTGACACACCCTCGCACACACACATAGAGAGTAAGCAGTCAAGTGGACGCCGCAGACATTTGCGATAAATGTCAAGCGTAAAGCGCCAGATTCGAGATTAATGCGAGGGGCGAGCACAGTGCAAATAATTGGGTGTTGGCAGAGCTAACGGATTTATCGCATATATAGTCTATTAATACATGCTATGCTAATGCATGCATATACTACTACTGTATAAAATATATCTGCTGTTGATTGCCTTCTCAACTGAAATTTACATTTGAGCCAAAGCCAAACAACGAGTTAACAAAAATCTTGCAACAGCTAAGCAAATTCCAGCTAAAAGGATTAGTTTTGCAATTGAGTTTCGTTGCTGCTGCATAGTGGCCTAAGCACGCTGCTCACGCTGTCTCAATATTTGTTGAGAAAATACGCTATTTGGCAGCCAGAGCCAACAGCCGCTGCCGCTGCCGCAGCCGCAGCCACAGCCTGGCTCAAAGTGTTGACTTTTTCAGTTTTAATTTAGCAGCGAGCTCACACAGTGCGTATGCGCAATGCATTTTCGTCTAAGTTGCAATCAGCAACAAATTTTGCAATTGGGCAAAGCAAATAACGCGACACAATAGAAGAAAGCAAAAATAAAAATAAAATAGAGAAGAGAAAAGCAGACAGAAAGATAAAATGCTAAACTGAGTGGTGCAAAGTATGCTTGATGAGAACTGTTTGGCCCTTGAGCGTGTGGGCGATAAAGCGACGGTGGTTAGCTGATTGGAGGTTGACAAGGCACCGCATGAAACAGTAGATACTCTGTTAACTGATCAATACTGACATTGTGTAGTTAACTAAATTTTATTATAGAAAAAAATATACAAATTATAGAAAAGCATATACAAATTATAGAAAATAATATACAAATTATAGAAAAAAAATATAAAAGCTATTGAAAATTATATATAAATGTATTTGCCAAAACGTCAAATTAAATATTTATTTTTGAGCTATATTTCTCTATGATCTCTTTTAAGAAGTGATTAACGTATTTTAAACATAACTAAGAATATTGTCATCTACGAAATATTTTTTTTTTTAATAATTTGTATATCTTTTCTTCACGCATTTATATAAATTCTACTTTTTTTTTTAAATAAAACCTACAATATCACATACATACAAATATCACTTGAACTCTTACTACCTTTTCACACTTCCCTCCAATTACAGACTCCGCATGTTAAGTTCGTAAATGACTTCGAGTAAGTCGTGACATATGAAGCATGTTTTATACTATGAGTGCCTTTAACACCGCGAACTGCGTTAAGTCCTTTCAAGACGAATTGTGTTAAATGCAATATACCCCACGCATAAATACAATGGGGACGAGGAGGCAAAAAGGAACAAAAATGTGCGAAAAAAAAGAGGAATTCGCGAAGGAATTACGAACAAAAGGATTCATTACCAAAGTAAAAGATGGAAAAGTGAAGTAAAATGAACGCCACGACAGAGCAAAAGGAAAAGAAAAAGTGCGCAAAGAATATTCCAGCTGGTGAGAGGTGGGCCTAGGGCTCAGGGCAGACGAGACAGCCAAGCGGAAGTTGATGAGTGTAAAAAACGTATGAAGGCACGTTAAAGGACGAAGACAAGTGCAGCCCGGTTGAACGGTGCTGCACTGCTTGGCTCACACATATCCTGCGAGGAAATAATAAAAAGGGCGTCAAGTAATGCTGCTGCTGCTGCTGCTGTTGTGTGGGATCGCTTGGCAGGAGTAAGAAGTTTATATGGCAGCAAACTGGTTAACAAAGAAGCAGCGAGTTTAGTTTTAGTCAAATGAAATTTAATTTAGCATAATAAATGACTAAAACATATTCACAATGTCATTGCAGACACGCACACGCGCACATACACACCAACACATATAAGCACCTGCATTTATTACCTTGGCCAACGAGCAAAGCCTCAGGCTATGCAACAAAATATAAAAAGGTTGAATACTCGTTTTGTAAATGACATTAGCACAGCAAATACACACACACACACACACACATAAGGAGGCGTAGTAGGAGGTGTAGCCACAAAATGATTATCTAATGTTTGCACAGTAAAAACGAAATTATTTTTGTGGTCATAAAAACATCCATCCAGACATATGTATATATGGATTTACATACATATATATAAATTTATATATATATCTGGTTGGTGTAACTACCGACTGTATCCGGCTCACATTCATCAAACCGCCGTCTCTCATATTTGCATTCACATTGTAGCCCAGTGCACAGTGGTTCAGCAATATGAAACCATTATTTAACTTATTTTAGCTTAAAGCCTTTTAAGGTAGTATTCAAAAGTTTATCAAATCTGATATTAGGAAAGAAAAAATTGAATAATTAACTATCTCTAACAATAATACTGATTTTATTTAATCATCTTCAACTATCTTTCATTCATACATACAGCCCAATCATATAACTATATAAGCAACACTTTAATTTCGCTCCACTGTGCCGCCCTTAATATAAGCCTGTGTAGATTTATCTAGGCAACCACAATAAAGTTGACTGTATTTTACGTATTTTGCATGTCCGTATTTCTGCATTCATATGGATGCCATAAAATTATGGCTCGTTGAAAACTTTTGACGAGAGTCGAATACATATTTCATCTGGTAAAAATATTTTTGTAATTTCTGCTGTTGATTTTACTTTTTGTATTTTGTTTCTGTTCTCATTTCATTTTATTTGGCGTACCAAACAAATTATTGGACCTTGGCGTGCAAATTCCATGGAACGTCCATAAATATTGACATTGATGCTTTTTAGCATTGTTCAAAATTGTTTGAGCCCCAACAAAACTGCAATAATTTCGCACACAAGCTTACCCATTTAAAAATAGAATTTCAATTACCATGAACTGTGAACGTAACTGAGCAATTACATAAGTATTTGTACATACCTGAAAGTAGAGAGCGAAAAAGTTGACTTTAGAAAGAGGTTGAATGGTTAAGAGTTTAATATTATAAATATATAACGTATGAAATATTTTTGGCTTATAGAAGAAACTCGTTTTTATAATGAAACGTTGAAAAAAATAGAGAATTACATTTTTACTCTTCAGATATAAGAAGAAAATGTAAGTAAAATAAGTAACAACATGAGGAATCACTGAAAAATTAAGTAAAAAATGTATATTTATATCTCTAGATATATCCAGCTCATAAACATTTAACTGTTTGCAGACAATGATAAATGCGAAATTTTTTTATTCCAATCCTTTCAATGAAATAAGAGCTTAACAAGCTTTCATTGGCTAATAAAAAAAATTTTTCACTAAATTTAGGTCTTAACCCATTTCACAGTAAATACGTCAATATGTTTTAGCCAAATGTGGGCGCAGTGCTTGCTGCTATGCAAATAAAGGTGAGGCAGAGCAGAACGGGCACACAGACAGACTGACAGACAGAGAGACAGGCAGACATTGTTTTAGACAAATTGATGTGGTTAAAGGGCAGCAAAACAATGGCGGCACACACTCACACACACACTTATGCACATACACATATGCACACCCACACACACGCACACAAGTAGACACACATACAGTTTTTGTGTCTATTGTTAACACATTTAGCAAAGTTGATCCTTTTTTGAACCGTAAAACAAAAGCTCATTTGTCATTGTCCTTGGGTATTATTTAAATGAAAGCCTATGAACTTGGCCCATTCACAAGTGCTTTCAGCTTGATTAGAAGTAATTGTCGGCAAATAGAATAATGAACAAACCTTTGAGCAGATGTAAAACAGTTCAAGAGTTTAATTTTATTTGGATTTCAGTGCATATTTTACACCCTTCCCGAAGATACTCGAAACTAAATATGTTTTTGGCTAAATTTATGATGCATTTGGCATTTTTAATTAATTTCTGTGCCTGTGTTGCGGGCAATGCTAAACATTTATTATTATTTAGATGCATGCATAAAACTTGCAGTCTATTGCATAATTAATGTCATCATATTTCGCTTCTTGTTGTTATTGTTTTGTTGTTGTTTTTTTTTTTTTTCTGTCGGTTATTGGTGGAAATGTTTGGACGTTGTAAAGTGTATTTAAAATTAATTATTCTGCTTTTGGCATTTGACGTTTGATGCTGCATAAAAAGAGTCAACTACGATGGGATTGCATGGCTTGTGAGGCTTAATGATTGGCAACAATATGTTTAAACAGTATCAAGTTAAATAGCGTTGGCAAAGTCCATAAAAGCAACTGCCAGCAATTATGTTAAACTTCGCTTATTATACTCTTTAAATACCATTTACAAATTTCATTAAAATTATTGCGAATATTATCAAGCAAACACTGTAAAGCATTGACAACTGAGCAGTTTTAATTAACGTTAAAAAGATATAAATAATTTAAATAACGGACAACTGCGGCGGCTGGCAGCAAGCCATTGCCTCATCTTTTATGCAACGAATATGGTAGCAATAAATTGTAAAAAATATAAAACAAAAATGCTTCTGTAATAAGTAGCTGTTATTTAAATAAAATTTGCAATGTTAAATAGGCGCTTAAAAACAGAAAAACATGTATACAAATATACTTACTATATTCTTATACTATATATTCAATTACGCCAAGATCTGCTATTTATATACAAGTACCCTTTGCAGCCAACTCCTGCTCAGTAATGCAGTGTACTCAAATACATTTATCTACTAAGCAACGTGTACTCTATATATCTCTTGTCACATAGCTATCTATACTTTCTGCATTACATACATATAAAAATCTAAACTCTACTTATCTCTTGTCACATATATACATATCTACTATTTATAATGTATATTTTACATAAACAAATGAAACAAAATTTTGCTAAATATCAATCATATTATCATAGGCTTATATACCCAACGACTTTTCAATTGAATTGCAATTTAAAGAACTTTATAGTCGACATATATACGTATATAAATATAATATAAATACAATATAAATATATACGTATATATACTCTTTATATATTCGCATATTGACAGACATTGTTAGCTTGTCAAAAAAATAACTTATCAATCAGCAATAAATTGATTCAACGGGTCAATTATGGCCTTCATTCCTGGTATGCAAAAGATATGCCATTATTATGGGCCTCGGCCAGCTTACGCTTCCTTAACAAAGAAAGAAAACAAAGCTGTTCATTGTCTAAGAGTTCCCCTCACAGTTTTACATATGTCGTTGGATGAACTGTGTGTGTGTGTGTGTGTGTGCGTGTATGTCTGTCTGTCTGGTTCTGGGCAACCCTTTCAAACTAATTGCAAGACAAAACAAACCATTTACAAAATGCTTAAGTGACACAACCGCAAACATGAGAATATGAGACTGCCCCCGTTGCCCTCTCCCTCCCACTCTCTCACCCGCTCTCTCGTTGCGCCACCTTATTTTCTGTGTGGCTCGTGTGGCCAACACGATGTCTGCTCGCATTATCTAAGCTTATTTCCTCATTAACTTGGGGGCGCTCAAAACTCAAGAGTCGTTCCGCAAATGTCTTTCGGCTTTTGTAATCTTATGCTCAGTCCCTTTTCATTTATTTTCTTCTCTGCTCTTCTCGTCTCTTCTCTCTTGGTTTTTTTACATTTCTGCGGCTCCGCTGAGTTCTTTTGTTGTTTTGTGCGTCGTCATAGTTTGACTGCATTTTTCATGGTCAGTGCGCTCGCTAGGAAAATGCAAGCAGCAAAAATAGAGGTGCTTAGGAGTGGCTGAGTCGGAGTGAGTGGGTGCACTTTAGAGATACCCTGTAATGCTATGTGATATTGGATATGTCCCTAATGTTATTAATGTATTAAGTAATTTATTTTTGTCAACTTTTTATGTATATTGATTTGTTGAAACTAAATGAAAGAATATAGATTAGATATGCACATTCCATAGAAGAAGTGAGATAAGAAGTTTATATACACATGCTTTTTTACATAAGAACCGTTAGATAAATATAAATCAGATAAAATTTCTAAATATATCTGTATTTTATTATATTATATGCATTTTCCTTGAATTTTCTAACATTTTTATATATTTTTAATTAACTTTGTTGAATTGAGTATAAAGAGATTATTCATAGCACTATTTGAGTTCTCCGCAAGGCATTCATTAAGATTTAAATATTATTTTGCTTGTTTTTCATTTTCCCTGCAATTAACACCTTTCATATGACAATTATCCCTTAATCTTGATTCTGTTAGTGTTTTAACCACCTGCATTTGCCTCTTAAAGTTATCATAGGGTATGTAATGCAAAAATTATGACACGCGATAGTCGTGCAGCATAGTTAAAGCAAATCTGCGCTAACAAGCAGCTTAAAAAGCACGAGCAGTTGCCGTGCCGTGCCGTGGTGCAGCCAGGCTGGGAATTATCTTCCAGACAAGTTGAGTTTCACAGGACCAAAGGGCTGGCCATGCCAGATAGACAGCAAGGAAGATAGACAGACAGACAGACGAAAAACAGACAGTCAGAGGACGGCGCACAGGGCTCATTAGCATATGCCACAAGTCAGTCTGTTGCACTAACTGACGCTCGGGGACGCGAACTGAGCGATGGGGCATGCTGCTGGAGCGCGGGTGAGATGGCTGCCGCGTGGCAGGCCAACATTTTGTACATTTCTTTGCCCAGTTTTCTGTTTTTTTTTTTTATTTATTTATTTTTAGTTTTCTGGCTGCCATTTTCCACTTCTTGCGTCGGGGTTTCGTGTTTAATTTAGTTGGAGCGACGCACAATTAAAATGCTTTGCTCATTATTCGACGTGTTTAATTTGTTTACCTTTAATTTAAATATTGCGCTCTCAGCAAAAATTTACACAAAATAATTGCAAGACCAGCAGCAGCTGCTTTAAATTAACATTAATTAATTGAACGAACGCGTTGAAATTGAAATAAATTTACTATATATATATATATATATATATATATATATAAACAATTGCGTTAAATCAAATAAATAATATACACAAATCAAAATCAAATACACGAAATCTCAAATATTGGTTTAAGCGCTAAAAAGTATGCAACATTTTATGCAAAAACAGCTGCGCCAATCGAAATTAATTCCAACTGGAATGATTTTATATTTGTAATTGTATAACTAGATCCACATGTGTGTGCGAGTGTTGTATAATTTGACAATAATTAATAACTATTTATAGGAAAAGGTGTAATAGATTTAATGAGATTTTAAAACGATTTATTTATGTTTTTTTAATGTTTTTGTTATATTCACTATTTTATCATTATTTTGATTTTTTATCTGGGTAGAGCACAGATCTCAAGTTTTGTGCTAACAATTCTTCCTATTTCATTTTGTGTAAATAAATAAAAACCCTTAAACCCACTACACTCGACCCGAATTATTGCATAGGAGATTACTATAATTTATTTGACATTCCATAACATACATATGTATATACAGTATATTTATATATATATATATTCCTAATATGTTATATAAACAATATCAAAGTACATTCTTCCCTCTGTGCTTCATTTTCTGTTTATAAACATGTTTCGAGCAAGCGAAATTTTTGTACTAGAATCTGAAATCTTTTTAATTTTGCAATTGAACTTAATTATATTCATTCAAAAGTTCATTGAAAGCAAATTCACTTTTTTCTCAATATACATATATGTTTATATTCAGTTATATATACATATATATTCCTAATATGTTATATAAACAATATCAAAGTACATTCTTCCCTCTGTGCTTCATTTTCTGTTTATAAACATTCGAGCAAACGAAATTTCTTTACTACAGTCTGAATTCTTTTTAATTTTGCAATTGAACTTAATTTTTAAATTCATTCAAAAGTTCATTGAAGTCAAATAAACTTTTTTTTTTGTTTTCTCAAACCTCAAAAGTTAGAATTTTCCAAAGAACATGTTTCGGCGTCTTGAAAAATGTTCGACATTAAAAACAAAAAGTCTGGCCATAGGCAAAACCAATTTGAAGCAAGTACATGTATATCAAAGCGTATGCCATATCAAAGTCATCTAGTTTTATACTTCTTCTTATCGGTTTACAATCGAATTTCGCAATGTTTTTGGCAAATCAAATTGCGTCATTCAGAATAAAAGTGAACGGAAAAACATTCTCCGAGAAATTGGGTCAGCTATTGATGACGCCCGGCCGCCAACGTTAATTTTTATTATTTTGCGCAGTGTATAATTGGCTGCTACGAATATGTATATACATATATATGTATACAAATGCAATACTCAATGGAAATATCCATATATATATGTATGATATGAAGAACCACACCTCTCTCTAGCATTTAACAAGGGTTTTGCCCCTTAAGAGGCCCTTAATGTGCGCCACACACGAAACGAACCGGGAAAAGCCAACAACATCGATTTTGTGCGCCTTTTGCAGCGGATTTTCCCTTTTTACCTTTCACTGGATTTTCCGTGTTCAAGTAACTCAAATCGAATCATTGGAAATTTTACATGGTCACACACATCTACCTGCGCATATATGTATATGTACTGTTATATGGCTGAAAAGCATGCAAGTAGCTTGTTAAGTCATTCTTCAAAGGGCTACAAATTAATAATACGAAATACGCTGCTCAATTTGCCGAACATTTTGTCCGAATTTTCAGATATTTACACACACATATATATACATATTCAGGCGTAATTAAAATCGGATTTAAAAATAAAAAATATACTCTCACTTTTTGTGAGCTGTATTCATAGAGGACACTTAAACACTCTTTATATATATAGCAGCTTGTGAATTGTGTTCAAACTAAAGTAAATTCTTGTAATAATTATTTTAAATTGCTAAAGGAATTAACTTGAATCACTGCAATTAGCATTAAGTGACGCTTTAAAAAAAATTTTTTTTAAATATATATTTATATGGCATATATTTGATATATCTATTTTTCTATAGTAAAGTAGTAGCTATAATATATTGCTTAATGTCTAAAGAAACGTTGTATTGGTTACTATATGACTGTCTGCTGGAGTAGTATTAGAGAGAACCTGATTGATCGAGTGAGTTAACATTTGACATTCATAATATGTATTATCAGCAATGAGATAGTAAGAGAGAAACAACTATAACAGTTGCTGCCGCTGCTGAGCGAAAACGAATGGACTACTTAGGCCCTTCGAATAGATAAGGGCACTCTTCCGATCACAAATAGAGTAGGAGGAGCATTTTTAGTTAGTGACAGAGCAGTAGGAAGTCGGTAATACTCAAAATGCTATGACATATACATATATAACATTCCACAGAATAATTCTAATTTTCCTGTATGGAAATATACAATTTTAATTTTAATCAAAATAAAAAGTTACTTTGACATTTTTAACCAGTATTTTAATTACAATCAATCAAAACTGCTATCATATTATAGAGTATATAGAGTAGAGTATTACAAATTTGCACAGCAAGTAGCAAAATTGCAATTATTATTTTATTGATTTGTTGACGTATTTATTCGACGCTCGTGATTCGCGCAGCTTTAGCAAAAATTTCATTGCATTTGGCATTTTGTGGTGCAAACGAAATAATAAACCCCCAAATGCAAACAAACAATTTGCTTTATCAATATTCATGATTGCCATGGCCAATCGCTGTCCCTGGCGCAATGTCCATGAATATGCAATAAATGTTAGCCACTCTGATTTACAATCGTCGACAGCGACTGCAGTTGGCAGAGTCAACATGCAGCTAATTTTGACGCAGCTGAAATTCGAGTGGGCAAAAAAAAAAAAAAAAAACAAAAAAGGAAAGAAATGTATAAATTAAACGTGTTAAAACAAAACTGAAAAAAGGAGAGCGAATAAGGAGCTGGCGCCAATTGCAAGCGACAAGCCAAAACTGAAAACGAAAAAAGCGAAACACGTGAGCTCCAATTTATTCTCACGCGATTTCGAGTCGACTCCTGTTAGAAGTCGACTTGCACGTGCCAAGTTGCAAATGGATTTGTTGCAAGCATGCGAAATTGAAAACTATTTGCTGCATTGTGTAGCATACAAATGTGCCAGCAATGATATCAGCAGGTGCTTTGCGTAAAAAACCAAACACATTGACATATCGTGCAAATTCTTGCAGCAGAAGGAGAAACAAATAACCATTTTTCCAGTTTCTGTTTGGGCTTACAATTTTATATTCGGTTTCGTTCAATATTTACCAGAAAGCCTCGATTTTTTTGATCTATTGAACTGAGAATTAATCAAAATGAATCAACAAAATGTAGTCTTTGCCTACGCTCCTTACAGCAGAAAAGTCTTTAACATGTTTGTGCAGCACAAACAACGCCTAAAAGTCAGCCATATCAAAATTTTTGCCTTTAAGATCAACAAAAACGAAGCCAAGACAAACAAATACTTTTCCCGAAAGCCCAGCATTAGTATATACACATATATATGTATAGACATGGGTTCATTTGAATGCAGGCCATATAAACTAGGGAAAACAAAGCCTACTTGTCGATAGCGAAAGGTAAAGCCACAGTCCGAGTTGTCGCTGCCAAGTCAGAAGAGTTGCAGCTATCGCTGCAAGTTGCACGAACTCTGCCAACTACTGTTCTACATCTATCTTGACTTTCTATGGGACACACAAGCAGCAGCAGCAGTGACAGCAGTGGCAGCAACAACTCGGACGACGCCGACGACATTTGCTGTCAAAAAATCTTCAATTAAAGGCGCAAGCACAAAAGCTGCTGCAGAAAAAAAAAACAGCTAGCAGAAAAAAAGGGAAAAAGAGGCTTAAAAAACTGAGTAAAATGAGAAAAATGGGAACATGCAGACAGGCAGCAGATGCAGACAGAAAGAGATAGGGGGAGAGAGAGAGACACACACACTTGCAGTTATGCATTGCAGTGTGCCGGCCGGTTTGGGGACGGCCGTAAAAGAAGTGGGCGTGCATTTGGCGCCATCGCGCTCAAATAGGAGCCAAGCGAGCCGCATTGCAAGACAATGATGTCAGCTACAGGGCAGAGACTCAGACAGAGATGTAGCGAAGTTGGGAGCTGGGAGAGATAGTGGGAGAGAGAGGATGGGCGGCAGAGGCAGCAGGAGATAGCTAAGCGCAAGAGTCAGGCAGCTAAAGCAGTCACATTCACATTCGCATTTTTATTCGGATTCACATTCACATCCGTTAGCTATATATTCACAGTTCGTTCTCAAAGTTGTCCAGATGTTTGTGGATATTCATTGTATTCACATTTTGTAATTGCCAATGTGTGTGTGCGTGTGTGTGTGTGTGTGTCAGTCAATGCAAAGTTTGCCAGCTGCTGATAAGCAACGGGAATTAACTGCTGCACGAGCTTTTGTTTCGCTTGCTCAACCGCCATTTCACTCCCTCTCTCTCTCCCTCTCTGTCTCCATCTATGCGCATTTCCTTGTGCAGGATGTGGGCAGCCACACACGCATACACTCACACTTACACACACCAGCGCACATGCAAATGCTTCATTTTCATTTTGACTGTAAAAATTTGTTGAGCTTCGCCTTTGTTCGCTGTCAAAGTAACCCGCTTTTCTCGCTTTTTATTTTTCTATTTCTTCTATGCTTTTTTTCTTGCTGTTTTTGCACCTCTCAAAGCGAGCGCTGACTTTTTGTAGAAACTTTGAAGTTCCGCTCAAAATCACAAAGTGCTAAAAGTCAAAGGCTTCATGTCTCGTGGCTTTGACAAGACGCGAGCTGAAGGAATTTTCATATTTGCTAAAGCTAAAAATAGCAAAAATATAGGAATTACAAGAATGAGTGAACGGCAACGATTCTATGCTCTTATATTATACTATATAACCTTATATTGTTCTATTATTTATGAAAATTTCATATACTTTTTACTTTTTCTATCAAGATTTTATAATTAATCAGCAAAGCAAAAACAAAATTCAGCAAGTCATGAAATAGAATTTATTTGCTTTAAGATATTCAAGTTAAAATTAGACTTTATTATTGCATGATAAATTACATATACGTGATATATAGAAGTATTTACCTGTAAATAATAAATTATGTATATGTTTTTAGCACTGGTTAAACCCAGCTTCCCTACCAATTCTCTAAGCTCAACAAAAATATTAAGCAATTAAACTTGTTTTGTAAATTTTTTGCCGTACTTTTCAAATCAAGTTGAAGTCAAGTTATTCGTTCTAGCTTTAAAAAAAAAACCCTACCGATATAAATATGATTCAATATTGATTCGCTCATATAATCCTATTACAACACCTATTTATTGCAGCTTAAATTTAAAAGCAATCTTGAAATATAATATTGTCAAATATTTAGCACAGTTTGTAGGCAAATCATAATACGTATAGGAAAATGACATCAGACATTATAGGCAAATGTTTTCAGTTTGCATTTAGCTGAAATATCGCATTTCGCTCAAAGGGTAAATAAAGAAAACAGGACGCAATTTATGAGATATGAAATAGAGTAGAAAAATATATGTGCAAACAAACAAACGAAAACACACACACACCACACACAGGCAATAGGACGATATTCATGCAAGCATGTCTGTATAGACACACACACATACACATACACACACGGCATTTATGTTGTTTTGTGTTTGCCCAACGACGGGCATGATGAGGCACAATAAATACACCATGTTGTATAAAGTAAAGCCAACGCCCTGCTAAACGCCCAAAACTATGCAGTGACATTTGTGAAATTGGAATTTTGCACATATTCAGCAGCAACAGCAACAAGACCAACAACAACAGAACTATGATAAAAGTAAACAACTCGGCCAAGCGACAAAAATGGCACATGTGAAATGTACTCAAAATACTACACAGACTGGGAAAGAGATAGAT